>JAJEJO010052442.1:34380-72835 GCA_020662805.1 Glaucomys volans
AGAGAGAGACAGAGAGAGGAGAGAAAGACAGAGAGAGACAGAGACAGAGAGAGAGAGAGGAGAGAAAGACAGAGGAGAGAAAGAGAGAGAGAGACAGAGAGGAGAGAAAGAGAGAGACAGAGACAGAGAGAGAGAGACAGGAAAGAGAGAGAGAGAGAGAGCGAGGCGGGGGAGCTTCTTTTAAGTTGCTGAGAAGTTGAGTTTGGCGGGCCAGGGATCAGCCAGTGGCTGGTGAGGACAGGGTGACCAACGGACCAAAGGCTGGCTAGCTGAAGGGAAGGGCGGGGAGCTGTCGTCCCCCCTGACCGCCCAGGAGGGAGCCCCATGAGGCTGGACGGTGGGCCTGAGGCAAGGGCCAGACTGCAGGGCAGACCCCGCGCCCGCCTGCTGCCTGCCGTGGCGAGAGGACCCGGGGCAGGTCAGGCGGACGGAGCTGCTCTGACAGCTGCAGGCTTGCCGCGTGGCGACTGCCCGCCGGGTGCAGCCACCGCAGCTGTGCGTTGTAGTCTGGCTCGAGGCTGAGCCTTAAGAAGCTGTCTGGAACTCCTTGAGTTCTGTTTGCTGAGACGCGAGGCCCTGCTCAGGTCTGTTTTGTGCTTTTCCTTGGGTCCAAGTGGCCCGTGTGTGTTGGGGGATGTTCTGTGTTGCTTTTTTGCGTTTGAATCCAGTGGAACCGATCAGAGTAAAGCAGTAACTGGAAGGGAGGCCGGGAGTCGGCCGCCAACACAGTGCAGTCACGGAAGCAGGCTGGTGGGGAGGGTGCGTGGTGTTGGTGAAGGGGCCAGTGGCCGCTGGTGGGCAAGGGCCTGGTGGCCCTAGGGCAGAGGTTACTTGCACCTGAGGAGGAAGGCCTCTGGTGGCTGAGTCCGCCTGCGCCTGGTGAGACATGCCTGTGACCTCAGGGTGCCCCTGGTCAGCGCTGCCCAACACCCCTTGCACACCCTGGTTCATGGAGGGCCTGCCCTGTGGTCTGGCCTTCAGAGTGCTCGGCTGCTCAGGTGCTAACTGTGAGCGAGTAGGTTGGAGCCTGAGGTCTTACCTGCTGGTACCTGTGCCCCAGTTCCTCTGGGGGATGGGGGCTGTGGCCAGCGTCCAGGTGTACAGCCTGTAACCTGTGTGTGCGTGGACTTGTGTTGGCCTTGCCTCAGCCGATCCAGCGTTCACGCTATGGAGGGGTGTGACTAGACGCCTTGACCTGGTGACACTTCCGTCCCTGCGGAGTTGAGTTTAGTTGCGTGTTGGCATTTCAGGTGGGGCGCTTTGCTGCTGCGGCAGGATGCCCAAGGGGGCTGTGTGGCAGAGCGTGGGGTGGGAGCCCACGTGAGTGACCACCCCACTCCATAAGGACACTGGTGGAGATCTCAGGGCCAGTCGTTGAGGTGTGTATTCGACTCAGTCTCCTGAGTAGCGTGCAGTCTCCCTGGCCGACCGTGGATTTCGTGGACCGTGGCGTGCCCCTGCCCCTGGGCACGACTGTTGCTTTATGAACTTTGAAAACGTGAAACTTGCGGGGCCTCATGGACACGCCTGCAGTGCTCGTGGCTCAGGACACTGAGGCAGTGAGCTGCAGGTGTGAGGCCAGCCTGGGCAGCTTAGTGAGACTGTCTCAACGTAAAGAGGGCTGGGGATGTGGTCCAGCGGGTCAGCTACCCTGGGCGTAGTCCCTGGAACCAAAAGGGGCAAAAAAAAAAAGTGAAGCTGCTACCAGTTGGGTTCTGCTTCTCACTCCTTGCACTGTCATCGGAAGAAAACTTGAAGACTTAATAGAGAGTTTTAAGATCACATCGTTCTTGTGTATTTGAAGAAAGGAAAAATCAACGTCAGAGAAGGTGTCCCCAGTGTTGGCAGAGCTGCCGAGGGCTTGCGTCCCAAAGCCTGGGGCTACCAGCACCCGCCACCTGGGGCTGTTGCTGGCTCTTGTCCCATCTGAAGGTGCAGGCTGCAGTGACCATGTGTGGCTGCCACCTGGCCAGCAGCAGGGGTGTGAGGCCATTGGCCTGGAGCTGACGCAGACCCCAGAGCACTGGAGTGGGGCACACCGGGAGCGTGCCTGGGTGCAGCCAAGGTGCTGGCTCCACCTGAGGTGTTGCTGTAGCCCGCTGGGTGCTGACTCGGTGGGAGGCGTGCCTTCAGTGTACATACGCACACCCTTTCATTTTTAGTGGTTTCATTTGCCCTTTTTTTTTTTATACTGGGGATTGAACCCAGGGCACTTACCCACCGAGCCACACCCGCAGTCCTTTTTATTATATGTATTTATTTGTTTTGAGGTACTGGGGATTGAACACATTGGCACTGAGCCACATTCCCAGCCCTATTTTGTATTTTATTAAAGACAGAGTCTCACTGAGTTACTTAGTGCCTTGCTATTCCTGAGGCTGACTTTGAACTTGAGATCCTCCTGCCTCAGCCTCCAAAGCCCCTGGGATTATAGGCATGCCCACCGTGCCCTGCTCCTTTGCTTTTTAAACAGAATTATTTCATGTTACGTGATTTTTTAGCTAAGAAGAATTTCGCGTTGCCTTTTGTTTTGATCATCGTGGTCTTTTTTTTCCTGCCTGCCTTTCTCATGTTGGTGACAGCCCAGGCCTTGTGCGTGAGGCAAATGCCCCGGAACCTGGCCTGGCCCTGAAAGTGCCTTCATGGCACGTGTGAAGCCCTTTAGACCCACGCGAACCCGCCAGCCTCTCCATGGTGCGGGCCTGGCGCCCTCTACATCTCGGTGGCGCCTGCTCTCTGAGGTGCCTCTTTTACTTGAAAACATTGAGGGGACTCTTCTCCCCACGACTCTTCTTCCCTGAGTCACTTCCCCGTCTGTGAACCTGCTCCTCTGCAGCCTTGGGACACGTGGCAAAGCACTGGCACTTGGGGCCCGGAAGACACAGGCTGCCCATCTCAGATTCACTGGTGTGTTCTCTGTTGCTCAGAGAACTGAGTGGCTTGGCCAGGGTCAGTCCCTGCTGCAGCTGCCTGCACCCGGAGGCGGTCGGGGTCAGCTCCCAGGGGCACCTCAGCTGTGGCCTCCTGTCGAGCGGGAGAAGCTTCCCTGGGGGACGGACTCCGCCTCTGGGATGCCACCTTCTCCACAGTGCACCCCTACCCTGCAGAGCGTGCTGAGTCGGGGGCTTGCCACCAGCAGGCAACAAGGGAAGGCCACCCCAAGGCCACTGTTCCCCTCCGCTCCCCAGCACCTGGGATGCAGTGCCCGAATGGCACCTGTTGGTGCACAGCAGCTGCTGCAGGCTGAGTTCGAGGAGATGCAGGAGCAGGTCCTGGGACGGAGCTCAACCCTGCTGTGGCGGGCGAGCAGAGGAAGGCGGCCGCGTGCCTCGTGGACTGTCTGTCCCCCAGCCTGGCTCCGCCCGGGACCACACTCTGGAGCTGGGGGGCTGAAATGCTTCGAGGCAGCTGCCAGTGCACATGGCTGTGGCCGCCGAGGGGTCGCAGGTGTGGTTCTGCTCTACTGTAATTGATCACATTTAAAGAGCTGGGCGTGGCTGGTGGCGCCAGTACTGGGCTGTGTGGATGCCCAGGTTCTGTGGAGCTCTGCCACCAAGAAACCCTGAGGGTCGGGTGTTTCCTCCCCACATCTCTTGTCCATACCATTCCTGGTGTCCCTGAACAGGAGAAGATTCTGGAAAGCACTGGTGTGACAGACCAGGAGCGCCAGCAGGAAGTGTTGCTGTGTTGGGTTGTCCTGGTCCACGTTGTGTGTCTGCCAGACAGTGAGGGCTTTGGCTGTGCCTGGGTGCCGCCACACGGCCTCTGGAGTTGGCAGAGCTGACAGAGGAGGGGCTTGGCCTGCGGGCTCCGCCTGCCTCCTGTGCAGGGTCCCTCCCAGCTGGCTGGAGGCGGGTGTCCTCTGACTCTTCCTGCCTGGGAAACATCAGTACCTGCAGCAGAAGCAGGAGGTGGTGGTGGGGAGGGTGGAGTGGGAGCTCACCCATTGGTCTTGAGCACATGTGAGCCATGTGGAAATGGTGCTCAGAGCTGGGCACAGCCACCATGCCTGTGATCCCTCAATTTGGGAGACTGAGGCAGGAGTATCACAAATTGGAGGCCAGCCTCAGCAACTTAGGCACTGTCTCAAAAAATTAAAAGGGCTGGGGATGTAGCACAGTGGTAGAGGGCCCCTGGGTTCAGTCCCTAATGCCCCCCTCAAAAAAAAAGAAAGGAAAGAGAAATGATCTCTTGTAACTGAATGGTGCTGCCTGTGTTTGAGGAGCGCAGACTCTGGAAGGGAATAAGCAAGAGTGTAGTAACTTGATGGCTTGGAAGTCATCGCAGTGGCCGGGTCCCCTGTGGCACCGACCACCTGCCGTCTCTGCAGCCTTGTCTTGCTTGCTCGAGATCCTGCTGCTCCTCCTGCCTGGCATGGGAGGAGGCCTGTGGCAGGCCCTGCCTCACGGGCGGGCCTCGCGGTCCCCAGGGCCGTGTGAGCACCAGCTCAGCTTTGGGACTGTCCAGCAGCCTGGGCCGTGGCGCCCTGGTGGGCCTGGTGGGTGGCTGGGAGCATGGCCACCCCCCTGCTTTCCCAGGGCTGGTCTGGTCTCCGCCTGTGCTTGCTGCTGTGGCCCCCGGGGCGCCTGGCAGACCGAGTGGGGGGCCCTGTCCTGCAGCCTTGAGCTCCAGCTGCCCCTCGTGGGCCTCAAGGTCTCACTTCGTCCTGTAATTTTGCTTTTGTTTTTCTTTGTTCCCTTTTGCAGTGAGTGTTGAAAAGATAGACCTGAAGGGATTGTCACACACGCACGGGGACAGGAGCGTCGAGTGCTCCTTTGAGGTAAGACGCTCAGCTCCCCCCCTCCAGTGAGGTGGGCAGGCGAGTGCAGTGGCCAGGTGGCGTCCCCAGGGCTGGGGGTTAGCTCTGCACGGCAGAGACCACCAGGCAGGCGTGGGGCAGGCTCTGGAGCGGCTCAGTGTCTGTCGCAGCCTGACGGGGCGGCGCCCTCGCCTCCCCTCCGCAAAAGGAGGACCTTGCCAGGTGCACCTTGGGCCCTGGGGGAGCGAGGGAGGTGCCCACCCCGCACAGTTGGGTAGTAAGCACCCAAGAGGAGTCTGCCTCCTGGGGTGTGGCCCTTGCCCCAGGCCAGAGGACATGGAGAGCCCTGAAACTTGAGATGGAGCGTGTGTGAGGCCGGGAGGGCTTCCGTGGGGGTGGTCAGAGCAGTGTGGAGCTCCTGTCACGGTGCAGCGGGGTCCCGGCTCCCTGGTTTGCTATAGCCTTTCTGGTGTCCCCGTAGCCTCCGTCCTCACGTCTCCATCTGGGCAGCAGATGCTGCAGGAGTGGGGGAAAGGGTACTTTTTAATCTTTCCTTTAAGAACTGTGGCTGAAAGCGGCCGCTGGACCTTCGTGCTCTGCAGCAGTCACTGGTTTTTCAAAGACCAGCTGTGTCGCGGCCCCTTAAGGCTGTACGTAGGATCCGGGCCTCCTGGGGGTAGAGATGCTCGTCAGGAGACCCGATGGCTGTGCTGCGGATGGGCCCTTTCAGTGCGTGGAGCCCTCCCTGGGCTTAGGATTTGGGGGCTGTTGGCTTGTGGTGGCTCAGGAGCCTCAGCCAGCAGAATCTCTGAGTTCCAGTTCTCAAGGTTGTGCGGGCCAGCGGGTGTCCAAGGGTGTGGCATCCCAGCTGCTGTCCTCTCACCTGTGGGTCCTTGGGGAGATCGTGGCCAGCTGCAGCAGGCACTGCCCGTGTCACAGACTGCGTGCCGTGTCGGGGAGAGCCCGCTCGCCTCCTCCGTCTGGCTGGTGGGTGGGCAGTGGTTCCCAAACCACAATAGGGTTACTTGTGGCGAGGAGCACGGGCACAGGGCACTTGGCATGAGGTGTGGCGCCATGTGCCCGGCCCGTCCCCTCCTCTCCAGGAGGCTTGAGCTTCGTCACAGACCTGGGCCCCCTGCCGCCTCCTCCCAGAGGGGGCTGCTGATGGCAGAGGAGTGCTGCCCGCCGGTCCGGCCTCCCCCTGCTGGACACCTGCTCGCCTGCCTGGGCAGACTTGCACAGAGCTCGCCTCGAGGCTCCTGCGCTGCCCATGGGTGGCTGAGGACATGTGCTGCCTGGAGGGTTCAGCAGGAGTGTCTGGGACTTGAGGAGAAGGTGCGGCTGGCTCCCTGGAAACGCCCTTCTGAGGCCCTGGCCGAGGTGTCTGTGCTTCGAGGATGAGCTTCCCCCCGGGGGTCCCAGGGACCCACACCCCCACTGCGTGTGCTGGACAGTGATCTGAGGCACACAGGAGGAGTCGTTCCCCAGAACCTCACAAGTCTTCCCAGGACTGGGGCAGTGGTTCACGGGCGAAGCTCTGGGTTCAATCAAAACACAAAAGAAACCAAACCAACCACCCTCCTGTTCACAGAGCGCGCTGTCCATCACACAGGAATGGTGGGACACCTGCTGGCTGACCTCCTGCATCTCACCCCAGTCACCGAGCCAGTGGGGGTCCGAGGCCACAGCTCCGTGGAGAAGATGGCTTAACCCCCGCCCACACATTCCACTCCGCTCCCTCTCGTCTGACGGGACCATCCCCCAAAAACAGTCCCAGTGGGGTTTTTCTGTCTCAGTGATCAAGTTGATTGAAAAGCTGTGTGTATGCCAAGGGTAGTGACATCCTGCATCCCTGTAATCCAGGGACTGGGAGCTGAGGCAGGGGGTCACAAGTTCAAGGCCAGCCTGAGCGACTTAGCAAATCCATATCTCAAAGTAACAATTGAGAAAGGGCTGGGGACGTGGCTCAGTGCTGCCTTATCCCTGGGGTCAGTGTCCATTACCAAGAGGAGGAAAGGGAAGCCGTGTGTAGAGCTGGCGTCATCAGGGTGACCATGGACAGAAGGCCCAGCTGGGGACTCGTGCCCCTGGTCTCTGTAGTGTGCCGGTACCTCGTGGAAGGTCCTCAGGCCTGACGATGTGAGAGCAGCTGCCAGAGGAGGGTGGGGTGGGGTGTGGACCCGACCGCCACCTCCCACTGTTGGCCTAAGCCTGCAGCTTCAAGAGGCAGGCACAGGGGCCTTGTGATACCAGCCAGGGGACGAGGGATGCAGGAAGAAGATGAAAAGACAGGCCAGGGTCAGGAGAAAGTCCCACGAAGGGGTGACGTCCAAATAGATAAAGAACCCTCAAAATTCAATGAGCAGTAAAACATGGCGGAAGTTGTGAGCAGTGTGGAGGAAGAGGCGTGGACAGCAGCTAGGACAGGCAGTGCTGCCTGATCCCAGTAGCAAAACCAGAGCGTGTCCTTGGCTGTTGGGAGGACCAGGGTGGAAGAGGCTGGCTGGGCACCGGCCAGGGTGCAGGCACTTTGGAAGACAGCCTGGCAGCTTCTTTAGAAAGTCAGAGTCTGGGTGCAGCTCGGTGCGAGGGCCGTCGTGCGGCGCACAGGGCCTGCCTCGATCCCCTGCCACAGCTACCGCAGGAGCGTCAGCTCCACCGTGGGCTCGCCCGAGTCCTGATGCAGACCGAGCACCAGTGTTCATCTCAGCACTGGGTGGCACCCAGGACCCACGTGAGCAGCACCCGTCCCTCCAGGAAATGGAGGAGCAGACATCCTGGTCTGTTCCCACGAGCAGTCTTCACCGCAGCACGAAGGCGTGAGCTGTTGATCGGTCAGCAGTGCCAGCGTGGCGCACGCCAGGCCTCTTCTGGGAAGGGCGTGTGCTGTGAGAGCCACTGAGGCTCCACACAGGATCCTGCAGGGGCAGCTGGGCTCAGCCATCGCTCACTCTGGGCTCGGTGGCTTTGCGGTGGCTCCGGTGCTGAATGTAGGCCGCACACCTTGCCTGTGCTGTTCACTGTCAGCTGTGGCTCGGAACTTTCCTTTTCTGGGGGTGGTACCAGGAATGGAACCCAGGGCCTCACACATGCTAGGCAAGCCCTCTGCCTCTGAGCTACACTCCAAACCCCTGCTCCTTTTTTTTTTTTTTTTTTTTTTTCTTTTTTGGTACCAGGGATTGAACTCAGGGGCACTTGACCCTGAGCCACACCCCCAGCCCTATTTTGTATTTTATTTAGAGACAGGGTCTCACTGAGTTGCTTAGTGCCTCTCTATTCCTGAGACTGACTTTGAATTCTCGATTCTCCTGCCTCACTCCCAAGTCACTGGGATTACAAGTGTGTGCCACTGTGCCTGGCCCAAAACCCTTTTATAGATTTATCTTATTTTGAGGCAGGGTCTCACTGAGTGGCTGAGACTGGCCTCAAACTTGCAATCCTTTTGCTTCAGGCTCCTGGGTTGCTGGGATTACATGCTAACTAGCTCAGAACTCTTTGGAAATTGCTTGAAGAATCAGAATTTTCCTTTAGTCAACAGAATTCCCACTAATGAAATTTAAGTAAATTGTAGTTTCAATAAACTGTCGTCTGTGAGTGGAAATAACCACTGTTACACTGGGACCAGAAGAATAAGAAAACTTCCTCAGGAGCGTTTGCCAGGGTGTGTGAGACACGACGTCTTCGCCCAGTCGAGGAGAGTCAGAAGCACCTTCCTCTGAGGGGACCCTCACCTGGGGAGAAGCCCCTGCCCCTGTGCCACCGTTTCCAGCCTCGCTTCCGCCAGCCTTGATGGTCCCGTGTCACTGACACGAGGGCAGATGCGGTTTTGTGGCACGGCATGAGTAACAGAACCAGCGCGCCCACTGCCTTTATGCATGACCTGTCAGAATGTAGACGTGCCTCTACTGTCACGGCAGCTGCTTAGAACGCATTAAAAATTAATTGAGAAAAAGATGCGCACGTCTGCCTCACATAGGAATCCACTTTCCTCTTCTTTCCTGCAGGGCTGGTTTTGTCCGGCTGGAGTTGTGATTGATAGTCACTGAGGAAACCAACCTGTGTGCAGAAAGTGGATGGTGGAGTATTTTGAATATTAAATTCATAACTGTGCACGTGTGAGGTGACTGCAGGCTGCCACTTCTCCAGAGTCACCATTAAGGAAGTGGAAAGCTTAGACCTGGGCTGCAGCTCAGTGGTGGAGCGCTTGCCTGTACACAGCGGGGGGTTCCTGGGCGTGGTTCCTCGGACCACAGGAAAGGAGAGAAAATGGAACAGCTAAAACGGTCAAGGGGAACTTCACTTGCTGTCCGTGTGAAAAGGGAGAGAGACCACAGAGGGTCCCAGCTTCTGAGACGCCTGTGCCCGCCCGCTGCTGTGAAGAGAATGTCACTCAGTACTTGCAGGAGGGAACACTGGAAGCTGGGGCAGGAGGATGGCGAGTTCCAGTCCAGCCTGGGCCACTTGGAGAGGCCCTGCCTCAAAATAGAAAGGGCTGGAGGTATAGCTCAGTGGGAGAGCGCCTGCCACGTGTGTGCAAGGCCCTGGGTTCAACTCCCAGTACAGGCAAAAAGAGGGGGGAAAAAAACAGAAAAAGACCCCGCTCTTAAGATTTCCTGGGCATTTCAGTAGATGTGCTATTGTATCTGGTCTTTAAAAGTTTACTCTGGCACACCTGAGATCCCAGCGGCTCAGGACGCTGAGGCAGGAGGATCGAGAGTTCAAAGTCAGCCTCAGCAACAGAGAGGCACGGAGCAACTCAGTGAGACCCTGTTTCTAAATAAAATACAAAATAGGGCTGGGGATGTGGCTCAGTGGCCGAGTGTCCCTGAGTTCAATCCCCAGTTCCTGCCCCCAGGAAATGAATAAATAAGTTTATTCTGCATCTCAGAGCAGTATTAACTTTTCTGGATATTTTATCCTATCAGCAAAGGGCGAATCTTGCCAGCTGTGTTTGTAATTGAGCTTTGGTTTTTTATCAGACTCGAGCGTGGGGAGGGTGTGTGGGTGGGTGGCTCTGATGCCCCTCAGTGGCTGGACGGCTGTGGGGTCCTCTGCAGGGCCTGGGCCATGTCCCCTCTTCCTTGTGCTTTCCTTGGAGTTTGGTCTGGCGTGGGTTCTGGGTGGTGACGTGTGCTGGAGTACCGCCCACCAGCAGCCAGCTGGCCACCTGTGGCCCACTGCAGTCCAGGCACTGGCTGCTTCTGGCGCTGAGCTGCGGCTGGAGCGCGTGCCCAGCTCTGTCCCCGACCCTGCATCTCATGCCGCCACCTTTTCTCTGGTCGTTCTGTTTCCGGAGGGCTCTGACGTTGCCTGGGAAGGGCACTTCCTGTGGGAGCATTCCTTAAGTGTCTAGCCTGACCCTTGGTGAGGGACTCCAGGCTGGTCTGTAGGAAGTGGGAACTGCTGCCTGTTGCTCATGCCTTGCGGGGTGCTGTGGAGAAGCGCGTCTGTTCTGGCTCCCGCCCTGGGCTGTCCTGGCCTGTCCTGTGCTTTGCAGTCCCAGGATTCTTAGCCCCAGGTGTATGTGGGTTTCTAGGAGGTGAGCTCTGGTGCAGGACTGCTTCATCTGTCCTTAGACTCAGGGTCCCTTAGCCTGAGACTTGGGTCCACAAGTGGAGACCTTCCCTTAGTGACTTCTGGTCTTTCTTTGCTCCTGCGCTGGCCTGTGTGGAATTCCTGCTGTCTGCATGTGGCCCCATGTGCACCCTTTGGGGTGATGGCTCCTCTCCTCTGGCTCTTGGGTCTTGTGCTCTGCTGTGTGGAGGATCGGCTTGGCTCCTGCCACTGCTGCTGTCCTGGGTTGCATCTCAACTCTTGGCTCAGCCGGGCACTATGGTGCACTTGCCTGTGATCCCAGCAGCTGGGGAGGCTGAGGCAGGAGGATTGTGAGTTCAGAGCCAGCCTCAGCAACTTAGTGAGGCCCTAAGCAACTTAGCGAGACCCTGTCTCAGAATTTAAAATTAAGAAATCTGGTTGGGGACGTGTCTCAGTGGCTAAGTGTCCCTGGGTTCGATCCCTGGTGTGTACACACACACACACACACACACACACAGGCTCTGACCGTTCTTTCCGCACAGCGCCCTGTTTCTGTTGGTCAGCTTCAGCTTTCCTTTGGGACTGGTGATGGTTGAGCCCTGGCCTCCTGCTCTCCCAGGGGTTGTCTGGCTGGCCGTGTGCTGGTGCGGAGTGGGGAGAGCGAGACCCTGAGTGTGACAGTGTCCCAAGCACCTCGCATCACGTCCATCTTGTGGAACGATGGGGGCCCTGGGCCTCATTCACAGGCGGCGTTCTCTTGGAGGTGGCTGGTGGTTGATGGGTCTTGGATTAGGTCCCCAAGCAGGTCAGCTGGCATGGCCTGCGTCTCTGCCGTCTCCATGGCCCTCCTGTGGCTACCTGCCTCTTTGCTGTGGGTGAGTGGGCAGTGAGGCCGAGTGTGAGGCTGAGGGATCCCCTTCTGAACCTCTGCTGTGCGGCACCCCCTGCAGGTGGAGGTGGCCATGCCCAGCGCCCTGCTAGGTTTCCTGTCTGCCCCCGGACACCTCGGGGATAGAGTTGGGAATAGTAGTGTCACATGTAGCACATTGTCACTTTCCACGCGAATGTCCATGCCACCCTGTCGCGTGGCTGTTGGATTTCACGGCTGTGTTGGTCAGGTACATCGGGTGGCGTGGACGTGGGGCAAGAGGAAGGCGTCTGGCCAGAGGCAGCGTGAGCGCAGCGGCAGGTGCTCTTGTGCCAGCCTTCCCTGTGGGGCGCCCGGCTCAGCAGTACTGTGTTGGCACAGCTCGAGGCCTGGGGAGCTCGGGTAGCCTGCAGCCCCGCTTCCCTTCAGGGCATCTGAAGGTGCAGGGGCACTTAGGAGAGCGGGCGCTCCTGGGGCGCACATGGTGCCTGCCCGTGCACCCTGGGGGGTGGCGGGGCCCTTCTGTCCCTGGACTTGCTTGGACTGCGTGAGTGTGATGACGGTCGTGGGGTGAAGAGGTTTGTGTGACTCGCGGTGGAGAGAGGCACGCCAGGCCCCCCCAGCCAGGCGGGAGGCTTGGCTGGGTGCGTGCCCCAGGGCGCACACGGCAGGGTGGCATTTAAGCTCTGTGCTCTGAATCCAGGCAAATACAGTGTCTCCATTTTCCGTGGTGAAACACGCTCGGTCGTTCTCTTGCCTTTGACGCCCTCCAGTGCTTCTGGACCCTGGTGCGGTGTCACCGTCGGCTGCCCCCCTTCTCCCTGAACCTGCCCTGTGGCCTGGTCGTCCTGCCTCTCAGAAGCAGCATGTTAACTTGGCTGCTCTCTGTGAAGAAGCCCCGGCGGCCGCGCTGGGCTCACCTGGGAAGGCTCGAGCCTCCAGCCCCTGACAGGACCTCCCTGGGGCTGTGCAGCCAGGTGCCACGGTGCCACGGCTGGACAGGAAGAAGGCACCTGTGGCAGACACGTGGCCCCCAGGCGCACAGAACTTCTGCCAGCCAGTCCTGTTGGGTCTTCCTGCTGGACTCTGCCTACCTGACTTGTCCCTGTCCCTGTTCCTGTCCCACCCCCCACCTCCATGGAGTCCTGCAGTCATGGATGTACTCAGATGTGACCTTCACGGTCCTGCTAGTGACCCGCGGCCTCTGCTCATGGTGTCCCTGTGTCCATAGCCGCTGCTACAGCACCGACGCTGCTCTAGGTGAAGGGCTGAGTTCTGGGAAGCGGCTGATTCTGCGCCCAGCTTGAGTGGACACTGAGGCCCCTTGAGGAATGTGCCTGACACGCAGCCCAACTCAGTGGGGTGTCCACACTGTGAGGAGTGGGCTTAGACCCCACGGGGCGTCATTTGGTGGTTTTTGAATGATTGCATAAAGCAGGGGGTGACGTTAGGGGACCGAGTGACGGGACTCTTCTCTTGGTGGCAAGTGGCGCAGCCTGCATGTTCTACTTTGTCCAGGTGCTTGCTGACCCTGGGCCACATTAGAGCCTGGACGCGTGTGCTGTGCACTGAGTCTGTGTGTCTGTTTTTAAGGTTTGTCTGTCTGTTTGTTTTTAAGGTCTTGTGGTCTGATTCTTCAGTAACATCAGTAACCAAATCTTCCTCAGAAGTGACTGAATTTATTTCAAAGGTAAGGTGTTAAGGTGCCTCTGACAGAGGCACCTCGTTCCCAGGGCTGCTCTGCTGCAGGGGCTGCAGGGGTCTGCCCTGGCGTGGCTGCTGTGGCGCTCCCAAGTCTTCCACCCAGGTCTCCTGGGCACAGGCGGAGGGCGAGGGTCCTGCTCAGGGGCTGAGCAGGCAGCTGGCCCCTCATTCGGTGGCTTTTACACATGGGATTCTCCCCTTTCATTTTAAAATTGGTTCAACAACCTTGGAACAGAAAGTGCCTCTCCTGACGGACACCTTGTACCGGCATGCACACGTGCCCAGCATGCTTTCTGGCACTGGCCAGGGCTACCTACGGTGGGGCCGCTGCCTGGGCCAGGGTCAGGCCTTCCCTCTTCAGCGATGGGCGGCTCCAGGGCACTCTGAAGTGGCTCTTGCACTTCCGCGGTGAAGCCAAGGCCTACCCCTGTGGGAGGGCGCTCAGTCGAGGACCCTGCCCTCCCCACAGGCATGGAGCTGCTCCTCTGGGGTCGGGATCCATCCTGGGGTGTTTTCCTCAGCTGCCTGAGACCCTGTGCGCAGCTCCCCCTGTGCGGCAGAGACGGTGCTCTGGAGTCACTTAAGTCCCTGAACCTTGACCATTGGCTGGTCTTGGTGTTCACACTGCCTCCGATGTGCCCTGCCCTCCTGGAGGCTTGCTCTGTCACCTTCCCTCGGCTTTGGGGCTTCTGCGTCTCCTCCTCGTTCTGCCAGCTCAGGCTGCAGTGTGGACATCTGCTGAAGGGGGTCCCTCTCGCTCCGGGGCGTGTCCTGTGTGTGGCCTGCTTTCCATGGTGCTCGTCTCCAGCACGGCCCCCCCTCTGCTGCAGTTGCCCCTCGCTTGTGCATGGCGCTTCCTGTTTGGCGGGTCCTTTCGGGTGCTTAGCATGGCTTTGTGAGTCTGGCCTGGGAGTGCAGCGTCCGGGTGACCGCCGAGCCTGGTTCTAGTGGCTGCCCCATGTCTTTGTTCAGTGTTGGTACTGGGGGTTGGACCCAGGGTTGCTCTGCCACTGAGCGACATCCTTGTCCTTCCTAAATTTTGTTTTGAGATAGGGTCTTACCAAGTTGCTGAGGCTGGCCTTGACTCGCATCCTCCTGCCTCAGTCTCTAAGCTGGGACCACAGGCATGGCCACCGTGCTGGCCAGCTTCGTCTTCATGTTGGTCGCTTGGCTTTCCCCTGTGCCCTGCACCTCTGATCGTGGGGCCTTGTGTGTAGCAGGTGTGAGACTGAGGAAGCAGCACTGGTGCCCCTAGTGGGCCTTCTTTCCTGTTGGACCATCAGCAGCTGGCCCTGGGGGTGTCACCATGGTCACCCTCTGGCAACTCCAGTGCAGGGCCACTGCACCTGGACTAGAGTCACCTGGGGTGTTGGGGTTCTCCTTGGCCCTGCTCCACACTCAGCTCTCGGCCCCTCCTGGGGGCCGACTGCTGTCACCTCTTGGGCCTGTGGTGGGACGAGGGGAGGACTCTACTCCAGCCCAGCCTTGGTTCTAGGTGTGGGCCTTCAAGACAAGTCCTCCTCAGCACCCTGGCCCCTTCCCAGCAGTAGCTGCCTGCACTGTGTGGGGCAGGGTCCTGGGCTGGCCAGGGATTCATGCCTCTCCACCAAGGAAAGAGGGCATTTGCTTTTCCCCCTTCTCCCAGGGCAGTGGCTCTTCCTTGTGGCCTGGTGGCAAAGGCAGGGATGTGTTTTGTCATCTCAGCCCAGAAGCTGGGGTGTGCTTGACTTAGGGGCTAGGAGCAGCTCTCACCCTTCCTTGGGGGCTGAGGGCTTTTGCCCTGGATGGAGAGGGGCGGGGGGGAGGTGTAGAGGTCTGCACCCTCCCCCATTTGTGGGCCACGCTCAGTCGGTGGGAATGTGGCATCTCAGCCACCTTCCTCTGTTCTGCCTGTGCCAGCCCCTCTTCCTCACACTGGGCCGCAGTGAGGTGTGGGTCAGGGGTCCTGTCTGTCCTTGGAGGGGCAGTCCCTGTGTGAAACAGGATCCCGAAGGTGGTCCTGCAGCCCAGCCTCTGTAGGGCTCTTGGAAAGGAGGGCGTAAGGCCTGTCCTCCATGCAGAGGACCTGCTGGCCCTGCCCGGGCTGCTGGGCCGAGCCCTGCTGGGTGCTGGTTCTGACGCCCCTCCTGGCCTGCCTTCTCTCAGCTGTCTCAGCTCTGCCCTGAGGAGAACCTGGAGAAGCTCATTCCGTGCCTGACTGGCCCTGACCCGTTCTATGTGGAGAGGAACCACGTGGACCTGGACGCAGGCCTGAGGTGGGTGAGGCTCCTTGCTGGGTCCTGCGGGGCTCAGGCCAGCCGCCGGCCATGTGCTGCCCCGACGGGGGTCTCCACTGCCTGTAGGATTCTCATCAGCCTTCAGAGGCTCTGAAAGGCCTCTGGGCGATTTTGAGGGGAGGAGTGAAGGAATTTTGAAGCATGTGCCACCCCTTAGGATGCTTTTGGGAGCCTCTGTTGAGGCTGTTCTGGGGTGAAATGGGGCCTCGCAGACAGTCCTCCTGGTCGTCAGGCCTGTTCCGTGGTGCGCCAGGAGCGCTGTCCTCACACTGTGTCCGGCACTGCAGGAGGCCGCAGGCCGGCTCGTGTTGCGGGCCTCCGCGGAGGGCCGTGGCAGCGGGAGGACACCGGGTCCTGGCACCAATATCCGTTCTCTTGGTTGGAAGTTCAGATTGCGCCCGGAGGTTTTGTTAATGCCGTCGTGATGACGAAGCCACTTTGCTCAACCTGTAGGTACTTGGCTTCGTTGCCTTCTCACATACTGAAAAACGACCTTGTGAAGAAGTTCTTCGGCACTTCATCTCCCACCCAACAGCTTCAAAGTCCAAGTGAGTTTGTAAAATGATTAAGCAGAGACAGAAGTATTGCCATTGCCTCTGAATTTCCCTGACACGTCTGTCCTGCTTTGCAGGTCCCGGCAACCCCTCCCTCCCGAAAGTAGGTGCCGTGATGGGCGTGTCTGGCAGGTGAGCGGCCCTGTGTTGTTCCTGCTGGGCTCTCACTGTGCCAGTGGTTGCCGTTAGAGGCTCCAGAGTTCAGTCCCTCTCCGTGGGACTCTGGTGATGTCGAGGAGGGCCAGGGTGGAGCTGCTGCAGGGTGTGACGCCCTCAGAGTCCCTTAGGCTCGGCAGCATCTTGTTATTTATAAGGAACGATCGCAGCATCACAACCCAAAGTCCGTTGGTGATGGACGTGTGCGTGGTGTGCCCACAGGGCACCCGCAGACGTCTCGCCATGGCAGGTGGTTGTGATGGGGTGGAGAGGGCGCTGGCATTTCCAGAGTTAATGCTGGGCTGGATGTCGCAAGCCACGCAGGAGTGGGGGAGTCAGGAGGATGCTGGTGCCGCCGCCGTCTGGAAAACCGTGTTTCTGTGCCCCTGCCTGTCTCCGCCTTGCAGGCCTGTGTGTGGAGTGGCCGGCATCCCGTCCTCCCAGACTGGCGCCCAGCACCACCTGCAGCACTCGGCCAGCGCGGCTGCTGCCTTGCCTCACTGCTCCCATGCTGGCGGCGCAGGCTCGACACTGGCCTACCGGGCCCAGGTGGACGCCCCGCCTGCCATCCTGATGCCCTCCAGTCTGCAGGCCTCTCAGCCCCAGGAGCAAAACGGGATTTTGGATTGGCTGAGGAAGCTGCGCTTACATAAATACTACCCTGTCTTCAAGCAGCTCACCATGGAGAAGGTACGCGGGCTCCGGGGGGTCTGTGCCGAGTGCTCCCTGTTCTCGGGCTGCCCGCATCCCGACCTTGTTCCTGGAGGTCATGTGACGTGGAGGACGTGAACTTGGTAGAGGTCACTCAGCCTGCCATTGGTGGGATCTGTTGTGAACAAGCAGATGGTTCTCTGGGTGGTTCCAGGGGGGCACACGCAGCACCCCGAGGCAGTGTGGCTGCATCCAGAGCCCTGCTGCAGGCAGCGCGTGCTTGGGAGCCGTCCTGTGCGGCCTGTACCCTCAGCACGGCCGGTTACACGGGGCAGACCTGGAGCAGTGGTCAGAGGTTCTTTGAGCACTTTTACCTAGAAGTTAGTTTTCATAACAGAGAAGTTTGATGAGAAGCATTGTTCCAGTGTTAAAATTCCACTGAAGTGCTTCTAGTCTTGACGTCACGGATTGAACTAAATTAAACCATACCAGGTATTTGAACTCTGAACTCCCCCTGCTGGACAGGGTAGGTTGGTAGCTGTTACCTACGTAAAAGTTTCTTGTGTCCAAAATTCTACTATTGAATCTAGAAATCAAGCTTTTACTCCAAAGTAAAAACAAGTTTTAAGTATATTTGTAATGTCCTTTGTTTAGGATTTATAAATCTTAAAAATTAGATATTATTACGTGGGGGTGGGGGTGTAGCCCTGTAATTTGAGCCACTTGGGATGCTGAGGCAAGAGGAATGTGAGTTGAGGTGGCTGAACACAATCAGGCTGTGGAAGGAGGTGAGAACTAGAGTCTTGTCTGTGGGGCCTGCACCTGGGGCTGGTGGCCTGCTCTGTTGAATGGCACCCATGACCTTGCGGCAGTGCCTGACCAAGCTGCTGCATTGCTGAGGTGAAGGTGCTCCTGAGGAAGGACCATCTCGGGGATGGTGCTCCCAGCGCAGGGGCTGGCCTGTGCGGCGGGGACCATGCCTCCTTGGGAAAGTAGGGCACCGCTGCCTGTGGCAGCTCTGGGGCATTTGGAACTGTGACTTCTCTAGTCATTTGCCCATGTAGCTCACCCATGCTAGTGAGTGGTCTGCAGAGTGGAGAGCCATGTGGTGCCCATCACGTGGCATCCGTGCTGGAGGTGAGCAAAGGCCCGTGGGCTCTGCTGTAGAGGTGCCTAGAGCAGGGATGGTTCACACCAGGTTAGGGGATGATGCCCTGTCCCCAAGTCCTCTGTTGCTTGTGTAGGCGTGATCTGTCCACAGGCCCCCGACATGTCCCTTTCAGCCCCAAGTCCTTTGTTCCAGTCCTGAGTCTCAGCAACTTTGTAATTTGTTTCTCCTCTGCAAGTTTTTGAGCCTTACTGAAGAAGACCTGAATAAATTCGAGTCCCTCACCATGGGAGCAAAGAAGAAGCTCAAGACTCAGCTGGAGCTGGAAAAGTAAGCATGATGTTATCTTCCAAATGTGTGTTCATTTTAGCTTCTCACACGCCAAGTGGAGTGCCAGGACTTAAATGTTTTGTTAAACGTTAGTGTTTGGGTTACTTTTTATTTCTTATTCAATCATTAAGTAGTGATTTCAAAATTGTACAAATGTGGCCAGGGACAGTGGTGCACCACTGTTAGAGTTCCAGCAACTCGGGAGGCTGAGGCAGGAGGACTGCAAGTTCAAGGCCAGCCTGGGCAAATTAGTGAGGCCCTGTCTCAGAATGAAAAATGAAAAGGATTGGGATGTAACTCAGTGGGAGAGCCCTTAGTTCAACCCCCGGTACTGCAAAAACAAAAGAAAGCGCAATAATGATAATAATATATAATTTAATAACATGATGATAATGAATTAATTAAAATTGTATAGGTATGGCTTTGGCATGGTTGGAAGACCAGAATCCCTCCAGCCTTTGGCATGTGTCTGGTGGAGTAGAGGTATGGGGGTCATTTGGGGACGATAACCAAAGTCACTCCTGTGCCTTGTTTTGCAGGGAGAAGTCGGAGCGGCGGTGCCTGAACTCCTCGGCCCCCACCTTGGTCACCAGCAGTGGAGTGGCCCGAGTGCCCCCCACCAGCCACGTGGGGCCCGTGCAGGCCGGGCGTGGTGGCCATGCTGCAGGTGTGGAGGGCCTGGCGCTGGGCCATGTGAGCACACTCTGTGTGCTCGCCCGCCATGCCAGTCTTCCTCTATGTGACGTCCATGATGTAGCCCAGGAAGGGGGAGGATAGCGGGGCAAGCTGATCATGGGGGCCTTGCCCGAAACCGTTTGGGCCAAAGAATTAATTAGATGCGGAGGTGCTAAGCTAACCGCACAGGAAGTGGCCTTGCTGTGCTGGTTTCACACTGACCACAGGCCCAGTCCCCAGCGGGCTCCTTCGTCCTCTTGGTGGAAGGCTGGGACGCCTGGGGGGCTCTGTTGCCTCGCAGGGTGGAGTGGGTTTTCTCACACGGTGGAAATAGCAGAGGAGCGAGGCAGAGGATGCAGACGCCAGGTCTGGGAGGGTTCCTGGCTGTGCAGACCTGCTTCCACCTCCCCGTGAGGCTGGGCCGCGGGGTGCGGGTGGGATTGGCAATAGCCTCTGCCTGCTCGGGGTGGGTGGCACCTGTTGGAGGTGGTGCCTCTGGAGTTGACCTGTGCCTTCTCCGCAGAGCTGCGAGTGGAGGTGGAGCAACCCACGCACCAGGTGCCCCGGGAGGGCAGCTCCTCGGAGTACTCCAGCTCCTCCTCCAGCCCCATGGGCGTGCAGGCGCGGGAGGAGAGCTCGGACAGCGCCGAGGAGAACGACAGACGTAAGGCTCCCCGCGCCTCTGGCCGTGCTGCCCACCTGCCCTGTGTTGCGTGGTGCTGACCACTCTCTTCCGTCCCCAGGTGTGGACGTGCACTTGGAGGGTTCTGACAAGGAGAAGCCCGTGATGCTGCTGAGTCACTTCCCCTCCAGCTCTGCCCGACCCACAGCCCAGGTCTTGCCTGTGCAGAACGAGGCTGGCTGCGGCCCGGCAGGCCACCACCCGCTGCCCCCACAGTTGTTGCCCGCAGCCTCGCACCTGGCACCCATCCGAATGCTGAGTTCCGTGCACAAGGCCGACAGGGGGGGCGCCGACGGGAAGCTGCTCTCGTCTTCCGTGCATTCGCTTTTGTCATTGGAAGAAAGGGGCAAGGGCCCTGGACCCAGGAGTGGCCTCAAAATGGACAAGAGCTTCGGCAGTGCTGTGCTTGACGCCCTGCCCTCGTCCACGCCCCACCCGCCCGTGCAGGTCCTCTCGGGACTCTCAGAGGGCAGCTCTGTGTCGCCCACTGTCTCCTTTGGGCCCCGGGCCAAAGTTGTGCACGCAGCCACTCTGGACAGGGTGCTGAAGACGGCGCAGCAGCCAGCCCTGGCGGGTGAGGCCAGCACGGCTGCCACCGGGACGCCCAGCACTGTCCTGCACGTGGCCCGGCCGCCCATCAAGCTGCTGCTGTCGTCCTCCGTCCCTGCTGACACTGCTGCCCCCGGGCAGACTTCCTGCCCCAACAACGTGCAGATCAGCGTGCCGCCTGCAATAATCAGCCCCCGGACTGCGCTGTACACAGCCAACACCAAAGTTGCCTTTTCCGCAGTGAGCAGCGTGCCCGTGGGCCCCCTGCAGGGCAGCTTCTGTGCCAACAGCAACACTGCCTCCTCCAGCAGCCACCCCTCCACGTCCTTCGCCAACATGGCCACGCTGCCCAGCTGCCCAGCACCCAGCTCCAGCCCCGCGCTCTCCTCCGTCCCTGAAAGCAGCTTCTACAGTGGCGGTGGCTCTGCGGGAAGCGCCCCTGCCTCCAGTCAGAGCCACCACCACCACCACCACCATCAGCAGCCCCCGGCGCCCGCCCCGCCCGCGCCGCCCCCGCCAGGCTGCATGGTGTGCACGTCGTGCGGGTGCAGCGGCAGCTGCGGCTCGGGCGGCCTCACCGTCAGCTACGCCAACTACTTCCAGCACCCGTTCTCGGGGCCCTCCATGCTCACCTTCCCCTTCCTGCCCTTCAGCCCCATGTGCAGCAGCGGCTACGGCTCCCCCTTCCCCGTCGTGCACGCCCCCTACAGTGGCAGCGTGACCCCGGACCCCGTCCTGGGCGGGCAGTCCACGTTTGCCGTGCCACCGATGCAGAACTTCATGGCTGGGACGGCGGGGGTCTACCAGGCCCAGGGGCTGGTGGGGAGCAGCAACGGTTCCAGTCACAAGAAGAGCGGGAACCTGTCCTGCTACAACTGTGGGGCCACAGGGCACCGGGCTCAGGACTGCAAGCAGCCGTCCATGGACTTCAACCGGCAAGGTAAGCAGGTGCCCGCTGGGCGTGCCAAGGCCAGCGGTTCTCCATGCTGGCGGGGTGCTGCTGACCACAGGGGAAGCAGATGTGTGGCTTCAGGAAAATGCAGTCAGTTTGCTGCTTTTTATTTTTTATTTTTTTGGAACCAGGGATTGAACTCAGGGACACTTGGCCACTGAGCCACATCCCCAGCCCTATTGTGTATTTTATTTAGAGACAGGGTCTCACTGAGTTGCTTAGGGCCTCGCTAAGTTGCTGAGGCTGGCTTTGAACTCGCGATCCTCCTGACTCAGCCTCCCGAGTCGCTTAGATTACAGGCGTGCGCCACCGCGCCCGGCCTGCTTTTTATTTTGATTTGCTTACATTTTTGTGTGTGTGGTACTAGGGACTGAGCTAAGCACTGAGCCACATCCTCAGCCCTTCTTTTTCTTTTTTTTTTGCGGTGCTGAGCTCAGCCCTTTTTTACATGTTGAGACAGTCTTGCTAAGTTGCCCAGGCCAGCCTTGAACTTGATCCTCCTCCCTCTCCCAAGTTGCTGGGATTACAGGCATTTGCCACCACACCTGGCTTAAATTTGTTTTAAAGGTGAAAGTAATTTTTTTAATGCTTTTTGAAACAGCGTGAAAACATACATGAACCTGCGAAGCTCCCTAAGGGTTGCTGCTGGTCCCTGGAAGGTGGTTTCACATTCTCCTCCGTCTGGAAGGCAGCCAGCTGCCTGGCTGGGACTCTATGGGCTCTGGGTCTTGCCACGTGCCAGGGGTGGTTAGGTCATGGCAGCCCGTCTAGACCCCAGTGGGCCTGGTGGGCCTGGTGGGTGTGGTTGTGTGTGAGTGGCGGGTGGCATCTCCCCAGGCTGTCCCTCCTTCCTGCCTTGCTTTTGTTTGCTTGTTTGCCGTGCTGGGGCTTGAACCCAGGGCCCTGTGCATGTAAGGCAAGTGCTCTCCCTACTGAGCTGTGTCCCCAGCCCTTTGCTTTTATATTTCGTTCCCTTTAGTCATCAATTTCACATGACTGAGGTACCTTTTTACACGTTTGTCCTTACTGTGTTTTGGAAGGATTGACCTGGGGACTGGGAGAGTTGGGCCCAGCTCCAGCCAGGCAGTGTGTACCTTGAGAAGTCACCCTCTCTAGATTTCTAGCACCTTCTGAGGTTGCACACGGACCTGCCTGTTTGCCCCACCCCAGAGAGTTCATAGAAACCCATACCTGTAACTCAGGAGCTCCGGTCACAGGTGGCTGTGGGGCCTCACCTGGCTCCTGAGGCCCCCCCAGCTGGCTGCGTCTCCTAAGGCATGCTGTGGGGCTGGCCAGGCCTCCTGGTCCTCTCTAGCCCCTCCATCCCTGTAGCCTCCCTCGTGTGGGGGTGGGAGTGGCGAGGTCAGGTGGTCCACATTTCCAGCCCCAGGATTCTCACTAGTGATCTGGAAGTGATGGGGCAGCTTGGTGGTCTGTGTAATTTGCAGTGGTTCAGATTTGCTTCTTCTTTTCTCCAGGTACTTTTAGGTTGAAATATGCCCCTCCAGCAGAAGGTCTGGACTCCACAGACTGATATTTTTCTCTGGCAACAGAACATTATTAAGCCATGGAGACGTAAGAAAAGTAAATACAAAACTGAGACGTCACGTTGCTGTTGAGCTTCATATTTTTGATCCAAAGGTGCTTTACTTTACTAGACAGGATAGAAATCTAGTGTAGAAGTGCATCAGACCCCACTTTATTGCCAAAACCCTGGACTGGAGCTTGATGTCGGGACTTGCCTAGGGGCACCTCCGTGTTCGAGACTTGTCCACCCCCACCTGGCTGCAGTGCAGAGACCACCTGTCTCCCAAAGAACATGGCGTCACCCATCCTTCCAGGCTCACACAGTTCCAGGGCAGCTACGCGCAATCTGATCAGACTGCAGGTCCAGGTCCTCCAGTGGCATCCCCCAGATGGACTCGACACCCCTGGGTTAGGGAAAATGTCAGCTTTGTTTTGTTTTGCTTTTTCCGAAAGTGATAGGCACTAATCTCTGGGATTTCTACGGATTGCACTACAGAAGAATGTACCTGAAGTGACTCTGCAGACGCCCGAGACCTGCCAGTGCAGAGTGGCCACATGGGGACAGCGGGCACGTGCCCAGCACACCCAAGGTCTCAGCACGTCCTCCTTCCTGCAGACAGATCTGAGCGATACTGATAAGTGGAAACAGTTCATTCTCAACTTCATTTCTAAGGGTCCAAGTCCCAGGAAATCATTGCCAAGGCTTGAGACTGGCCCTCCCCACCGCACTGTCGGGCGCTCCGAACTGCTCTCCACACAAAGCTCCTGCAGCAGAAGAGCAGCCGCTTCCTGAGCTGGCTGTTACCGACTCGGCTCGGTCACCCTTAGTGAAGCCGGCAAGCTGTCGTGTCTCACACGGACTCCCAAGGACCCAGCCCCGGGCTTCCTGCTGATGTGCACACTTGAGGTGGGCCTTCCAACAGCAAGTCCTGTGGCTGATGAGCAAACGATCTGACGCTCCCTCCTGTCACTTTTTTTTTTAAATTAGGCTGTGTCTTGATAGCTAATTCCGTTAAAAATAGCCTGGAAAACTTCAGTAGAAGGCAGAGAGACAGAGCACAGAGCAGACACAGCCTGGGACTGGGAGAAGTCCTGTTCTAAGTAGGAAACAGTGCCCTCTACACCTCAGTCCGTTGGAACGGAAGCATCTGGGGCTTCACCCTCAAGGATAAAGGGAATCTTCTGCTCCTGGGACATTATTTAGCCTTCAATATTAACACTGATCGGCAGAGTCTTGCCAGGGATTTTCCAGTTGAATATTGAGAAGAAGCCACAATATTCAGACCATTCTGTATTAAAATGGGACAATCAGCCTCATGCAAAATTGGTGTGAATCAAAAGAAATGTCCTAGAATTTAAGGCATTGAATACGAGGCTTCAAATATTAGATCAGTTTCCTGCCTTCAAGGAAACTAAAGCAGAAAGTTGTTACATTTTTTATGAAAGGCTTTTAGTAGAGTTTTGTAGTATTATTTTAGTAGAGTTTTATTTCTATGCAATGCGGAATTGACAGACCTCTGTATTCTTCTCTGTTCATGGTACACAGTATTACGCACCGTTCTGGAGGTCACGGTGACGCCTCTGTGACGGCGTTAGGGAAGGCTTCACGGATCTCAGTCCAACACTACAAAGCATCAGATATCAAGAGCTGACACAACTTTGCCTTAAAGAGCACCGGACTGGAGTTTGTCCTGTTGTGTTCAAGAAGACCAGAGTGTTCATCGATGTTTACGATTTTAATACTTCTGAAGGCCGTCCCAGCGGCCTGGATATGTGCTGAAAGCCAAACTTTTAAAAATTTTTTGGTTTTTTAAACAAAGAAATATTTTAAATAAATCCTATTTCAACATAGTGAAATTGTTGAAAACTGTCTCATAGCAAAAGAAGAAAATCCTATTTAAGTTTTGTTTTAGTGTCAGTATAGTGGAATGGAAGTGTTGTGTTCCCCTTAGGACTGTTTTGATAAATATTAGTGGTTAACCCTCATGTAACAAACTGAAACTAGAAGCTTCCATCTGGAGCGTGACGTTCACATTTGGAGTGCGCTGTGTCGGTCCTGACCTTGCGATGGCTGTGTCCTCCCACGGAAAACCTCCAGTGGTCTCTGAAGGTGAGTGCATGGCATGAGGTCGCCAGGAGGCTGTGCAGTCAGGGACTGGGAGACCCAGCGGGAGATGCAGCCGCTCAGGGGATCCTGTTGACCCATAAGCCCACACCCTGTGCGGCCCGTGCCTGGACGCCTTTGGCTCGCAGCGACGACTCTCTCCAAAAGCAACCAAAGTCAGTAAGCCCGAGGAGCACCTGGCACTTCACCAGGAGACCCATCATCAGTTGGAGACACATACATGGTCCTGGCCCTCGGGAGCCACCCTGCGGAAACCGGTGCCCGGAACCAGGTGGGCGTGCATGGCACTGTGCTCCGTGGAGCCTGCCACGTGCTCAAGCTTCTAACCCTGTTTGATCTCCAGGAATGGGGACAGTGGAATGTACAGATCCAAGTAGAACATGTCGGGGTAGAACTGTTTAACCTTTCTGTTTTTTTTAAGCAAAATACTCAATTTTCTACCTTATTTTCTAATTTTTATTTCATAGTAATACTGAAAATTGGAAAGTGTTTAACGTTAAAACTCCTAATTGCTGAAGAGCACTGAGGAAATGGGAGCTAGCACTTAAAATAAAAATAAAGACAAAACATTTTCTTGAGCGCACCTATGTAACTGGGTATCAAAAAGCCAGCACTGTCTGCCTCTCCGAGGGAGTCAGCTCGTCCACCCAGCAGCTTAGCCGGGCTTCATTCAGGTGGAGCACACGGCCCTCTCTGCCCCGTTCCCTGGGGGCCCTGTGAGCACAGGCCGCGGGCCCTCTCCCTCCGCCCCTTGCTGCTTCCTGGTGGTGTCCGACACTAGTCTCGCATCCTGGGAACTGCTGGCCTTGCCTGCTCGTGTCTGAGAGAGGTTGTAAGGGAGTGGCCTCCCTGCTCAGCCTTGTCCCTAAGGATGGTCCTGTGGAACCTGAGCAGGGCTGGCTGTCCTTCCCAAAGTTCAGGAACAAGTCAGGTGACGCTGAAAGCCATGGGGTCTGAGAGGCTATTGCTGAACAGTCCCAGGGCTGAGTCTAAGTGGGGTCTCTGGTCCACTCTTGCAATACTCTAACCATATACTGTGCTGGTGGAGGCCACAGGGCCCGGCCACCACCCCGCTCACCAAGGGGAGGGAGCGGCCACATGCGTCACTTCTTCCGTGCGCAAAGATGAGGCGTTGGTGCCCAGACTGAAAACCTCTGCAGCTTCTACCGGACATGCTTTCTTTCTAGGAATGAAGGAATATTCTCCCATTTTGAGCCATTCTTTTGTCAATTCTACAAAATTGCATGTAACTTTATAAATATTTTTAAAAGATATAGTTTTGTAAATATTTAATATTCTGCTAATTTGATTTTGAATTGTAAATGTCAAGTATTCTGTTTTTGGGGTTTTTATGTTTTATTATACTTTGTTAAAAAGGAAAAATTGTACATTTTTAGAATGTTTTTATGAGTAAATTTAATGTACTGAAAATAAAAATTCTAAAAAAGTCTCCATGGTTTTATCAGGTCTTTCTCCTAAAATATGAGCACATATCCCTTCAGACAGCTCCTCCATCCAGAACTCTCCACCTTCTTCCCAGGGTTGCCAAGCAGATACCTGCCTCACATCCACTCATTTTCTACCAACAAAAGGGCATTTTTTAACACAGGGCCCTGACGGGCTGAAGCCCTGCTGGAGGGGCGTCCTCAGGCCCCTCTGGCTGTGGTGGGACCCTGGGCAGGCCACGGCCCTCTCCCTCTAGTCCCTGTGTTCCCATGACCTTGACCTGGGACCAGAGTGGTTAACACTGGCCCCTGCTTGTCGGAGGCAAGCAGGAGGTGTGCTGGTGCTGGCTGTCCTGGAGGCCAGCCGCTGCCCACACGCCACCGCCTGGTTAAGGCGCGGGCCTGTCTGCTGCCCCGTGTTCCTTCCCACAGAACCAGGCTCCCCCTCCTTCCTCGATGCCGGCAGAGCCCGGTTCTCAAGAGCACCGAGTCTGTGACCTGGTGTAGGCCCTGGACCAAAGACGCGAGGCCTCTGAGGGTGTCCCCACACAGCCCCGCGCCCAAGCTCCTCCGTGTGAGGGTGCAGATCCCCAGACAGACCCCACGAACCGAGCATCCACGACAGTTAGTTACGCCTTTATTCACTCAGTGCCTTAAAAATGTATTTGCTTAAGATCCAGCACAAAGGTTGCCTTCTGAGCATGGTTTTTAAAAAGCACTACTAGAGGGATCTACTGATCACACGGGAGTCAGGAGCACCCAGGGACAATGGTGTGCACAACGGGCAAAGGCTGGGATTTACATAATGCAGAACCACGGCATCGGCCAGCACGCGGACAGATGGGGCCCGGGAGGAGCCCAGCGGCTCTCACCTTCTCGCTGAGTTGCTCCAGACTAGTGCTACCGTGACCTGACAGTCTAGTCTTCTGTGACACCCCCGAGGGAAGAGATAGTGCCATGCAGGCAGCAGAAGAGCTAATGGCTTATTCCAGGCCAGACCTGGAGGGTAAGTGACGTGGGATGTGAACGATTTCTTCCAGGGGACATGCAAGTAGAGTGGGGGAGCCTAAGGGAAGCTGAGGGCTTCTCCTCAAAACGGGAGCCTTTTAGTTACATTTAGTCACACGCTTACATCGAAAAGGCATCTGTAGCTTAAAGCCAAAGGGGAAGGAGCGCCTCTGCGTCCAGTCCTGTGTGGCCACCACGCTGGCTTCTGCACTGAAGGGCCAGGCACGCGGCTTGCCACCTGCCAAGGCAGGCACCAGTCTGAAGTCCCAGAGAAAAGCCAAAACAAATGCCCCTTTTCTCTGCGGCCTTTCAAGAAACTAGGTCTAAAGTACATAGAGTTCAAGGCCCGTTTCCTACTGAGGAGTGGTAATTTCCTGTGTTCACTAACTGGAGAAGAAACCAGGGAGAACCTTCTAGCACTGCTGGGCGTGGACTTGGCATGCTGCAGTTGGCTCAGGCACACAGCCACGTGCACAGCAGCCTTCTGCACGGCCTTGGGGCCTGCGCAGAGGGAGCCTGGCTAGGCGAGTGGCACCCCTGCAGAAGACGCCAGGTCCAGGAACCTGAAGGAGACGCCTCTGAACGCTCTGCAAGCAGCCGCTCAGCGTGCAGGTTCCCACTGGGGAAAGGAGAGCATTTGAGTAACTGGAAGGTCTATTTTACTGCAACTTAGGATGCAAAGTATTTTATTTTTAAACTCTAAATTTGAAAACAAGATGCCTAGGTTAAATAATAGTTTCCAAAGCTGAGTGTGCTCATCTGGACTCCATTTTTCTGCCTGGAATACAAGAACAGCTCCTAAAGCTCCTAGACGGACGCAACTGCGCTGATGGCCTGGGGAGGTGATCATCAGTCTCAGTCGGTGACATCCCTTTTTCTCCTTGCTTAGAAAGCAGACGCCTGTCTCACAGTGCCGCCCCGCTGCCGAAGGTCTCCTGGGAGGCATACACCATGTACAGGAAGCCATCCTCGTCCTTCTCGCTCTCATACACCTCGGATACGGGCGTGCACACGCTCACCATGCTGTGCCCGTTCACCAAGAGGAAGAAGGCCTGGTTCGCGTTGAGCTGCAAGCGCCTTCTGTTGAAAGCAAGCAATGTGAATAAACAGCACACGGCACCTTCGAGTGCAAACCATCCGCAGCCGACAGTGAGGCCGGAGTGAAGAGCTCACAGACGCTCAGCAGGACCCAGGAGGCCCTTCCTGAGCATGCCCGACCCGCAGCCCTGAGCAGGCAGGGTGCCACTGGGGCACAAGCTCCCCAGCAGGCTAAGCTGGGTTCCAGTCCTGCAGCCCCACCAGGAAGGTGAGCTGTGATCACTGCTGGATCATTTCCACCACGGGTCCAAGGCCAGACTTAAACTGGCATGTACTCAACAGCCCTTAGGAAAGTGGCCGAAACCGTACAGGTTCCCTGAATCTACGCCTGGGTGAGGGGCTGTGACACTGCACCCACATGGGTTGGAGGGTTTTGCTGAACCCATCTGTACGGAGAGAGCATGAAGGAACCGGAAGGGACTTGAGCTCTCCATGTGAGAGTCGGGGAAACTCAGTGGCTTCATGGAGCCGGCAGGACTTTCTTTCCTCAGAGGCAGAAACGGACAGAGCTACTCGAGGAAGGAAGTACGAGAGACAGAAGGCGACATACCTGATTATCTTGATGAGCTCACTCATGTTGACGTGGTCAGGTACAAGGAACTTGGTCTTGTCCAGGACGGGCAGCTGCTTCTCGCCCTTGTATCTTTCTATTATCACCTAAAGAAGCCAGAAGGAACTTTCCAACAGCCGCCCACAGCAAGAAGACAAAGCTGCCCGCTGGGCTGGCACAGCTCTCCTGGGTAAGTGATCACGTCCTAGCTGATGTCTTGGTCTCTGCCCAGATGTGGCACACACGAGGTAACAGGGCCACCCCCAGGTGGGGAAAGATGCTCTGCTTGAATTGTGAGCCATACAAGATCAACTCCTTGCTGGAAAAAGACCCTCAGCCTCACAGGTGCAGAGACACACACCTGTACTCCCAGTGACTCAGAAGGCTGAGGCAGGAGGATGACAATTTGAGGACAGTCTCAGCACCTAGACCATAACTCAAAAATAAAGGGCTAGGGACGTAGCTCAGTGGTAGAGCACCTCTGGGGTCAATTCCCAGTACCAAAACAACACACAAAAAGCTAAAGCACACTGAACCGCGCAGGGAAGGAAAGAGCTCCACACTGGGAGCTGACGTTAATGCTTCAGTTTCTCGCCACACTTCCATTTTAGTTCTGAGCTGCTGTAACATCTGACCACAGGTGGGCCTTTGAGCCTCGTCACCATCTGCATTTACCAAGTGCCAAAACACTCTCCTTCACAGTGACTGCCTGTCGTGTCGGTGACGCTCAAGAGAGCAGGACAGGAATCTGAACATGTTTCTTGGGGAGGGAAAAATGCGCATCTGCACACAGCTCCTCGGGGGGGACCTAGGCTCTGCATGGAGGCCACCTGGAGCTGCTGTCGCTTCCCTGCCAAGATCGAGGGCGCGCACGCAGCCCTGTGTTCCATCCCTGGCACCACCGAAAGGAAAAAAAATCAGGAACTTTCTCTAACAGTGGATGTCCATGGGCTTCTGTGGTCACAGAGACTCTAAGGCAGCGCACGACTCTGGGGTCTTGGCTCAGAATGAGGTCAGAACGAGGTCAGGACTTGGCAGCCTCTGCTGAAGGAGCACCTGCAGGTGGGAGGCCAGGGCCTCCAAGGCACCTTCCGGCCCCCACTGCCAGCCTGGGCAGGGCCACCTCATGGAGACACGTTTCATCTAAGAATGCCAGTTGCTTTTGGCCCCTGTTTTTCCTTTACTATCTAATTTGGGAGAGAAGAAGTGTACAGCCCTTGGCTGGGTCTGCAAAGTGCCCAGGGCTGCAGTTCACTCGGGGCTCAGCCTCTGCTCTCAGGGCCTCTGCACTGGAGGGTCTGGGAGCTGCCAGAGCCGCTCTGACCACTCTGTTCTCGAGGCACCGTTGTGACAGTCTGGCTCTCACACCTGCTCAGGTGTCCCAGACGTGAAGTACAGAAGAGCTCCTGCCAGGAACCTGGCGCTGCAGCAGGACCGGAGCCACGGGCGTGAGCAGGCTGCACCAGCCCTGGAGGCCGCCTGGGTCCGCGGCCTGCTGCCAGCTGCTAGCAAATGCCGGCGAGCGGACACGCAGGTACTCAGAAGCCAAGCTTCAAACCACAAGAGCCTACTTGCTCTCGGGGAGCTCACTCCTGGGGTGACACTGTACCCCTAAGCATGAGGACAAACAGTAATGTCCAGCCAGCACAGGGGACAGCAGTGTGACCTGTACTGCAGTGCTGTACGCTGCAGGTCCCAACCCTCAGATTCACCTCCTTTTCTCTCAATTCGATATGAACTGACCAGTGAGAAAGTCAAAGGTGAACTGAAACTGTCGAGAGAAGCCGGCAGTGGAGCACCTTCTTTCCAGGTGAGCTGCGGAATGTGGGAGAGGGCACTGGCCAACACAGGGCGCCCCAGGGACCCAAGTCATGCAAACAAACACTTGCAACATCTGGGGTCCTCTTCCATGTTAAGAGGCGGGTACAGGACTCCTCCTAGAATCCCAGTGACCAGCCACAGTCTCCTAGGAACTTCGAGTCTGGCCTGGAACCTCGCCTGACTAAACCAAGGTGGGCTCCTTCTGAACGTGTCTGCTCCAGACCTCCTGCCCAGAAGGCTGCTCAAGGTTTGCCACGAGAGCAGGCGGCAGGGGAAAACCACAGCACGCCTGCTTAGAAGACAGCGAGGACTTCTGTGCATAACAACGTAGTTGGTTTGGCTGGGCTGGGAGCATGCCTGTGATCCCAGGGACTCAGGCTAAAGCAAGAGGATCGCAAGTTCAAAGCCAGCCTCAGCAACTCAGCAAGACCCTCTAAATATAATACAAAAACGGGCTGGGAAAGTGGCTCAGCGCCCCTGAGGTCAATCCCCAGTACCTAAAAAAAAAAGGGCTGGGATGGAGCAGTGGAGGCCTGGGCTCTTCCTCAGCGAGAAGGAGGGAGGGCCATTCCCAGCCCGTTCTCCCTGTCTCCTGTGGCCTGTGAAGCGTGAGACACCTGCAGCAGAAGGCAGGAAGAAACCACGCAACAGGCCAGGAGCCAAAGAGGTGACCTGTGCCCGGGCTGCCGCGGGTCTCGGAACACCTTAGAGGCGCCAGGACCTACCGGGATCTTGGTGGGGTGCTGCTCGCGGATGAGGCGCACGTCTTCTACTCTTTGTTCTGCAATGAGAGGAAGAGGCATAAGGGCATGAGCACCGTTGAGCGCCAGCATCGAGGGCCAGCCTGCTGCTGGTGATGTCACAGACCTGAGCTCAGAGGTCCCTGCAACTCGTGGACACAACGCCATTTCCCTCCTGAGGCCAAAGGCAACCCACATGGAACCCAGAGGCCCTGGCCTGGCTCACCAGGCAGATGGCAGCACTAGGAGTGCGGGACTCCTAGTTTGAAGGGGGGACCCAGATGTGTGGCAGACGTGCCACATGAGTCAGCCCTGGGTTGCTTGATCTTTATTTGGAGGGCTGCCCAATCTTTATTTATTTTTTGGTACCAGGGATTGAACCCAGGGGCACTTAACCACTGAGCCACGTCCCCAGCCCTTTCTTAATATTTAATCAGATACATGGCCTTGCTGAATTGCTGAGGCTGGCTTTGAACTTGAGACCCTCCTGTCTCAGCCTCCAGAGCCACTGGGATTATAGGCGTGTGCTGCTGTGCCCCAGCTTCAAAGTCAATTTTTATTCATTTTTCATAATTCAATTTGGAATAGAAATGCATTATAAACCACAAACTGTTCAGAGAGATTTTCTCTTATCAATTCCAGCTTTTCAATGATATGGTACCTAAGAGAAAAGAAACTGCTCAAGAAAAAAAGAAATCAAAGCTTAAGGTACAGCCTTCTGTTGAACATTTTTCCAAGAATCTTGCTCCTCCCTTTCAACATAAGTACTTACTTCTACTTCCCAAAAAACGTGCCAGCCTCTGCTTGGAACAGGCAGTGAGCCAGGTTAGCGCTCAGTGAACTCGCTCGTAGCTGAGGGGTCGCTGACACGCAGGAGTTGGGCCGAGGTGTCCTCTACCATGCCCAGCATGGGAAGCCCCAGGCTCCACCCCCACAGCGCCACCTAAACCTTACCAAACACCTGGACTTTCAGCAGGATTCCTTCCCACAGTGTTTGCAATTAAATGAAATTAGGAACATCAGGAAAAAGATGCTTTCCTATCCCAACACAAACCCTAACCCTAATCATTGCCAATTTCATTTGGATTTTAAAAAGAATTTCAGCATCATCCTTTATAAGATCTATTGAATAATCCCTGCTTATTAAAGTACAGCACAGAGGTTATTCTACTTTCCTGTCCAATATTTTAAAATCAGTTGAAGATGAATTATTAAATATAAACATGTTTTCAGTGGACAAGGACCCTGCCAGCTGCTGGGCTTCCACCAACGCTGCGCTCCTGCCGAACACACAGCGAGTTCAGACGCGCCCAGCTGTGGTCAGCAGCGGACCACTCTCCATTTCCCAGCCAGGGGCTCCCCACTGTCCTCCCCAGAGAGGATGCTGAGCCTTCTGACACAACTCCCACCCACTACCCTACTTTGCCAGTGTGGACCACTTCAGGACCCAGGGGAAATCTAGTCAATTGATTCACTCTAGCACGCAGCTCTGAGCGTTCTGTAACAGATCTCACAGCTTGAAGCTTACAATGTAAACTAAGAGTGGAATCAGGAACACAAATGCTGGAGAAAAAGGAACACTTCCACACCGTCGTGGAATGTAAATCAGAGCCACCACCACAGAACTCAGGGTGGGCTCCTCAACAACGAGGCATGGAACCACCACACCAGCAGCCACACCATCTTCAGCAGGCATCTCAGCACAGCGAGACAGCCCTGTGCGGACAGCAGCACAACTCACAAGAGCCACACGATGGAACTGGCCTCGGTGTCCATCAACCGATGGATGGATAAAGAAAAATGAAATTATGTCATTTACAGGAGAATGAATGAACTGGAGATGATCATGTTAAGCAAAGTAAGCCAAACTCAGAAGGTTAGGGTTGTAAGTTGTATGCTGAAGCTAGAGAGGAAAAGGAAAGAAACTGGGGCGGATCTTATGAAAATCAAAGGGGTATCAGGAGAGGAAAGGGAGCTGGGGTGGGGGAGGGGAGTGCTGGGAGGGATATCTCGGATCTCACTGGTATATGTAAGGATGAATCCCATCAATATGTACAATTGTAATGCACCAGGAAAAAAACAACTGGAAACATTCAGGCAGAGGGGATTTAAAAAAAAAAAAAAAGGCTAGAAAACAAGTCTACTTGAGCAAGTAGAAAATGGAAGACATAAAAAGGATTCTTTTTAAAAAAAGGTTCTCAGACTGGGGATGAGCTCAGTAGTAGAACCCTCACCTAGCATGTGTGAGACCGAGTTCAATCCCCAGCACCAAAAAATAAAAGGGGGTGGGGTGTGAGGATGGTGGCCTGTAATCCCAGTGACTTGAGGAGCAAGGCAGCAGGATTACAAGTTCCAGACCAGCCTGGACAACTCAGGGAGACTCTCTCAAAAAATTTAAAAGAAAGGACTTGGGTATGGCTTAGTGGTAGAGCACCCCTGGGTTCAATCCCCAGCATCACAAAACAAATAGAAGGTCACTTCCATTTAAGGTGGGAAAAGAAGTAAGGGGATGGGACCCTGAGGCGGAAAGCACCCCACAGTTGGTCTGAGGTGGGGAGCACAGGGCACTGAGCCCGCCCTGCAGCTGGCGCATCCTCTCCAGACCCACTGGTGAGGAAGCCAGGCGTGACCCAGCACACCCACGCCAGCCAAAGGCACGGGAAGGAGTGTTTCCGCTCCACTCTCCTCCCTGCGGGTCCCAGGACAGACTGGAGCGGCAGCCACCTCCCCAGGCTTGCACAAGACGGTCAATAAAGTGCTGGAGGAAAGCAGTTAAGTGGAAGGGAGCCACTCCAGGGCACAAGGAGTCCTCCGCAGCCTCAAGCAGGACAGAGGGCAGCAGCACAAGGTGCGGTGTTGCACCGAGAGCCCCTGCAGCACTGCTGGGCAGTGTCCCCAGTGTGTGCCCTTCTGCTCTCACCACTTCTGGGGTGGGGGTGGTCGGGAGGCTGCTGGCCTGTCTACAGGCCAGACCTGAAGCCCAGCCGGAAGCCCAGCCCACCCATGGCTGGGGACTCCACAGTCAGGAGTGCCACAGGCTCTGGCGTGACACTTCAGCCTCCAGCCTCCCTGCTACTTATGCTGGACCAACCCAAACTTGCATGGAGAAACACCTGCACTGGAGCAGCTTAAGACCTTTTATTAAATCAACTGAAGCACCCCAGAAGAAAAGGCAGTGAGATTACATTTGAGAAGCCTGAGTCCAAAACTGCTGCATTTTAGTTTTTGAAGTTTGTGACTTTTTCCCAAAAATCCGCAAGGATAGGCTGCTGACCTAGTCCCGCACTGGCTGCCTCGGAGACGCAGGCTACCTGCTGGAGGCAGAGCGGCCTCCCAGGCTGACCGAGGGCGCAGACTGCCGCCCGGCGGACGGACGGTGAGCGCCACCTCCCGGGCCCCACCCAGGGTCTTCAGCTACAAAGGCGAGGGACAGTTTAGGGCGAGCCCTACACGCACTTCCACGGTGAGAACCGCCCCGCGAGGCGGGCAGCGCAGTGTCCTGCCTAAAACCAGGGCGAACCACTCAGGGGACGGGGCGGGCGCGCGGTCCCGGGTCCCTCGCGGGTCATCTCCACCGACTCGGGTCCCTCCTCCCCGGGCCGGGGCAGAAGGCCCGCTTCGGTCCTGAAGCATCTGACACTTTTCTGCAAAATGACTGCGAGGTCTTCGGGGGCAGGAGATCAAAGGTGACCCGGGGACCCACAGCCCAAGCGGGGCAAGGACCGCGGCTCCGGGCGGGCTGGCCCGCCACGTCCGGGACCCAGACCCGCCTCGGGGACGGGGAGCAGCACCCCGAAGCCCGGCGGCAGCACGACCCCGCGGCACGAAGCGGGGCGCGCACGCCGGCCTCGCCGGCCACCTCGGCAAGGCGGGCGGGCGCGGGGCGACTGCAGCCCGCGGGCCCCGACGGCAGCGGCCTCCAGGGCCCGGCGACCCCGGCCTTCGCCGCCTCCGCGACCTGGGGACCCCCGCGACTCCCTCGACCCGGGTCCTCGCGGCCTCCACGAGCCCCGGCCCCCGCCGTCCCCACGACCCCCTACCCTCGCGGCCTCCACAGCCCCACAGCCTCCGCGGCCCCCGACCCCCACGGCGCCGCCCACCGGCCCACCGCCCGCGGGCCCTCGGCTCCCACCGAAGGTGCGGCGCTGCTTGAAGGTCTTCTCCGACGGCATGGCGCTGGGGTCCCGGGCTCCGCGGCTGCGGGTCCGACTCCGGCGACGGCGACTTCCCTTGTGTCTCCTCCGCCCGCAGCCGGGTCAGGTGACCCACGCCGCGTCACCGGGGGCGGGGCGGGGCCGGGCGCGGGGCGCCGCCATGACGGGCGTGGCGGAAGTCGCCGACCGAGCTCAGCGCAGGGGGCGGAGCCGCGGGCGCTGCCCCCCCGCCCCCCCCCGCCGCGCCACGTGTCGCCCTGGTCCGAGTCGGCGGAGCCCGGCCGGCCTCTCCGCGGCGGGACGCCGGACCCGGTGGTCGCGGGTGACCCCCCCAGAGGTCCCCGCCTTGGCCCTGCCCCGCCGTGGGGGGCCCGGGGCAGCAGGGAAGCTGCAGGTGGCCGCTCGCCCGCTCGCTGACACCCCGAGGGCTCCCCGGTTCCAGGCCGCTCTGGCCTCAAACCTCTTCCCTGCTGTTTCGTGCCTCGCGGCAGACTGTGCGCACCGGAGGCCGGCGGACGGAGGCCGGGGCTCCTGCTCGGCGCCCCGCCGGAGCACTCAAGTCAAAACGGAGGCAGTCACGGCCGGAGCTCCAGGCCCTGAGGCCAGGAGCCCTGCCTCCGACCTGGGAACCCGGGGAAGGCCAGCCGGCGCCCACACCGAGTAGTCAGCTGGGCTGCTCAAACGACCTTAGTCCTGCCAAAGACTGGTCTCGGGTCAAGCAGCCCCTATTCTTTATATGGGTGGGGGAGGTCCTAGGGGTGAACCCAGGGCCTCCATTTACCCGGGAAGCACTCTACACTGAGGAACACCCACCACCTTTTTTTTTTTTTCCTTTCTTTCTTTGTTACGAGGAAAAGAACCCAGGGACACTTAACCACTGAGCCCCATTCCCGGTCTTTCTATTTTTTGAGATAGAGTCTAAGTTGCTTGGCAATTGCTGAGCCTCCTCTTGAACCAGCTATTCTCCTGCCTTAGCCTCCTGAGTACCAGGATTACAGTTGGGGGTGTGCCGCTATGTTGGACTTCAACCCCCACTTCTCTAAGAGTGTGGTTTTTTTGTTTTGGTGCTGGGGATTAAATCAGGGGTGCTCTATCACTGAGCCACATCCCTAATCCTTTTATTTATTTATTTATTTATTTATTTATTTGGAACCAGGGGTTGAACTCAAGGACACTTGGCCACTGAGCCACATCCCCAGCCCTTTTTGTATTGTATTTAGAGACAGGGTCTCACTGAGTTGCTTAGGGCCTCACTAAGTTGCTGAGGCTGGCTTTGAACTCGAGATCCTCCTGACTTCAGCCTCCCAAGTCGCTTGGATTACAGGCGTGCACCACCACGCCTGGCTCCTAATCCTTTTTATTTAGAGGCAGGGTCCTGCTAAATTGCTGAGGCTGACCTTGAACTTGCAATCCTCCTGCCTCAGCCTCCTGAGTTGCTGGAATGGAGGTGTGCATCACCACCCCCAGAAAAGGGGTCACCTTTCTCTTGTCCACAGGCAAATTTGAAGCGACCAATATGACTTTTGTTCTTTTCTTTCTGCTTTCTTTGTCTTTGAAAATCTCTTGCTTGGCTTGGTGGAGCACATTATTTTTTGTGGAATGGAGTATTTATTGCCCAATTTCAGAATTAAAAAAATAAAGCCAATGAGGATCTGTTGTTTCTTGTCAGGTGTGATACCTGCTGGCGAGGAGACCGGGTCAGGAGCAGGAGGGCTGGAAATGTCTGGTCAACCTGGGCAATCTAAGAAGACCCTGTCAAAAGGACAACAGCAGCAACAAGTGGGGTTGGGGCTGTAGCTCGGGTTCCATCCCAGTGTCCAGAGAGGGTGGGTGAGGAACTGACTGGGGCTGATTCTGCTCTGGACTCACTGACTGACGAGTGTGGACTGGTAAGTGCTTTCTTGGCTGAATTGCTACTTTGCAAGAAATGGGTTTTTCCTTTCTCTTGCTGAACAACTGTTCCAAATGCAAGAGGAGTAAAAACATCAATATCTGGCAGAAGGAGGTGCGGGGAGGGAAGCAGGGATTTTATCTTCCTTCCCTCAGGCCTCAGGTTCATTGCCAGAGGGTGGGGTAGTGGTGGGTGAGGGCTGCTCTGTGTTCTTGGAACAGCTAAGTTTGCCTGGGCAACGCAGTTCTAACTGTACCCCTAAGGTCTCATTCCAGCCTTAACACAATCACATATCTGCACAATTCTCAGAAAATAGCCAAAAGTGGTTGGGAGCATCAAGTGACTGACGCTGGAGGCAGCAGTGAGGCAGGCTTGTGTCCCAGCTACCTGCCCCTGCAGAGGCTGAGGCCCGAGGATGGTGGGTCCAGGCCAGCCCGTGCAGCTTAGCTGCAGACAGAGCCTGCTAAGCAGGGGAGAGACCCTGGAGTGCCCAGCCCCCACCTGCAAGAACGGCGCACTTCTGTTCATAAGGTAGAGGTCATCGCTACGATTGTTTTATCCACATGCAAATATTATCAAGGGAAACCCCAAACATCCGTGTGCTTGCGCAGCGCGTGAGACAGTTCAGGGGACTCACAAGATCAGTTTAACAGTGAAGGGTTGTGGAAAATAATATCCCTATAAAATAACTCCCCAAGTAAAATGAAGGGACGAGCCGGGCGTGGTGGCGCACGCCTGTAATCCAAGTGACTTGGGAGGCTGAGTCAGGAGGATCGTGAGTTCAAAGCCAGCCTCAGCAACTTAGCAAGGCCCTAAGCAACTCAGTGAGACCCTGTCTCTAAATAAAATACAAAATAGGGATGGGGATGTGGGTCTGTGGCCAAGTGTCCCTGAGTTCAATCCCTGGTTCCAAAAAACAAACAAACAAACAAAAATAAAATGAAGGGACGGTGTGGCTTGAGAAGTGGGAAAGGAGACTGATCAACCATTAAACCTCTCCCAGTGCATTCCTGATAACAATGGGCCCTGGGGAAATGGGTGGATGTGGAATGCTAGGCCCTAAACCTTGACCTTCCCCAGGTCAACCTAATCCTGAGTGACATTGGGCGAGATTTGAACACTCATCCTTCAGCATCTAATTTTAACCTGTACAGCTGGCCCCTGATGGTCAAAACTGCAGTACACAATGATTACCTCCTCCTCCTCCTACCCTATAAAATCAGGATCCCCCCTGTAACTGACGGCCATTCTCCATCCGGAAAGTGGACCCAAATGACGCCCGACTCTGCGAAGGAAT
>JAJEJO010052443.1:0-95064 GCA_020662805.1 Glaucomys volans
ATTGCAGATTGCTCAAGACTGGAACCCACTGTAAATCATCCCGTCTTCTGAGAAATTCTGGAACTGTCATCTAATTTTCCAGGAACACAGAATAAAGGCTGCCAAGTCTTGCTGTTGGATTTTTACAAGAGTAAGACAGTGCCTTCAAAAAGCCACTGAAAAGCACTGCGCATTTCCTCAAAGGATGACAGAGGAGTCTGGGGAATGCCCACTGGTGCTTCAGTCAGTGTCCTGGCTCCTGGGGAGCAGTCTAGGACGCAGAGGCAGGGATGACAAATGCCCAATAAGTCTATGAAGTAAGGTCCCGACTTGAGTTTGTGCTTCTGCTGGTTCTGTATGTACCAGCAGGAAATGGAATTGCCAGTGGGAGGTAAGGGGGAAATCAGAGCAGCTCAGTGCCATGACCCTTCCCTATGCCATGATTTAGCCCTTCCAGTCTATCCTGTACACAGGTGACGATGACCCAGTTTCTCTAAATTAACTTTCAGACAGACTTCCTCTTGGGATGCTATCCTCTGAATTCAATGATCTCTTTCTCTTGAGACTGAAGGTGTGAAAGGCAGGGCAGCAGGATGGGGCAAGGAGTGCGGTCTGGGCCCAGAAGAGCCAAAGCTTCATGGCCACACGAGATTCTGCCTGTGACCAGTGGATATAACACAGACCTTAAATCCACCATGTCTTTTAAAAGAACAAGATAACGATTATCTGCCTTTCCTAGAGTTATTCCTAAAGAAATGCAGAGGCCATTGCCCAACTTCATGTTTGCTATGGATTTTGTCTCCTCTGGTTTGTAACCAATTCTGGCTTTGTGTCAAATTCAATGGTTAGAATCAATGGTATTCCTAATCTTCAGACTTCCTCTGAAGGTTTGCTCCACTTGGAGACCAAAAAGAATGAAAGAGATTTCTCTTTGCAGCCAAAACACTGTAGGCAAATTCTCATCTTTATAACTAAAAAAGAGACTTCACAGACTAAGGAAGAAAAAACACAAATTCAAAAATCTGATCAAGGCTAGAACATATGGAAGGACTTCAAAACTTAGAACTCTTCCAGCTGGAGGGATGGAGTCCTGGGGAGAAACAAACCAAGTACTTCCTATGATATAAGTATTGATAAGGACAAACCGAGATTTCACGCATCAAGTATTAGAAAATAAGGATCATCTCTTAAAAATATATCCTCCTATACCTCAAAGTAAAAGTTCAAAATCAAATCTCTTCCAGAAGGTGAAGAAACTTGCAGAAGAAATTTTTCCAGCAGCCCTTGAAGAACAGCTAAAGAAACTAAAGGAATAGAAATGAACTTGTTCTCCCAGAAAACTTCATCTGAGGCTATCAGGGAAAGAAGGCAGACTGAGAAAAGGACTCTTTCTGTGACCAAAAGGTGACAATCAGGCCAAGAAGTTGCCTGTAAAGAAACCAGTTGTTCCCTTTCCATTGCCTATTCCTCACCTGCAGCTGATACCCATCCTGGTCATCATGCTAATACTCACCACCATTTCAAGCTGCCATGTGGACCTTAAGAACCCAGGAGGTGAAAACTCCTGCTTCCTCCCAATACTAATCTCAGATACCAGAAGACAAGTTTGTGCTACAATGAAACTCTTTCAGAAGAAGATGCTGTGGTCAAATGGTAATAACTGTGCTATCTTTTTATAGAGCAGAGCAAAAGAAGGAAGAAGGATGCAAAATGTGCCAAGTTTTTCTGCACTATGGGGCCAGACACCAGTCCCTGCTCCAGCATTTCCTTGGTGATGTCCTAGTAAAGGAAATGGTCTGAGGCTGATGACTACTTTTTTCTCTGGTCCTCAGCCAGCACCATTTTGCCAGAATCTGATGTATACGCTCACCCATACCTGATAGTACATATGGTTGGTACAGAGGGGAATCTGGGCAGCCAGCGAAAGCCACTGGTACTTTCTGCCTTCTTCAAATTATTTTCAGTGCACTGCAGCACATGGAATAAAGACAAACCATGAGAAGCCACACTAGAGAAAAAAAAGTCATGGCTTATAGCTGGCTCAAGCATGATGTGTCTGAGTGGGTCACTCTTGGAAGACACTCGTGGGTCTACTTAAGATGTGTGCTCCCGGGAAGCCAGCTTCTTCCTATAGGAGGAGATGGTTGTCGACATGTATGGAACCTTGAGAGGATATCTGAGTGGCCAACACTCTTTGTCAGAGAAGGACAGTCAGAGGATGAAGCTGACATCAAACCCACTAAATTAAATTCACACATTCTCAGCACTTCCCTAAATTACTTCATCCTTTTTCCTCTAGAGTATTTATGAATATCCTGAAGACTTTATCACTTTAGGAAATGTTGATTTGGCCAAATTTCAAAGAAGTTCTGAAGGAAGTTGGATGTTTTTGGGGCCAGAGACACTGAGTCTCACCTGTGTGAATGTTGACTACACCAACCACAGCCAAGAACAGAACATAACTGTCAGTGGGCATCAAACCATACTGATTCAACACACTCCCCTGCAGGCCACAGTACCTGCTACTGCATACAATTAGGGATATTAATTCTACCAATAAAAATAGCTAAAAATAATAATAGTAGTTATTACGAAAAGACTCTGCTATGGGCGCAACTGTGTCCTCCCCAAACTCATGAACTATAGCACTAATCCCTAGTAGCTCAGAAAGTTAGTGTGTTTGGAGAGACTGTCTTTAAACCAGTAATGAAGTTAAAATGACATCACTAGGCTGGGCCTACCCCTACATGAGTTATGTCCTCAAAAGAAGAGATGAAGACAGACACACACAGAGGAAAGACCAAAAGAAGATGCAGTGAGAAGACATCATTCACAAGCCAACAAGAGTGGCCGAGGAGAAACCAGCCCTGTCAACACCTTGATCTTAAAATTCCAGCCTCCAGGATGGTGAGAGAACAAATTTCTTTTGTTTAAGTCACCCAGTCTGTGGAACTTTGTTATGGCAGCCCTACCAAACTAATACAAACCCCAAACACAAAAACACTGTCACTAAACTATCACTATAGCTAATAGGAACAGAAGCATCCTAAATTCTTAAAACTTACAACCAAGTGTTTCTCTAGGATGCTCCAACTTACCAGTAAAGGAACAAAAGAATGACCCCAAAAGAAGCTACGGGGGTGGAAAGGATCTTTTTAAAAAGCAATGGAAGAAAAGAAAAAAAAAGGAAAGTAAGGCAATGGAAAAGCAAAGCAATGGAAGAAGCTCATAAGATGGCAAACGTCCTTCCATTACTTCACTTCCTGTCTCTAATCTACCGAAACAAGGTTTGTGACTGACATCTACCCTCCAGTCTCTGGCAAGACCATAGCCCCAAGACTTCCAAATTTCTCTGTTCATAGTCACTCTGTCCCTGAGGTAGTTCTAAGTGTCACCTGTCCAGGATCTACACATCTAGATGTTGCTTTGCAGGCATTTTGTAGACATGGCTAACATCAACACATGACTTTAAGTAAAGAAGATTTATCTTTAATAGAAGGCTCATCAGTCCCCAGAAGGCCTCAAAAGCAAAAACAGAGATTTCCAGGAGAAAAAGGAATTTAGCCTCATAACTGTAGCAACTTCCTGCCTGAATTTCCAGCCTGCCCTTCAGATTCAGACTTGCTAATTTCTAAAACTAAATATCTTTATAAATATGGTTCTATTTCACTATACAACCCATTACCCCAGCCCTGGAGGTGAACAAGTGCCCCCAAATATAAGATCTTTACTATAAGATCTCAGGACCACATTATGTTGCTGTGTATGGGGAACAAGCAGCCTCTGCTTCCCATACTGTTGAGAACAAAGACAGATGGATCTCATCACTCTGCATCTCACTACAGCTCCCACCTTCCTAGTATGTCTTGCCCATATTCCTGCCCGGTCTCTAAACACTCCTTCCATCTCTACAACTCAAGAGCCTCACTCTTCTAAGAGTCTATTTTTCTCGCCTTTACGGCATCCCTGAGGCTGTGGGAGAAGAGATTGGTGTCCTCCTTGCCACTGCTTGCTGCATCAAAAAACAGTTCTTCTGAGCCCCCTAAGAGCAATCCCTGTTGCCCATCCCATCAGGCTGCCCCATAACCCACACAAAAGCCTCCCTGTTGCTGTTATTTCTAGTCTCCCTAGGCTCAATACATACATACTTATTTGCCCTAATTTGCCTGCCCTCTGGAATGCTTAGATATATTCAAGATATCCAAGAGTTATATATGTTCAACATATCCAAGAGTTATAGACATATATTTTACTTCATCCCTGTAGTTTCAAACTTAATGTGCCTAAGTATGGAAACTAACATTTAAAAACACCTTTGAAAGTATCTGCCAAATGAGGTTGCATTTCAGCCAGGAAAATGTGTGTCCCACAATCCCCACTAAGAGTAGTCTCCTTTGGAACAAGCAAAATATTATAAGATACACTAAGAAGGTAGTTATATTTCTGGTCCTTAATAAAATGTATCAAACCTAAAGATAGCATAATATTCAATGGTGAAAGATGGAAAGGTTTTCCCTAAGATCAGGAATAAAAGAAGGATGCCCACTGTTTACACTTGTATTTAACATGATTACTAGGCAAAGCAACTACACAAGAAAAAGAAATTAAAAACACCCAAATTGGAAATAAACTATCTTTCTTCACAGATGAAATGACCTTAAATGTACAAAACTCTAAAGATTTCATACTAAAAAAAAAACTATTAGAACCAATAAATTCAGCAAAAGTACAGGATATAAAAATCAACACACAAAAATCAGATATTTAAAAATTAAGGATGATCCTATGAATAATAAACAAAACAATATTTTTACTATAGCACCAAAAATAATAAAATATTTAGGAACAAATTTAAGAGATGAAAGACTTGCATACTAAATATTATAAAATGCTGTACAATATAAGGACATAAATAAATGAAAAGACATTCCACATTCCTAGGTTAGAAAACTTGATATTGTTAAAGCCATCTACAAAGTCAAAGCAATCTCATCAAAACCCATTGGCATTCTTTGTAGAAATAGAAAAAAATATTTTAAAATATATAGAGATTCTCAAGGGACCCAAGATAGTCAAAAAAAATCTTGAAAACATACAACTAAGTTGGAGGACTCACTTTCTTACTTTAAAACTTACTACGAAGCTCAGCAGTTAAAATAGCACAATGCTGGTATGAGGACAGACAAGAGGCTAGTGGAATAAAATAGCCCAGAAATAAATCCTTGCATATATCAACAAAATTTCAACAGCATGCCAAGACTACTTACTGGGAAAAGGATAGTCTTTTCAATAAATGGTTCTGGTAACCATTTATTAACTGGTTAAAACTGGATATTAACACAAAAACATGAAATTAATCCTAACCTTACAACATAAACAAATTAACTCAAGGTAAATGAAAGACCTAAATGTAAGAGCTAAAACAATAAAACTTAGAAGAAAGCACTGGGAAAAAAAATCTTTTTTAAAACTGGACCTGATGATGATTTCTAGGATATGATTCCAATGGTACATGCAACAAAAGAAAAAAGTTGATAAATTGCACTTTACCATAAAAACTTTTGTACATCAAAGTTATCAGGAGATTGAAAGAACAGTAGGTGGAAAGAGGGGAGGGAGTGGGATAGTGTCAGGGAACGACCAAATTATAGTGTTATATTGTGTACTTGTATGAATATATAACAACAAATCTTATTATCATGTACCAATAATTATAATGTACCAATAAAAAATGTGGCAAGAAGAAAAAGATTAAAAGATAACCCACAGAATGGGACAAAATAATTGGCAAATCGTTTCTCTGATAAGGGATTAATATCTAGAATGTATAAAGAACTCCTCTGACTCAACCACAAAAATCACACACACACAAAAAAAAAACGATTTAAAAATAGGCAAAAAGCTTGAATAAATATTTATCCAACAAAGATAAATAAATGACCAATAAGCACATGTTCAAAGGCACTGGTAATTAGAAAAAATGCAAATCAAAACCACAGTAAGATACCAGTTCACAATCAGGAGGACTAAAATATGTGTCCAACAGAAACTAACAAGTGTTGACAGGAATCTGGAGAAATCGGAGTCCCTGTAAATTGGTACAGCTCCTGTTGAAAACAATACAGTGACTTCTTTGAAAATTGAATAGAATTAACATAGGATCCAACAATTCCACTACTAGAAATAAAACTTAAAAGAACTGAAAGCAGAGACTCAGACACTTGTTCAACATGTTCACAGTAGCACTGTTCACAACAGTCAAAAGGCAGAAGTAACCCCACTGCCCACCAATAACTTAATATAAAATATACTTACAATGGAATGATACTCACCCTTAAAAAGTAATCAATTTCTGATACCTTACAACACAGTCAAAATTTTAAGACATTATGTATGATAAGCAAAATAAACCAGTCACATGACAAATAACACGATCTCATTCATATGAGATAGTTATCCAGACAAATTTATAGACAAAAAGTAGGAACTTTTTGTTTGCAGGAACCAATTTAAGAGGTGAAAGACTTGCATACTAAAATATATACACACACTACTGAAAAAACTCAGGGGTGCACTACCACTAAGTTACATCTCCACAAGGGATTTGGGGGAAGAGGAAATTGTTTAATAGGTACAGGATCTCTTTAGGAAGATGAAAAAGTTCTAGAAATGGAAAGAATAGTTATATGACACTGTGAACATACCAATTTCACCAAATTCTACTCATAAAAGTAGTATGAACAATAACTTTTGTATAGTTTACCCTAACAAAACAATTATCAAAAAATTGGAAATTTGGTGAGCAAGCTTTAATAAAATTAATTAATAAATTTAACAAAATTAATTTTTACTAAATTTCCAATACAACCATGAAATGCAACAGAATGTCTTTGGAAACCAAAGCTTGAAAACATATAAAGTACTGTTTTAAACAGCACTTTGGTATAAATTCAAGCTTTTTTTAAAAATAATACCATCATGTTTTCTGATCATATTTGTTACTTGGAATTTGTTTTACAGTTTTGATGCATTTTTCCAGTTCTGTAATTCTGTATACATCAGGTGTCCACCAGGTGAGATGCAACCCATCTATAAAATTATTTTGCCACCCATACCTGACAAAGACTGAAAGTCTGTCATTTTCAGTGCTCTTAGGAAGACCGGAAAACCTACACAGATGGAACATTCCATATTTGAAAGTATAAAATTTGAAATGGTCTGAAATTCAAAATTTTTTGGATTGCTCTTTGGATGCTCAAAGAGTTTTGAATTCTGGAGCATTTTTGGTTTTTGATTTTTAGATTAGGGCTCTTCAACCTGGAAAGTCTATAGAAATATTCCAAAATCTGAAAAACTTCTCTTTCCAAACATTTTGGATAAGGGTTACTGAACCTGTGCCAAACCAGATCAAAACCCTCGCTTCTAAGTGCCCTAAAATTACATATACCTGATAATATATTGTGTTACTTTTCTACCACTCACACACACACACAAACACACACACACACAACTGGGAATTAAACTCAGGGGTGCACTACCACTGAGTTACATCTCTAGCCTTTTTAATTTTTTGAGACAAAAAAAAAAAATAAATGTTGTTGCTAAGTTGCCTGGGCTGGTCTCAGACTTGTGATCCCCTTGCCTCAGCCTCTACTGTCACTGAGATTACAAGCATGCACCACCACACCCAACTATTGTACTATCTTAAAAAGTTCAAGTTCTAAATCATCAGCTGAGTTATCAAAATTATGTACGCCACATTCATAGATATTAAAGAACAGTTTTATAAGCCAGTAAATACACAGCAGCTTTATATTCATAATGACAAAAAGCTTTATCATTAACAGTTGAGAATGACTACAACAATGTGCCAGCAACCTTTCTGTCTTCCTTTGATTAAAGGATCTTACTGACAAGTTTGTCTTGCTGTGTTGGTTTCACATGTCCTTTTACTATTGAAGGTTGAGCCCTCCTGTGCGAGACTACCATTATAAATAATGTATAGAAGCCTGTTCATCGTAATTGAGTTTTGACCTTATCATAAAAATTTAAATAACCTTCATTATAAAGTTTGTACTTCTTATACAGACTACAGTCAAAAAACATTTCAGGCAAAGTCAAAAGTTGGTTGACACTGAAGTCAACATTTTTCTTTAACAATGTCAATATTTACACTTTGGGATCCAGCAACCGAATGTGAACATGCCTTTGTTCTTTTGATGCTATGTTTTGTTTTGTTTTCCATTTTAAGGGCAATTTGTGCTAATTAAATTAAAACTCTACAACTATAATAAATTTGAAAAATATTACACCCAATAATGTTTTTTTCTGAAAAGTACATTGGGTGTTCCAAACAGAACTCTGTAGTCTTTGACAGAATACAGATGACATTCTTAGGTGCCTGATATTACGACTACCCGAAAATAACATTTATGGGAGATTTGAACTGTAAAATGTTCATCCTCCTAATCAGATAATGGTCAAATTGACATCATCTACTAGAAAAATCAACATGATGCCAACAGATAACCAAATGACACATCCATGACCAAACCAGGCTCACCTTGTTCATCTCCTAGGACAGGTAGCTCATCACCTTTTGTATTCAATGTATGCAAGGGATTTATGTGATTCACTCTCTCCAATTTTACTGATTAAAAATGCTTTTTATAACCTAATAACTTGATTTTGAAACATGATTGACAGATTGCAATCCACAACTTGAAAATAGGGTCAGGTGGGGTTTGGGTTTGCAGACATGACAGGATTACCAATCCTACCTGGAAGACCCCCCACTCCCACCCTCTATCCCTGCCCATGGCTCCAAACTCATGGACCACCTTCTTCACACCCAGGCCACATCTAGCATGGAGGGAGGGTTCATTGTCTCTGTTATTTCTACTCCTCGGTCTTCACTTCTCTCTCCTCTGGCTCAGGACCCACAGCCAGCTCCAGAATTGTTCCCAGCAAACACCATGGCTCTCATGCCCATCTCTTCCTCTAACCTACTCTTTTAGAAAAAAACAGCATAGTTTCCAGAATGTCTATACCCCAGTAACTACATGAGACTTAAGAATTACTTTAAGTGTGCTAAACAGATGCTTTCTAATTTTCTTTGACCACAAATTCAAAATATAGATTCAATACTGCCAGGAAATTCTACTCTATTTCCTTAGGAAATCTTTGTAGTCTCCAGAATGGATGGTTCATACTTTCTCCTCTGTTCCCCTCAAATGTTGCTGCCTACTCCCAGGACACTCAGATGATATCCACAAGCCTTCCTACCTGACCCCTTTAACATGAGCAGTTCTAGCTCATTGCTTATGGCAAAAAACAAGCTATAGTTTGTATCTAGAATGCCCCCCAAAGCCCAGTGTGGTAAAGGTTTAGGCTCCAGTGCACACTACTGGGAGGTGGTAGCACCTTTAAGAGAGAGAGAGACTAGAGGGAGGAAGAGAGTACACTGGAGGCAGGTCCTTGAAGGGGATATTGGGAGCCCAGCCCTGTCTGTCTGTCTGTCTGTCTGTCTGTCTGTCTCTCTCTCTCTCTCTCTCTCTCTCTGCTCCACAGTCATCAAAAGATAAGCAGCTTTACTCCCCCACACATTCCCACCCATCTCTCCAGTCTCATGTAGTTACTGGGGTATAGATGTTCTGGAAGCTAAGCTGAGTTTTTCTAAGAGCAGGTTAGATTTACACATGTAAAATGATGTGCTGGCTCACCACAGATCCAAAGCTACAGTGTCAACCAAAGACTGAAACCTGGAGCCCACCATAATCCTTTCTCCTTTCAAAGTTGGTTATCTCAGGTATTTGCTGAAGTAACAGAACGCTGATCAACACACATTAGCTCCTGACAATAATTTCAATTCCCTTGTGTTTGTTTTGTTTTTTGGTACTAAGGATTAAAGGCAAGAACTTTATTATCAATCTTTTTTTAGTTTTTGAGATAGGGTCTTATTAATTTGCCCAGGCTGACCTTGAACATACATAGTATGTTCCTCCTAACAGCACATAGTAATAGGGACTCAAGACTATTTGCTAACTAATAAGACTAAACAGCATAATTGTTGATGGGGCAGGTTAAGTAATAAAATTGAATATAAAAATTACAATTCAAAGGGGAAGTTTCAAGTCTTAAAATAAATCTTTTAGAATTTACAGAGGGGAAAAAAAGCTGTATTTTCCATAAAAGCTGGAAAATCCTACTCTTTATTAAAAAAATATAATTGAGCAATGGTAGAGTAACATAATCACATATAGGACTAACAACAGAATATTTTAGTTCTAAATCCTAATAAAAGGATAAAAGGAACCCAATAATACTTTAAACATCAAAGTGAAAATAGAGAACAAATGAAGAAACATGTGAGACAGAAACAATTTATGACAAAAGATACATGACATGTAGCAATAAATGTCAACTGTCCAATTATCTCTGGTTCAAGACACAATTCAAAAATATCCTAACATAAAAAAATACTCAAGGCAAATTGAAGTAGAAAAGCTTTAAAAAGAGTTAGAAAAAGGAAAGGCAGAGACAGAAAGAGCACAGATATAAAAACCAAGCACAAATGGACACCATGAAAGTAGTGATGGCAAAAAATAATTTAAGGCAAAAACAAAAACTAATTCAAATTTTAAAAATACAAAAAATGTTCAACATCCCTAGTTATAAGAGAAATGCAAATCAAAACTACCTTACGATTTCATCTCACCCAAATTAGAATGTCTTTTATTAAGAATACAGGCAACAACAGGTGTTGGCAAGGATTGGGGAAAAGGGTACACTCATACATTGCTGGTGGGATTGCAAGTTGTGCAGCCACTCTGGAAAGCAGTGTGGAGATTCCTTAGAAAACTCAGAATGGATCCACCATTTGACCCAGCTATCCCACTCCTTGGCCTATACCCAAAGGACTTAAAATCAGATTACTACAGTGATGCAGCCACATCAATGTTCACAGCTGCCCAATTCACAATAGCTAGATTGTGGAACCAACCTAGATGCCCTTTAATAGATGAATGGATAGAGAAACTGTGGTATATATATACACAATGGAATATTACTCAGCCATAAAGACAAATAAAATTATGGCATCTGCAGGTAAATGGATGATGTTGGAGACTGTTATGCTAAGTGAGATTAGTCAATCCCCAAAATCCAAGGGCCAAATGGTCTCTCTGATAAGTGAATGATGATGCATAATGTGGGGTAGAAGGGTGGCAAGAATGGAGGAAGGATAGATAGCACAGAGGGAAAGGAGGGGTGGGGTCGGGGTGGGGGGGTAATAATAACAGAATGTGTGACAGACATCATTGCCCTGTGTACATGTATGAATGCACAGATGGTGTGACTCCACTTTTTTGTACAACCAGAAAAACAATAGCTGTACTCCATTTGTGTTCAATGAATAAAAATTTAAAAAATTTTTAAAAAAATAAAAATAAAAATATGATGTGTTGTCAATGTAGTTGATAATAAATAAAACAGCCTCCAGCATTTATCCTCTAAAAAGCAAAGAATCAAAATACAAGAGCTTAAAATGATAAGAAAGGGTGTTATAATTTAACAAAAAGTTTCAATTAAAAATAAAAAACTAAAGATGTTAAAGGAGCTGGGCACAGTGACACATGCCTATACTTCTGAAAGAGCCTGAGGCAGGAGGATATCAAATTAAATGCCAACATGGACAACCAAGCAAAAATCTCATCTCAAAATGTTACAAAGGGTTGGGAATGTACCTCAGTGGTAGAGTACCTCTGAGTTCAATCCCCAATACCACAATGAAAGAAAAAAAAAGACCCTCAAGGAGAAACTGAGAAAACACCTGCTGTTGAATTCATCACATAGGGCACGGGAAGGAATCAAATTAGAGTAAAAAGAATGTATAAGCTATGTGTATTAAGATAAAATTAATGCACATTTATTAAAAACTGGCATTTGGAATATTTGCAAATTCCCATAAGATTATTATTTTAAAAAGACTAAAACACAAAGAGCAAATTCAAAGATCTCTGTAGGGTAAGGATGTGGCTCCAGGGCTGGGGTATTAGCTCAGTGGCAGACTGCTAGCCTAGTACATGTGAGGCACTGGGTTCAGTCCTTAGCACCACATAAAAATGAGCAAATAAAATAAAGGTACTGTGTTAAAAAAAAAAAATGTGTCTCCGAGGAAGAACCTACTATAGGTTCCTGGTCTGGTTGAAGCTGCAGATGGGATCCCAGGGATCTAGGTGCTGACACAGGGACTCTATGTCCATTTGGCAAGGGACTCTATGCCATGGACAAATACAACAAATCCAGAAATTAATTACATACACGTTTAAAAGATAGAAAAACTTAGTCATTTGAAAATTAAAAACAAACTCTGGCCTAAATAACTGAGCCAAGGAGGAAATTAAGATACAATAATAGTCTGTAGGCAATTAGGACAATATACACAATCATGTGTCAAGACAAATAAAATGAGGCAAGAGAAATAAGAGGAGGGAAACTAGTATCATGACACTTCTACAGAAAAAAATAAATGAACAACATAAATCCCTCCTTAAGGCAGAAGGCAGAAAATAGTCAAAAACAAATCAGGGAGTAAATCAGGGACACAAAATCTGCTAAAATCCAAGAAAGAATAAAAAAGATAAATCTTTTAGAACATAAGTATGTAAAATTTTATCAAAAGAAAAAAATTTTAATCAAGAGAAATTTGATAGGCATTCATCAAATATTTTAGAAACCTTGATGAAATCATAATTTTTGTTACAAATATTTAACAAAATCAGAGTAAAGTAAAAATCCTTGAATTAGAAAATACAAGCTGAGTGGAGAGGCTCACACCTATAATTCCAGCTATTTGGGAGGCTGAGGCAGGAGGGATCAGAAGTTCAAGGACAGGGTGGGCAACTTAGCAAGACCCTATCTCAAATTTTAAAAAAATTAAAAGAGAAGCTGGGGGTGTAGCTCGTAGGTAGAGTGCTTGACTGGCATGCTCAAGACCATGGATTCAATCTCAACCATCACCAAAAAAGAACGAAAAGAAAACACACAAGATGAAGTTGAGCAAAACCCAACCTCTACCCACCTAGCAAAATAATATGTGTAATCAGAAAAATGAGAGATTATATTATGTATGATCTATCAAATTGTATAAATGCACCTCTACCGTCATGGACAACTAATTAGAACAAATAAAAAAAATTTTTAAAAAGAAAATCATGGATTTGAATGTTCTTACTAATCAATTATTATAATTTGTCACAGGGGGAAAAGGATGCTGAAGTACTTATTTAGAGCAGACACTTGGCTCAATGCTTTACACATTATTTGTCTATGTGTAAACACACTCGTGCAGATAGAGTATCCACTATTATTGTTCCCACCATTCACGTGAAGAAATCATAGTGCCAAGAGGATGGTCCCAGGTCTGGGAAAAGAATCTGAAAGAGGTGATGGAGCTCAGTCCAGAAGCCCCTGGTCTCAACCTATAGTTCTATGGCTTCAAACTATGGTCCCAGGAAAAACAGTCTGGGCATCACCTCGAAGTTTATTGAAATGCCAGTTGTGGAGCCAAGAACCCAATTACATCAGAAATTCCAAGACTATAGCCCTGCAATGTGTTTTCACAAGCCCTTGGGGGACTCTACTGTACACTAAAGTTTGAGAATTGCTCTAACTTGGCCCCCAACTCCTGAGCTGCACATCAGAATTTTGGGGAGAGTTTATAAAACTTCAGATGCCCAAGCTGCCCTTAAGTTAATGAAAACAAAATCTTAGGGTTGGGGGACAGTCGTGTTTGAAGTTCCTTAGGTGTTTACAAAGAACAGAATCATTACTCTTGTTTCTTCTCTTCAAATTATTGTTCCTTTTATATGATGTTTGAAGCAGACAAAATTTGGGAGAAAAAGGCAATAAAGCTTTGAAGAATCATGCATCACTATCTAAGGGCCAGGAAGGGGAAACTAAATATAAATATAAATGGAATTATAAATATAAATTTAAGTACAAATATAAGTATAGTCCGTTACTAGAAATGCCATAAAGGCTAGATCATCACTATAAGCTGTACCTGGTATGTTTTCTGCCTTTTAAAAATCTTTTTTTCTGTACAAATACAAAGAATTCCTCTAAATCACCAAGTTTGGTTTTTCTTCCATAATGTACCAATGGACTGAGGAGAAGGCCTAGTTTAAACAGCTATTTTAATCACCTGAAGCAAAAAAGTACCTCCTTGCTTCACACTACATGTTACTAGGAACAAGGGTCTACAGTTTTATATTCTCAGCTTTTGAAAAAAATACTGACAAATTCTATTCAAGCATCAACAGCCCCTTACACTGGTGAGCCTCCCAATAAGAAAGGGTAGATTTTAATATCTGTACATGATTTTGAATCTGTTTTAATGACTTAGAAACATGAGTGGAAGTCAGAACATGCAACTGCACTAAGCAGTGCCTCACCCTGTGACAGGGGTAACCCAGGCCTCTACTGCCATTGTGTGAAACATCAAGTCCCCTCCATAGTCCTGTGTGGAGACACTGATGATTGTCTCACTTAAGAGACCAAGAGACAGAGCATGAAAGTTTTGCTTCTGGTTATACCTGCTGGGCAGCTGTGTGGTCAGTATTTGGGTTCTGCTGTCCCTAAATCCAGAACCAGACCCCTGAAACACTACATAACCCTTCCAAAAACAGCACTGAGGTCATGTGAGCAAGGAGAGGCCAATGCTAGAAGCTGATTTCCACTTCCAGGTCCCCTCACCTCTGGTGCCTTTCCTGAGACATGGTCCTCACTTTGGCAATGCTTTGGGTACAGAAATGGAGGTACATGGCAGAACCAGCTAACTCAGCCCCCAAAGGTTCCTGTTAAGGACGGATCCCCCTGGTTCAAGACACATGCATCAATGGACAAAGTCAAGAGCAAAGCTGTGCAAGGAGAATCACATAAAATAGTCTAAGGCACCCACAGGCAGTGCTCATCGGAATCTCTCCATCCTAAATGCTTCACCAGAGGAAGACGTCACTAGCCTTCTAGAGGGCTGAGACGACCAATGCGAACTCCACACACAGACCTGTTCATTGCCATATTCACAATAGGTGGGTGAGTTCTTAAGATGAATGTTTACAGACTGAAGCTTAGTCAAGTTAGTTGGACAAATCAGCGACACCCGCCCTAATCTCAATTAGGACACGGGTACCATGACACCACAAACACAGGATCTCATGGACAGGAAAGAACCACAGGGAAGCCCTGCAGGTTAGCAGGCTAAAGAATCACAGAAAGGCACAAGAGGGAGAGAGTGGCATCAGCTTCCCAAAGATCAAAGCATCCTACCTACCTGCAAGTAAACCCAGGATATTGCCATGGGGTATACAGGAGAGAAGAAAAACCATTATTAAGTACAGATTACTTAACTACAGAACTAAAACTGGAGTCATTGAAAATTATATTTTGATACATTTTTCTAGATTCATTAACTTTCTTTTTTTTAATTGGTATCATTACTTTTCTAGGAATTTTACAAATTACTGAAAGCTTCTTTCACGGGAAAATCTCTGTAATGTAACCTATTAAAAGGGAAACAAAAATTGAGAAACCAAATCAATTAAATTTTTAAAAAAACATTTTTTTAAAGGAAAACTAGGGTTTAGCTCTATGGATGAGCACTTTCCTAGCATGTGCAAAACCCTGTTACCAATCCCCCATCACCTCAAAATAAAAAGGAGAAGAGGATGCCGGGTGTGGTGGCGCATGCCTGTAATTCCAGTGGCTGGAGAGGTTGAGGCAGGAGGATCACAAGTTCAAAGCCAGCCTCAGCAAAAGCAACTCAGTGAGACCCTATCTCTAAATAAACTACAAAATAGGGCTGGGGATGTGGCTCAGTGGTCGAGTGCCCCTGAGTTCAATCCCCAGTACTCAAAAAAAAGGAGGGGAGGGAAATTATAATGACACTTCCATTACCAACCACACCCCAACTCCCACATTTCACATGGAGTAAGTGAAGCTGATGCGACAGGAAATCAAGACACTCAGATTTGGCTTCACTGTTAACAAGGTTCTGTAGTTTTTGGGAAAATGGCTAGAACTTTATCAGAAATAAAATATAAAGCAGCCCTTGGATTTAAACACTTTATAAAATATATATATTCCGGAGTCTTTTCAATCCACCCTTGTCCCTATAATCAAATATGAATCACCGGTGGGAGACCTCTTTTTACCTAAAGGGAACTTCTTTAAAGTCCTAAGAAGTTAAATCTGGATCACCCTTTTGATCTGCTGGACTGAGATCTGTGGTTAAATTAAAAAGCACTGAAGACCCTGGCCTCTAATTGTCTTAATCTCATTCTTTCAGCAAACCTTGTGAAAGGCTTGCAGCCCCCTCTTCCCAATCAGGCTCATGTTTAAGCTTAAGTAAGGATGCTGTGTCCTGGGTGTGGCTGAGAACAGGGCAGAGAAACATGAAGCCAAAGGAGCTTCACCAGAAACAATGAGGTAGCAGAATCTGAGTGACAGCTTACCCTCTGTACCTGTTGCTTCCTGTGGAAACCACAAGAAAGATCCTTGTCCATGTTCTCCTTCAGGCCCTTAGCCTCCTGATGAACCCTGGTGTTTTTCCACATACCCTGCATGGGACCTTCCTGCCACTTTTAGGGAACTATGAATAGAAATTTCTTCCTTCATGACAGTCATTTCTATGTCTTACCATATCAAGTAAAACCAATCTCAGGTCCAATTTAAAACACATATGATACCAGTTGGCATTTGGGTAGATGTCCCTCTATTTCAGGGGTCTACTGGCCACAACCTTTTTTTAGAAATCAAACCCAACCCTGCCCATTTTCATATTATGTACGGCTGCTCTCATACCAGGATGACAGCTGGGTAGTCACAGAGACTATGTAGCCTGCAAAGTCAAAAACATTTACTATATGGTCCTTGGCAAAAAATGTGTGGTCCCTGCTCCAGGCATTTATTCCACACATAGCTGTGTGGAGAATATAAAGATTCACAGTGTCCCCATCACACACCAAGCACTGGAAATATGAAGGTCCCTCTGAGATTCCAGAATTCCATCTCCTACAATATAGGGGTGTAATGTTGGCTTAAAAACTTTTATGGGAAGTGCTATCAGTTACCCATGAGCCCTGGAGAAACACATGTAATCCTAATGTGATATATCTGTTCTAAGCTATATTACCACACAGAGTTCCCCACAACCTGCCAAACCCAGGTTAAATCAGTTAAGAAATATCTTCCCAGACAACTTCGTCTCCTTGGTATAATTACCTGGCATGTGTTCTTACGTACTATAGGAGACAGTTCCATTTAACAATGATTGTCAAACCAAAAAGAAAAGGAGAAGACACAAGGCTACTATATGCCCCTCTACTGGCCTTGGCCATTAAGCATTGAAAATCATTAGAAGCCAACAATCAATTTTTATCCACAGTACAATGGTAAATAATAATAAATAATGCTGCAAAAGTTGATAACAGTCTTATTGTTCTTGATCAAGTTTAGAAGATTAAAGGTTACCAGGTTTTGACCAAAAAAAAAAATTAAGAAGGGTTACGATTTAATGTCATCGTGCCAAGAGACTCTAATCCCATGGGCTCTTATTATGGCCTCAAGCTGCATGTCTTAACAAGAACACTGGAATTTTAAGCCTCATCAAGATGTGGTCACTGTTTTTGTTGTAGTTGGTTATTAAGAGTGCAAGAGAAAAAAATGAGATTGATCTATTAGATCCAATTTTATTGCATGAGGTTTTGCTCATACTCCAAAAGAATCAAAACAGAAAATATGTCCATTCTAATTGATAAAGTCTTTTCTGACAAGTTATTACAGCATTTTGTCCTTAACAAGACTTGAATACCTCTCAAGTCAAGTTAAGAGGTTGATTCTCTCTGAGGAAGAGATAAGTAATTTATTTTCTTTGATTCTGAAGATCAGGATTCCAAAGAAACGAGAGCAGCTGTGACCTGTGTCAGATTTCCATCACTATAACAAAATGCCTGAGATAAACAATATAAATATAAAAGGTTTGTTTTGGCTCACAGTTTTGGAGGTTCCATCCACTCTATGATGAGTTGGTCCCATTGCTTTTAGACATATAGCAAGGCAGTACATCATGAGAAAAGCACAATAGTGGAGCAAAACCACTCTCACCACATGGCCAGGAAGAAAAAAAAGCAGGGGTGGGGCCAGGAATCCCACAATCCCCTTTAAGAGCACACCCCCAAAGACTTCCCACTACCCTATCTCTTAAAGTCTCCACAACCTCCCAATAGTACCAAGCTGGGGACCAAGCCTTTAACACATGGACCTGTAAGAGAGATTTAAGATTCAAACTGTGGCAACACCCTCAAGTCAGAGAAAAACCATCACCAAGCCCAAAAGCTTTATGGCTTTTCCAATGAAACACAAAGGAGGACAGTGGCAACCACCAAAAAACACACCCTGAGGGAACCCTCTCTGCTCTTGGCAGTCTTTCTTTCGCCCTCAGTTATTTATTCTTTCCTTACAACACTTTTTTCTATTACCCTAAGCCTTTCCCCACTTCATACTCCCCCCCGTGCTCCTTCTCCCTGCAGAAAATGGACACCACTCCAGGATGAACACATCGGTTCTCCCTTCTCCTTGTCCAGAGCCCCCTCAGGCTTCCTCTGCCAGCATTGAATCCTGCCCAAAGCCTGTTCACCCATAATCCCACTCTTTGTTCTGTCCCTCTATATCTGATCTGTCCCTCCCCAGTGTCTCCTTCCCTTGGGTTCTAAATATTTCTGTGCATTTCCCATATTCAAAGGGAAAGAAGGGGAAAGCTTTCTCTTAACCATCTCCTCACTAGCTCTCGTAGTCTCTCTCTGCAGCCTTTTGCAAATGTTGATAAAGCTTATTCTAAACCATTTGCTTCCAATGCCCAAATCAATACAGCCTCTTCATATCATAATTTCTCTAGTGAAATTCTCTCCCAACTTCTCCAAAGATCCTATGTACAAGACAACTCTTTCTGTGTTTCTCTCTGGCTCTCACACCCACCATTATCTGGCATGCTAACTAAGTGTGTGTCTTCCCTAAGGTTATATATTTGGGATTAGATGGTATATAGGCTGGAGGATTGCAACTGGGATAAATATAGGCTTTGTTTTAAAATAGCTAGAAATTGTACAGTGAACAGTAAGTGATTCAGATCTCTTGAAAACTTATTAGAGGCATTTAGAGTTCCCTTAGTGGTCTCATCTTACTCTTGGTCACTGGTGGTAGTAGGCAAGGCTGAGGAAGGACAAGGAGTCCTCTCTAAGCCAAAGCAGCAGGTGCAGAATTTCAACCTGGAGTGGGGCGTGGAAACATGCACTTGAAGAAGAAGCAAGTGAATCAGAGTAGAAGACTGGAGTGGCTTCCCAAATTCCTTCCAAATCCACAAAAACAGAAAAGGCTTTACAGTAAAATAAGTTTGGGTTTTATACAAAGCCAAATGTTTTACTTTCTCCCAACACGTCTTTAAGCCTTTAATCTAGCAAGGCAGAGCTCTCAAGAAAAGTGGGAGGAAGTGTTTTTTAAACAGGCTGTTACCTTCTCTCCCAGTTTTGGGTTTTCTTCCTCCACCTCCCCCCTTGTTCTCCTCTTCCCTTCCCTGCCTCCCACCCTTCAGCCCCTCAGAGATCTGGTTGCAGGTGGAGTAGAGAACACACAGTGAGCACTCTGCTATACTGCTCAGAGAAGCAGGTGGTCAGCACGGCATGTGAGCAGAGGAGCCAGGCAGCGTAAGCAGACCTTACAAGATCACCCTGGCTTCTCTGTGGAGAACCGGCTGCAGCTAGGTACAGAGAGAACTTGGCGTGAGTTTGTTGAGACCTAAACCCCGCTGTAAGCTGAGGACCATCTGTGTATTTTCCTACTCATTCTTCCTAACAATACTGGGAGGAAGCTATTGCTCCTGAGGATTCTGAGGCTTAGGAATTAAGCAACACCTGCATTTCACTATTGTGGCTGGGACTTGGTCCTCTGGACCCCAAATTGTCCTGAGAATAGAGACCAATTGGGGTAAAGCATGATGACATGCATCTTGACCACACAGACTTTGAGGCACAACAGTCTGTCCTCATGGGCAATGTGAAACCCATGTATAAAAGGTCTCCAACTGCCGCAGTTTGGATGTGGTTTGAGTGTGTCCTCCATGTGCTAGAAGATTAGTCCTGGTGTGGCAGAGCTGGGAAGTGGTAGAACCTTTAAGAGATGGATATTAGTGCAAAGTAATTAGATCACAAGGAAAGTGCCCTCAGAAGGGACTAATGCTGGTCTTACGGGGTGAGTCCTCAAGAGAATGGCTCAAAGTGAAGCCACCCATGTGCTTGGCCACTTCTGCACACAGCCATTTCCCTTTCAGCTTCTTTGCCAGGCGGTGATACAGCCAAGGAAGTCTTCATCAGAGGTCAAACAGATGGGGCCATCTGATCTTGAAATTTTAGCCTCCAAAAATGTGAGCCAAATAAACCTCTTACCTCTTTTCTCTACACATTACTCAGCCTTAGGAATTTTGTTATGGCAACAAGAAAATAGACCAATATACCCCTCATCCACACAAAGGAAAAAAGTTACAAGGACATTTCTTTCAAAAACATCATCAGAAGTCAAACACTCTATATAAGATTCTAAATTAAACATTATGCAAAAACTCTGATTTTCTCACCTACAAAGGTTGGAACGGGTCTAGAATCTACAATCCAGACCATGTTGAAATTCTTAAAAACTCAATGTTCTAGATATTTATAAACACGTCAATCTTCTTTATGTAAAACTTGGATTTTTATTTTTAAATTCCTGATGAACAATTATAAAATAAAAATTTAAATGGTTTTATTAAAAAAAAAAGATTATCTACTCTGGCCACACTGGTCCTAAACATTCAAATTCAATACAAATGACCATCAGGAGTTTTGTATATGAAGTTGGAAAAACCTGCAGAATCTGTCATTTCAAAGGACATTTTCTTTCCTCTCCACTGGATCTAAAAACTATAATAACTAAGAAAGTAATCATCTTCTGATGAAATTATCCACATCAATCATACACACACACTGGACCCTCAGTCATCAACCAAACTATCTATGAAAAAATCCATCAAAATAACCCTTGACAGTACAAAGAAGAGGGCACCTTTGAAATGTTACCCACTTCACTTCTCCATCCCATCTTTAGGCCCCCAGCTCTGTTATTACTGAAAGCATGAAATGTTTTACATGTAGCTATTCAAACACAGTTGTACCTCTTATCATAAATCTCACATTATTACATTCCTCTATCTTCTCTTAACTGAGACTATAATTTTTAAAAAATTAATCCTCCTTTCAACTTAGAATGGATTGTAACCACCTGTTGATCTGAGGACTCTCTTGGCAATATTGTCACCGGGATGCCCTCATGCTCGAAAAGAATAAAGAAATACCTATTTCTTAAAGACAGTTGGAATGTCTGGCCTTTAGATCACACATAGAAACACAGAGAAGCCCTTGGCAGCTCTCCACAGGGAAGCACCCTGAAACAAGTTCATTTATGCTACCTCAGGTACTTAATTTCCTTAGGAGCTGCCAGGGTAGAAAGTTCTTAGCAAAATTTATCTTCTTTTTATCATAAATTTCAAAGATGATCATAAGCAACATTTTGGGAGACACTGCTATACATATAAAACATTGCATATATATAAAACCTAGATATGAACTGAATTAGCTGCAAACACTGGATAAAGACCACAGACCAAAAGAAAACAAAAACAAAAAAAACAAAACAAAACAAAAAAAATGAAAACAAAAAACAAAAACAAAACAAAAACAAAAAAAAAACAACACCAAAATTGCCAAGTTGCCTTACTTTTTGTTTTTTTGCACCTTTTCTTGTTTTCCACCTAAGCAGGTACACACGCAGACAAGGCTTCTGTTGGTTGTTCTTCTTCTGTGTCTCCATTTCTGGGCAATCCTGTTCAAGACAAGCTTTAATGGTGACAACAGAAGACGAGTCTGGCAAGAGTCACTCTTGGGATGAGACATCTAGAAGTGCTAGAGCATGCTGCCCTACAATTCTAAATAACCAACAGTGGACATAAATACATAGATAAGTATCATGCCAGAGTTTCCCAAGCCCACCCTCTTACAGGTGCATGGCAATGCCAGAAATGTAAAGATTGTAAGTCACAAAAGATAGAGAAGTTCCCACTGAGCAGCTGGTTACTTTAATAGAGGGGTCAAGATAATGATTCACCCCAGGCCCCAGAGTAAAGCCTGCACTGATCTCCAGGGTCCCCAAATTACTCATGCTGACCACGATGGGCCCTCCTGAACCAAAGGCTGGGCTATCTGAGGACAACTTTCCCAGGAATTATCTTTAACCACCTTATTCCATGCCTGGAGTCAACATAATAAGAGTAGATTCTGAGAATCCACAGTGGTTTGGCCCGACACTGTAGCTCAGGCTAAGGAACAATGAACTAGGTTGCTGATCCACATGCATGTAGAACTTTCAGCTCTGTAGAAGACAGTCACCTACAGCTCGGTGCCTCAGCTTGCCTCAGACTTAGCCTTCCTCACCACTCAACCCTACTCAGTCCCAGACCAGAACTCAGGTTACTGGTAGACTCACAGTCATGCACCAAACCAGATGTCCATGACCTCAGCAAGAGAAGACTGAATCCAGAAAGAACAACAGTAAGGACAGACAAGGCATTCCTATAAGCCAAGAAAGATAAATAGATAAAGACAAAGTAATATTCAGAAGCTGTATTTGAAACAGCAAAAGCCTGGAGATATCCCAAATGTCCATCCCCAGGTGGATGGATGATCTAATTGTGACATCATTAATTCTACTCAGCAATAAAAAGGAGCAAACTATTGATACGTGCTTTAACACAGAGAATCTCAAAATAAATATACTGAGTGGAAGAAGCCAGACAAAAATACATTGATTCCCTTTATACAATGCTCTAGAAAACGAAACTAATCTATAATGAAAGAAAACAGATCCATGAAAGGGTGGGTAAGGAAGGACTGAAAAAGAGCATGGGAAAAACTGGAGTGATGGATAGTTTCAACACCTAATTGATTGTTGGTTCTGCATAGATCAAAACACATCAAACAGAACATCTTAAATATGTGCAGTTTATTGTACTCAGTGTATGGCACCTCAACAACTGTTTTAAAAAATAAAACATATTGGCCAAGAGGCTACCAAGGGACTTAGTATGACCAAGAACAAGTAGAGTGTAGTTATGTTCTCAAGTCATTGTGAACAATGAATTAGTGAATCAAGAAATCTGGAGTCACAAGCCCTGGAGGAAATTGAAGGAATAGAGGAATAGAGCCTCTAGTCACATTTTTGTCAACCAACAAATATAAGACCTTGGCTTACATGTGTTTCTGTGTAAAGACGCCTTACTCAAAATATATTGTTGCTTCATTAACACTGAACAATGTTAGTGTGGCCAATAACACTATAACTCATGCCCAATCAATGATCATCTAACACAAGTATTTTCTCTAGGAGCCATATTACTACTTTCTTGAGCTTATAAACACATCAACAGTATGCTTTGGGGCCATTTTAATTAGCAAAATCACCAACAAAAAAAACACGGTGGGAAAAACATGACACCAGATAGACTACAAAAAGGACACTTGTTCCCAGTACAAGAGCCTTCTTCAGCCTCTCCTGGGAACTTGTGTCTTTCTCACCACTCTCTGTATGTCCACGGATGACCACAAGGGCATCATGAATATGGATTTGGGGATTATAAATAAGTGTTAGAAAGTAGGTGAAATACGGAATCCTTGAATGATGAGAACCAAAATTATCTAACTTCTTTGTGCCTTGGTATCCTCATCTTTAAAATGGCGAGGGGGATATTTATTTCCCATGACTACTAGGAAGACTAAATGTGCTATCCCTGGGATCACTTGGAACAATACCAAGCACACATGAAGTGTGGTAAGTTTTAGCTTCTGTTCTTCTTGCCATTGGTATTACCCTGATCTGGACTCTGTATCCATAGCAACAGGCACCTCCTCTCTTCACGTGGCATGTACTTTCTGCATTATTATCTACTTCCCTACACACCACTCCCAATATCTGTGAACATTCCAAGGACCAGACCACATTCTGTGACATCAGAGGCACCACAGATTGTGTCTAAGCTGAGACTGCTGGGTTTTGATCTCTGTAACTTATCTTAAATACCATACTAACTGCTTTGACTTGCAATACACTATGTTCAAATGTAACTTTGGTGTGGCCACTCCTTAAAAACATGAAGCTTAAGGAAATAATGCCAGCTATCTTATCTCTAAATATGCCAATACCCCAAATTGCCAGAAACTTACCAATACTTACTAATATTTCAATGTGATTTCGATTCTTGAGAAATATTTCTTTTATAGATACACTGGAAGTCACCAAAATTAAGGCACCATGATTTCCTGAGTAGCAATCGAATCTTTTCCTGATTCTGATGGACAGAAATAATGGCAAAAACTACTATTTTTGTTTTGAATCTTCAGAATTATAGCAAAAAAGACAGACTAACAACTTGAAAAGACAGAGAAGACTGACAAGTTAGCAACCACTGAAAGATTACTGAGTCATAATCCTTCCAATTCTGGAAAATGCTGGAATTTTAAAAATCATCTACTTTGCTTTACAAGTATTTATCCTTTAACAGGTATTGATAGGATCCTGATAATTAAAATCATCTTTTCTAACTCTTGCGTTAACACTCAACAACCACGTGAGACTAAAAGCTTTCAAACAGGAGACTTCAAACGCCAAAGTGGAGCCTTCCAATTCCAAACAAGATGAAGCAGGATCAATCCTGGACCTTACCAACAACAAACTAAGGGAAGACTCAAGGAAGTGGCAAAAGGAAGTCAGAATGTGAAGGGACCTGAGGAGAAATACGGTAGTTCCCAAGTTCTTTATCCCTCTTTGTATTCCAGACAGGATACTGTGCTAGACTCCAGCCCAGAATTGCCAGCAGACTCAGGTCAGAAAAGCTCCAAGAAGGTCTGTCCTCCAATCAAAGGATCAAGAGAAGGGTGATCTAAGAGAACCCAATGCTTCTGACAATACTGACCAGCCAAATGCTAACAGAAGTTTCTTGACACTATAGTTTCAGGGGTGGGGGGCTAAATAGGAAGCTAATTTTCTATCCCTTCCTGGCCCCTGACTTACAAAAGCAGGTACCCACACTCCACTCTTCCAGCATGATGTCTGCTGACCAAGTGGGAGCAGATCTATCTCCCACTTGGAAGCAGGCAGTGAGCAATTCCTCCTAAGGGATAAAGCTGGTAAGGTCCAACAGAGAGCTCAGGTTATACCCCCACTCCAGGTCCACGAGGGGAACAGGGTGGTCTGAGGTAGAACTGAATGGCATCTGCTTCCCTCGCACCTCCCATGTAATCTGTCTCTACCCACATCCTACAATGTTGAAGCAGAGTGTGTGTGTGAGCCCTTCGCTTCCACATTCCCCTACCTGGATATTAGCACTGCCCAGCAAGGAACAGAAAATCCACACCAACTCAGATCTACACACTACAGTTCAATAGCGAAATTGCCTTCTAAGATTAAAAGGCATCCAGATCCATGCAATGTAATACTCAAAATGACTAGAATACAACTGAAAATCCCCTGTCAACCAAGAATGAGGACAATGGAAACTTGAATGAGAAAACACAATTACCAGGGGCCAACATCAAGATGACTGAGAGGCTGGAATTACCTGACAAGAATTTTAAAGCAGTCATCATAAAAATGCTTCCACAAGAATCACAAACACTCTTGAAACAAAGAAGAGCTAATGTGCTACATCTCTAAGTTACTCACAAATCGATTATTTTTCTTCCTTCAATCTTGGCAATTGTTAGATTCTATGGATCAGTGAACAATGTATTAAGACTCCAACATATTAGAAGCCAACTAAGTAACAATTCAACCAGGTGTTTATCAAGATTCTGCCACAGGAAGCACTGCAAAGGAATATCAACACAAACTACACGTGATATCTGTTCTCAATGCAATGTGTGAGAGTGTGAGAGGGGTCATACACAAAACTACCAAATCAAAATGTGCTGAATTAAGTGCCCCAACAAGGCAAAAATAAAACAATAAGGGAACTATACAGGATAACACAAGTCCATCAAAAGAATATGAAAGTGCTTTTATATAGATTAATTATAATTATATAGATTAAAGAGTAGACACAGAGGTATGGGAACAAGAACTGCAAAAATAGAGAATAAATGGTATTAATTGTTAAAGAAGGCAAAAACAACAGGACATCAAGAAAGGCAGGAAGATACAACACCATAATGTACAAGAGTTTCTCAAAGACCAGCTCATGACTATCTGTGTGTGGCACAGCTGTTGTGATTTTCCGCCTTTGGAAAGAAAAAGGCAGAAGTCATATAATTTTTAGCTAGATTCTCAGAATGTTTTGGTTTAAAGTATACCATAAATGGGAAAGAAGTAGCAATCATTACAACTGGGCAGAGAAATGATTTCTACCCTTATTCAAGCTATACTGCTTAATGAGTGTAGCCTCAATAATGCACCCTCCTCTGATTCCATCTTCCATAAGCAGGGAAAGCAGAGAGATGCCCTCTTCTATGAGAAAAATCCACTGAAAACTGCACCATGGTGGGACTGGTTGGTCCCCAACAGTCATGAGCAAGAAAGTGCCCTACCCAAGATGCAGAAGCACTAGGTTCGAGCTGCTGCACTGAATACTAAGCTTGAGGATGTCATGCTCTGAACTCAACTCAACTACTGATCCCAGAACTCCAATAAGAACAAAATTAGTAGTCAAAATGGAGATAGAAGAGAGCCAAACTAGGTCCAAGAGTAGGAGAACAGAAAGTAGGAAAACAGAAAATGGAATGATTAAGACACTCACATAGTAGCCCTACATTATCCATGCAGGATAGTACTGAACATTATAATACCATGATTTTTCCTACCCATATCTATCTATGATAAAAGTTCAATTTATAAATTAAGCACAGTGGATTAATCACAATAACTAATAAAACTATTATGATAATATAAAAGTTACATGAGTGTGGTCTCTCTTTCAAAATATCTCACTGTATTGTAACTGTGATTTCAGGCCACCCTTGACCACATGTAAATGAAACCATGGAAAGTAAAACCCAGATAAAACTGGATGACTAAACCTTTCTTCTCTCCTATGACCACAAATAAACAGGGATGGCTCTCGAGATGCACTGGACACAGAAGGAAAAAGCAGGGCCTATTCTGACGCCCACCTGACCCCCTCATAGTCTATCTTCTGCGACCCCATCACTGCAAGGTCCCTGATTCCCACCACAGGCTTTGCCTACATCTAGGTCTGGGTGCCTTGAGCTGTGACACTCTACAAACCATAAGCTGCTCTGACAAAGACTGGTTCCTCTCACACCCTCTTGTTTTGTATGATCCTTCTGAAACTCTAAGAAATTGGGCTGTTAGGTCCAATAAAACATGAGCTCTTGACAGAATATCTTTCTACTAAAAATCTACTTCCTACAGGAAAGGACTTTGGCCATCTAGTGCCCATGATGCTTGCAGCACACAGGACAGTATCTGGTACTAGGTGGTTATGCACTGGGAACTTATGGAATGAATACTAACAACTTAGGAAATCGAGAACCAATCCTCTAACAATTTCCATGAAATACATTCTAAAACATACCCAAGTTAACTGAGTCTAGCATCTGGTCAGATTTGTTCTTTAATGCAGAGGCTTATCAGGATGCCAGTGGCCCTGGTGGGGTCAGCACTGTCTTAGAGAGAATGTACATTCCAGAGCATAGAGCCTAGAAAGTTCCACCCATGCTACTACCATGTCTCCATCAGTCTATGATTTAAGAATGGTCTGGCCAGGATTTAGGGTACAATGTGTAGCCATGGAACAAATCAACAGAAACAGAAATTTTTAAAAACTAAGACTTTCCATCTTGGACTCATCCTTGGAGAACCCCATCACAATAGCTATCCTGGTGAACAATGGTAAGAAACAAGGGCATTCAGGTCCAATGTCCTGTCCTGGATGTCAGGCCCTCTAAAGCTCAGTCAGTGAGGCCCATGCCCGCTCAAAGTCAGAGCAGACCTACATACACCTTGTGGGAAACAAGTCAGAGGTCAAAACACCCTCCATCCCAGCCCAATCTGTTGTAGCCCACCTTCACAAACAACAGCTACCAACTCTGAAGGCTCACAATGCAACTGGTTGCCCAGAACAACCAAAGAGGCAGCATTGATGCCCCAACCTTATAGAAGGGCCTAGGGGACCTGCACAATCAAGTAGCCCAGCTCTCCCAACACAACCAAACCGCTCAGTGTTCCCAAGCACAACGGAGCCAAAGAGAAGCAAGAGAAAGAACAGACAGGCAAGGAAACGCCCTTGGGAACCCTGGAATAAAGGATCTAGTGTTAGCCTTTGTCTACAGTGACATGCATTTATTGACCTTGCCTTGATCAATATTTAACAGAAGACTCTCCTGCAAAGAAAGGCACTATCTGTAGCTGAAAACACCCAGGACTTACCTGTCAGCAGCTGGCTCAGCGGCTGTGACTGCCTGGGAGGCCAACCAAGATTCACTGACAACAGAGGTGAGGACCCTTCCAGTCACTGGGTTGCTGCTCCCCAGGGCTGTCTCCTCCCACTCAGCATCGTGGTCAGCACCAAAGCTGGAAAGTCAAAGAGACCGTCATTGAACTTCAATCAAATTTTTAAGACATAAATGTGCACTCTACAGGCACCCAGGAATAAAAATTTTAAAAGACGGCGTATTTTTTTCAAGGAGATGGTTTAAAAGACTCTTCCCAAGAACAAAACAAGAAAGTGAGTCCACGAAAAGTACGCTTCTAGTTGCCACTTCCACTCACTGGAGGGGAAAGTGCCTAAAGAGACCAGATGAGGAAAGGAAAGGTCAAGATGAAATTGACCTAGAATTCAAGTCTCAAGCCCAGGTCAAAGCTCATATCCTTCATGGGATTCTCCCAGCTAAACCTGCTCCCTCCACCTACCCCACAGACACTTGTCTCCACCTCAGCCCAGGAACCAGCCCATGACACCCCACGCCACTCTTTGCATAGGGCCACTGAACAGAGAACAATGCACTGTGCATGAAACACCGATTTCCCACAGCAGAGAAGCACAGCAGGCAAACCTGCACTTGACTCCTACCCTTCCCATCTACTTTGATTCGCTTACTCAAGTTCTATGCCCTGGCAGCCCAAGGCACTATTCCAGGCATGGAGAGGGTGGTGAGAAATCCTTGCCCTGCAGCAGGTAGCTTTATAGTGAAATGGGTGATTCATGCATCTTCGCAAACCCTTGGCTCTTCTGTAGGGCACTGGGGATGAAACCCACCTCATTGGGGATTTTAGTGTAACACACTGGGGTGCTGCTGTCTAATACTTCCAAATGAAACACACTCCTAAATGACTTAGGAGAGTGATTAATATAGAACAAGGGCGGAAACAAGGAGACTCATTATGGTTGTTGCTGTTTTGTGTGTCCCCTGCCTGACCTGGCATACCTGTGACATGGGTGTGCTCTGTACTGTCACTCGATGAAGGACTCAACTAAATTTGCCTGATCATTAAAGAGTGAAAATAAAGCCTACTCCAGCCTCCTACCTGTCATGGAAGAAGTCCTGGGCTCAGAAGCTAAATAAACAATTTGCAAATACAGTCATTTTAGTGTACCCATTCAGGAACCCTGTCTAAGAACTCAAGCTTGGAAACCAGACAGCATTGGTTTATCTCCTGATACTACCTTGACTTAGCAGGTGATGTTTGGGCAAATTATTAGACTCATTGAACCTCAGTGTCCCCAGTTATAAAACAGACCAAAAAAGAATATCTCCTCTATAGATCTTTATGAGAAGTAAATGAGTTAATGCACACAAAGGCTTAGGAAAAGATCCAACATCTAGTAAACAATAAACAAATACCAGTTATCATGAACTATATCATGCCAAACAATTTCCCCATAATCACATACAAAATTAACCACCTACACGCTGTATGCTTAATGATTAAAGGGGATGTTGATCTCTTCAGGACAGAAATGGGAGATACAAAATCATTTGACTGCTCAAGGCTCAACAGGTATACATTAAAGTGATTTATTAAGGGTACATATTTAACCCTTTAAAAAAAAGAATTTGAACTTTTGAAAAGTATCACAATGATGATGTCATCTTGAATACAATTTGAAAAAAAGTGAGGTGCGCAGTAAAAAAAGAAAGGGTTTTTTGAAATGGCAATGGGCCAGAACATTGGGAAATGGACTTAGGGTCAGCATAATGACAGCTTATGGATCACTTGTAATCCTCATATCCTGAGGGGCTTCCATCTCCAGGGAACCTAATCTTTTCCTGAATTCTGATCCGAATGCCCCAGGACCAGTTCCCAATGCATCTGCCAAGCATATGCCTTCAGATTCAGAACATATGCTTAGGGAATTTGCTTTTTTAATTGTGGTTGGGCACAAGAAATTGATTTATAATTAAGGTAAAAGGAAATAGAGTTGTCCTGTCAAGCTCATCACCACTTCAACTGTTTTTGTCTATTTTCAACAAAGTTGATAAGATACTTCAGTTTATAAAGATAATAGGAATTTTTAATTTGATAAACTGAACACAGTGACTACAATACACCCCTTGACAACAACCTCAGTGCTGACCAACTGCCATAAAAGAGACTGCTGCAAATACAACCTCTGGGCACTGTTCAGGACAGTTCATTAGCACCTACACCCAGCAGGGAAACACCCCAAACATAGATCAGCACGCTTCACACGCTGACCTTGACCACTGGACAGGCACCTACAGAGTCCAGATGGAACTCACTGTTTATTTCCCTGATCAGTGAAGAGAGTGCTTTCTCCTACAGTTTTCCAGTCAGACGTGACAAAAACTTACGATCTTATTAAAGAATACACTAAACTGGGCAAAAATAAATGTTTTATTTACTTCCAAAATATTTCAGGAACAAAATGCCTCTTGATTCCTCTCGAGGATCTTTGATATCATCCAAAAATTCCTATAAAGTTTTCCTTCTGTCTAGCTTTCTCACACTAAATATTTAGAGTAATAACAGTGACTGTTTAGACACCCAACAAATCACAACTTTCACCACAAAGATATTCACCGTGTTCGCCAGACAGCTCTGGAGTGAAGTCTAGGCTTTCTCAAAAGGCGACAGAATACCTTTAATTTACAAAAATTAAATTCCATATTGGACTGATACAAGACTACTGTGTTTTCACTAAGTAAGAAGGCATTTATGGGGACAAATTAAGAAATACATGAATAAAATGTAATTGAAGAAAGGGCTAATTCCTATAAAAAGTAATTATAAAATTTCAGAATGCTATTGCTAGAACTTGTGGACAGCTTAAAAGTGAATCAATAATTAAATACAGGGGTTGGGTGTAGCTCAGTGGTAGAGGACTTGCCTAGTATGTACAAGGCCATGAATTCAACCCCCAGCACTGCCAAAAGAAAAAAAATTAAATACAAAATGCCACACTTCACACCACTTATATTGGGGGCGCCTTCAGACAGTACACAGTCTAAATAAATGCTGTAGCTCCTTTTCTAAAGAACATGAGGCCAAAGGAATGCAGTCGAGAAAGGAAGTTAAACTGCAGGACGTTTCTCACCTAACTGCCAATATCAGACATTCAAATCACTAACCACACAGAACACTTAAGCAACTTAGTCATTAAGCCCTGTTCATCTGATTCAGACCAACAAGGGTCCTTCGTTACCAGCAGACACCAAGAGAGGTCCACAGAGATGGTGCACCAGGCTATGGAACAGGATGCTGACATAATAGAAAGACCCTCGGAACTGGTCATAAACCTTTCGGAACACAAAGATATACACAGGCTCAGGCTCCACCTGAGTCTCAACTCTAGAGCCAGGCAGAATCGACACTAACAATCCTCACTGTGAAACTTCCAGGAAGCACCAATCAAGCAAACACAAAGATGTCAGTCAAGGGTGGCTGTCATCGCCCTTGCCAGTCATCAAGGTCATTTTCATCTTTGGTGGCAACATTTGAAGAGTCAGGGAATGCCAGAAGCCTAACTGTAGAATCCCATGATCCTATGAAGTCCCATCTTTGTATGTCCCAGAAATCCAACAAGATGAAGAGACTGCCTACTTGAAAGAGGCAAAATACTCCTCTAAAACTGGTCAAAAGTAAAAAACCAGTGAGGGACATGATAAATACGCACTCATACACACAGTATCAGACAGATAATACCCTGCTCACAGTAGCTGATATACATGCATATTTTGGTTCAGTCCTAAGAATAGCTCTACACAACTATAGAATATTGCAACACTTGGGAGATAGAAGACTAAAATAAAAGTCATTAAAAACAGTACCTTACTGGTACAAAAACACATGCTACTGTTCATAGGGGGAGCTAAATGTACAAATACACATGTGTTTTCCTCATGGCTGCATGTCTATGAGTGAGCCATGCCAAAATAAAAGTGGATATATGTCTTCTCTCATCTATACCTAAGCATAGGATTCACAGGACTCTACAATTAGAATTCTGGCATTCCCTGAGTCTTCAGGTGCTTCCATTCAAGAAGACAATGACCATGATGATTGTGACCTGTAAGACAGCTAAAAATTAAAAGGACCCAGAGTTGAGAATAGCCTGTGAGCATGGAATTCTTCTGAATCAAAAGTGGGTGCATTGCACAGGTTTTGGGCCACCACTGGGGCTGGAGCAAGATTTCCACAAACTGCAGGTTTAGGCCTGCACCTTTTAAAAATGTATCCTTCAGAAAGACTCACATGCATATACCCATATACACACACACATACATACTAGGATGCATACTGCCACACTCTTCAACACATAAAAACTGCAAACAGGCTACATACCTACCCGAATCCCACCAGCTTCCCTCAGTTCAAGTGACTATATATACACCCACCAAACTGCACGTGGCTGAACCAAGAGTCCTCTTTCATTTATAACTTTTTCTCTTACCTTCCTTCCATGCAATCCACCAGCCTAACGAACTTTGCTTGTAGAAGCAAATAAAAGTCACTCACTTCCTTCCATCTAAGCAGCCGCCAACTCTCCTCTGACATGGACGCTGCCTCTTCATCTCTCAGCACCCTCTTTGTGCCCATCCACCCATCCTCCAGCTCCACTGAGCCTATGACTTAGCAATGGTTACATGCCATCTGAATCCATTTTCTGTTGCTATAACAAAATATCTGAGACCAGTAATTGAGCATACAAATGGAAGGATTGTTTCCAACAGATGAAATTTTGGGGCAAACATTCAAACCATAGCATTCTTCCTTAACCCCTAAAATTCATATCCTTCTCACTCACAAAATACATTCATTCCGCCCTCAAAGCCTGAAAATTTCAACTTCTTCCAGCTTCAACTCAAAAGTCCGAAGTCCAGAGTCTCATGTGAATTCATTATGGGTGAGATTCAAGGCACTATTCATTCTATGGCAAATTCCCTCCTTCCGTGAATCTGTGAAATCAAAACAAATTGTCTACTTTCAAATCATAATGGTGAGGCAGACATAGGACAGACTTTTTCATTCTGAAGAGGTGAAATAATCAAGAAGAAAGGAGTAACAGGTCTCAAGAAAATCCAAAACCTAACAGGGTAAACAACATTAAATCTCAAAGCTCCAGAATAAATGTTCTTGACTCCATATCCCACTTCATGTATACATCTGGTGCAGAGGCAGGCCCCCAAAGCGTTGGACAGTCATACCCCCACAGCTTTGATGGGTGCAGACCACGCATCAACTCTCTCAGATTGGAGTCTCATGACTGCAGCTCTCCCAGCCTGGCAGCACAAACTGGCAGCTCTAAAATTCTAGGGTCTTGGTAGTGGTCCAATTCCCACAGTTCCATTAGATACTGCTCTAGTGGGGACTCTCTACAACAAGTCTCTGCCTGGTCCACAGCCATCCACAACAGCCTTTGAAATCTAGAGGGGCATGCTCTAAGGGCATATAAGCAACCATGCCCTTGAGACCTTACATTCTGTTTTTTTGAAGATTTAATACCATGTGACCCTGCCATCATTTACAGATTTTGCCCTCCAGAGTAGCAGGTTTAGCCATGCCTGGGGCCACTTGAGACACCTTGGAGCACTGGACCAAAATGCTGACAGCAGCAGAGACTCAGGCAGTTCTGTGCAGTGCCCTTGGAGAATGCCCCAGGCCCATGCCCAGAAACCATTCAGGCTTCTTAGATCTCTGGGCCCATGATGGGAGGAACAGACTTGAACATCTCTGGGCTGCCTTTTAGATCTTTCTCCCAATGACTTGCTAAATAGCACCTTGCTTCCTTCTCTCCCTATTAATCTCTTAAGCAAAGAATTACTTGGCCACACCTTAGATTTTCTCTTATAAAAACGTTGTCATTCTCTACCACATGGGCAGGCTAAGAATTTTCCAAATCTTTCCACTCTTTCCCATGTACTTAATTATAAATTCTATCTTGAAGTCATCTCTTTGCTCTCTCATTTCACTATAAGCAGTCAAAAGTAGGCACGCAGCAGCTTGAATTTCTTTGGTGCTTAGAAATTTCTTTCACCAGATACCTTGCTCCAAAGTTCTACATTTTACAAAGCCCTAGGACATAGACAAAATTCTGCAAAGTTCTTTGCCACTGTTAGCAAGGATGGCCTTCACTCCGGTATCCACCATACTCTTCCTCATTTTCGTCTGAGACTTCATCAGAATGTCTTTACCTTCCACATTTCTATCAACATTCTGATCAAAACCACTTGGGCAATCCTTGAGAAGTTCCAGATTTTTCCTTGACTGCTCACCTCTGGAGTCCTCACCAGAATCATTCTTATTGCTTCATTCATGGCAAAACAGGATTTTTCTAGCCTGCTTTTCTAGATTTTTCCAGCCTCTACCCATTACACAGTTCCAAAGCTGTTTCAACACTTTCAGGCATTTGTTACAGCAATGGCCCCACTTACCAGTACCAATTTTCTGTCTTTGTCCACTTTTGTTATATATAACAAAATGCCTGAGACTATGTCATTTATAAAGAAGTTTACTGGGTCATGGTTGTGGAGGCTGAGAAGTCCAAGAGCACAGCACCAGCATCTGCTGGGCATCTGGTGAGGGCCTTCTTCATTACATTATAACATGGTAGACAATATCACATGGTGAGGTGACCAAACAGATGTTTTGCTTCCTGGTGAATGTAAAGACAAAAAGCACAAGAAGAAGATAAAAGACTGGAGAAAGCCTGTAAGGAGAGCACAAGAGATGTCCTCAAAGCAATGTTCTTCCAGATTAAAGAAAGCCTGGTGATTCTGGGAGCCTATGCATATTCATTCTAGGGGGAGATGCATGCCAGAGCATGCTCGGTTTAGAATGTCCACTTCTGCTCGTGCTCATATCAGCATCGCAGTTCAAGAAGAAAAGATGGCGGGTGCATTCCCGGGCATCTTAGGTCAAGGTGAGAGAACACAAGGTAAAAGGTTAAAATGGTAGACACAAAAATGTAGGGTGGCCAACATGGATGGTTCTGGGCTGCTCAGTTCAGGGTCATAAAATGGCAGACATAAAAATCTCTGGGCATGCTAAGTTCAATACTATATATGGTTCAAGCCATATTTCCACTAGGAAGTTAAAAAAAAAGTAGAAAAAGAAAAAAACCTTGAAGAGTATCTCCATGATCTTAAAGATCATGACTGACTCTCTAAGTTTCTCCAAAAAGTTTTAGCTGAGACAAGAGAAAAGACATTTTGAAGGTACCCCCATGTAAGAATCTGACCCTAAAGATACCTCACACTTAGCAACAACAGCCAGACCGAGCAAGCATGCCAACTCAGGTCTCTTTCTTCTTACAAAGTCACTAATACCATCATGAGGGCTCCACCACCATGACCTTATCAAATCCTATTACTTCCAAAAGGTCCACCTCTAAATAACATTAACATATGAATTTGGGAATTCAGTTCCCAACACATGAACTTTAGGGGGACACATTCAACCTACAACACTTGTTACATTCTGAATGATTTCAAACACTCAACAACAGCTGCCATGCATGATCCAAGGGTTCCTGCCTCCCCTTCAGGCTGCCCAGATACCAGTGTCCCATGATTAATTTAACTTATCCACCAGGTTCTCAGTCACACTCTTCCCTCAGAGCCTAGCCATGTTTTCTGTTCTCTATCTGGGATTCTCCCAAACACCCAGACTCCAACCTCCTTCCACCTTCCTGTCTATAGTCTCACTGGAGAAACCAGACTCCCATCCACTGTGTTCTTTCCCTGTCCAGCCCTACGAGATCAGGCTGCTCTGCACACTTACGTACCGGTCCACAGTGATTCTGTAGCTCAGTTGATTGACTTCCTCTTCTTCAGAACACAACAGGTTAGTTGTTGCTCTGTGTCTTCCTACCTACTTAATTTGCAGTCGTTTCTCCTCTGAGAACCAGCTCTGAAGCTTGGGACCCTTCTGTCCCAGTCACTGCTGTATCCCTGACTCTCAGCACAAGGTCAAGCAGCTCAAATCTTTGCTGAACAAATGAAAAAATGCCCCAATAGGCGCCTACTTAAATAGAGTAAAGCAATCCTCCAGAATGCTAGGCATCCAACAAAAAGTATGCAGTGGCCACAAAAAGTATGCAGCGCACACCTATTATCTTAGTGATTTGTGAGGCTGAGGCAAGAGGATTGCAAATCTGGGCAACTTAGAACTTATCTTAAAATAAAAAACTACAAAGGGCTCGGTATGTAACTCAGTGGAAGAGTGCCCCTGGGTCCAATCCCCAATACGATAAGAAAAAACAAAAATTTGAAAAATCATGCAATAGCCTTCAAAGAGACCCCATGGAAATGAGTCTCTGGTCTGTGGCAGGCAGTCATGAAGTGGTTCAGAACCCAGCTTCTGCCAGCTCCAGGAAAGGAAGCAAGGACTCAGTCTCCCAGTGCCTCCCTAACCTGTAAAATGAAGACCACAATCCCAGTCTCATGCAAGGACAAAAAGACAGTAATTCCTACAAAAGGCTTTGCACAGAATTAGCAGAAGGTAACTATGTGAGGAAAAAGGCAAAAGAGCTAAGGAGTAGAAATAGGAGTTGCTGCTGTGAAAAGATGCACATGATAAGTCTACATGTGTCATGTCTGTGATTCCACACAGAGGAAAAGCCAAAGAACTCAGAACAATTCCCACCCCCGTGGAGGGCTGCCATGTGGTACAGACAGGAGGCGGGAAGTGGCAATCTCACTCTGCACTGTAGGTTTGAAATTTTTAAATAAGGATCTCAAATTACTCATCGAATTTTAAAATCTATGTAAGAAGTGCTTTAGTCAAGTTCTGAACCAGTGATCCTATTTGTCTCTCCCAGCCCTCACCCAAAAATCTACATACAGAGCCCCTGTGATTCTCCCTCTACCCTAGGCCAGCTCTCCCTCCCTTTCTAGGGATTCCAGAGAAATCCCTGCTCTATACCTAAACACAATGAGCCTATTAAGTGCGTCAGGCTGTCACATGAACATTAACTGCACAGACCCTTCTCTGTACAGGCCGATTCCAGAAGTGCAGAAGGACTTGGTCTTCTATTTTTCTTGTCTTTTCCTTCCTTCCTTTCTTCTTCCTTGTCTTTCTTCTCTTAAGGGGTTTAAAAAAAAAAAAAAAGATAGATGTGCATACTAAGAAAGAAGAAAGACACTATTGCTTGTAGATAAATTATATGATGCAATCATTAACATTGTTCAAGCAGGAAGCTGTGAGTGAAGCAGGCATGGCAAACAGATAAGATCTTGCCCTCCTCCATGAACAGCTCTCTTGAGAAGTGGAGTCGATGTCGTTCAGATGCTTTATCAGCACACCAAAAAAAGCCTCTTATCAAAATTGGCGAAGTTACTCTGTGAACCCCCAAATCCAAATATGCATCACTTCTAGGACCAGAACTGCAGATTTTAATGTTAATCACATCTTTTCATTCTCAGTATCATTCATTATATTCATTAAGTAACTACTATGAGCCATTCGTTTTCAGGATAAAGTATATACATTCATATATAAGGAAAACTGATCCCTCAGCTCAGAAAATTAAGATCTTAGCAAGAGCAGTGGAAATACACAGTTCATCCAAACAGGAATGATAAGAAAATAATTATTAATGGCTTTGAAATGCATTATTATTACAGTAGGCAGGTGTGATAAGACTATAGGGTATGGGCCTAAAAAAAAATTTTAAATGACTTTATTTAACAATGCAATTTTTTATTACTTTTCTAAAATGTATCCATAGTTTTTAAAGAATATTAATGATCCTGTTGTACTTGGTACTCTGTACTCTACTTAACCATTGTAGCAGCTGAGTCCCCACTATTTGGCAGCCCAGCCCTATGTAATGAGAGCCCCCACAATACAGGAGCACTGGACTACCTAGCACTTTCAGTGCCTGCTTCTTCCATTCCAAAATTGACATCTGTGTCCTGAAGAATGAGAACAGTGATCCTGTCCTGCCTGGTTGGACTTGGGAGAGTCCAAGTGGAGTGAGCAACAGAAATCACATGATGTTCTACAAACCCCAATTTCTCATATGCACAGTGGGCCTGGGGTGCTCATCTGCTTCCTATCTCAGGGTGGGAAGAGGGAGAGCTCTTCTCACTTGCAGGGAAGTGATCTGTGTCCAAAAATATCAACACAGTAGCCTATGGTACTGCCCCCATTGGGACTGCTCAGATCCCAGCACCCACAACCACACACCATCACTGGTGGCCCAACCCTGCAGTCTGCTCCCCACCCAGCACCAGCTTCCAGGATGTAGAGATGATTGTGAAGTGACAGAGGCAGACATGCAGCAATGCTTTGGCTCTTTTCCTCCAGACTAAATGAAGTGGGCAACCTGCAATGTCACAATTTAGGAAAACCAATATGAGAAGCTGAAATAGTAAATTCTGAACTTATTTCTGGTTTGCCTGGCTCTGGTAATTTAGGTAGAAAAGGTAAAGGCTAATGTTGTGACATCTTTCCATTTCCATGACTCTCAATTTAGAAACAACTGCCCTAAAGGAAGAAAATATTCTTTCTGTACCTGTAAGGAAGCCTTCATCACTTCTCCAGTTCTCTTAAACCTTGGACTCATGGCCATCTGCTATGTGATTTAACTTCCTTAACAAGCTTCTTTAACCCACTGTTCACCTTTAGTCCTGAAATTCATTATTCTTTCATTAATTCACTCAATAAATACTTTTAAAGTGCTCACTGTGTTCTCAATCTTAGTACCATCAGTGACACAGCCATCTCCAATATGGTCCCTAACCTTGTTTCTGTAGGTCTACAGGTTCAAGATGCCAGGAGTGTGGCCAAATCTTATCATTGCTCAAGACCTAGGAATGAGAATGTGGAAAGACAAACAACTCGTAGCATGCATGATCAACCATTGGTTTTATCAGTTCTGCAAAAACTGCGTGCCAATGTTCAAACGCATTCTAGAGGAGCAAGTCCTCAGGGGTCTGGAAGGGGACCTTTAGCTTTTGTCTTTCCCTCCTCAGGCGCCAGCCAGGCTCACAGGGCCTTTTGATGGGGCACAGCACAGCATATCCAAGTTCCAGATGGGCAAGGGCAAGAAAGGAAGAAAGGGGCTTGGGACCCTCTGCTTCTTCTGCAACACCCTTCCCTCACTTCTCACCTCACCAAAACCCTCTTTTTTACATGTAAGAAGAAAAGGGCCACCTATTCTAGTCGTACAGGTCACTGCGGAATATGATTAGTTCTTTTTTGTTCCAAAGCACTCTTACTTAAACAAACTCAGTGCTCCCCTAATTTGGTGCTTAAGAGTTATGCACCAGGTGTCCCTCAGGTCTCTTGAGATTTAAGTTGCTGAGTCTGCAGTTGACACAATAAACAGGGATCCACCGAGGAATGGATGGGTTTGGCGCTCCGTCTTCACAGCAAAAGGGACATTGCAGGGTCAGGGCTCCAGAGTGGCCCCTGGACTTTCAGACTGCTGCTCTACTCCCATATGTCATATGGAGCCCAGTGATGATGGACCTCCCACCCTGGGGCAGAACCTCCAGGATCAGTGAGGCCGAAAACTATCTTCAAAACACTAAGATCCGATCTCTCTTTTTCCCTCTCATTCTCTCCTAAGTGTAGGTTGGAATTTTCTGGAGGCCACAGGACATGTGACTGAATGCAGACGCAGACAGGAAAATCCAGCTGCCTTCTGTGAAACCAGACATTAAAGGAATTTACAAAATTTAAATAATGCCGCTCTTTTTGTTCTTTTTTTGTTTTAAAAAATATGGCTATTCTTCCGTAAAAGACATTATTTGTATTTACAGATGATGGTTTTATCATTGTTGTTTTTCAATGGAAGTTTTTTTTTAAATTTCTGCCTTAATTTCTAAAATGTTAGTATATATAGCTACATAACCACAACTCTTTGTGGTCTTCAATCATTTTTAAGAGTATTAAGGGGTCCTGAGACCAAACAGATTAAGAAATGATGCTTCCGACATGATGTCCTTTGCCTCCACAGCCCTGTGGGCCTGAGTTTGCTCCCCTGGGGAACCAAAACTTCTCCCAGCACCTAAGACTTCAGATGTACATGGGTTCATCTAAAGGAAGTGAAGCCACCACTCCCTGGACACTGTACTGCTTCTCAATACAACTCTGTAGAGAAACTCCTAGCTTTTGTGTAATAAGAACCCATGGAGACTCTCATCCAAATAGTTTTTCTTAAAAATAAAATCATGTTCCAGAACTTTTCACCTGAGACCTGGCTACACATCATTATCCCTAGCCAGACCACGTGCAGTGCAGCAAGCTGCACACAGCCCGGCAGGGCAGGGCAGGGCAGGGCAGGGCATTCCATTCTGCTTCTCAAGGGACTAGTAGGGGCCCCAGGAGGGTCAGAGCCTTTGAAAAGTGGCTCAGCTTTAGTCCCTAAAGGCTTATCCTGCTTGTTGATTCTGGCAAGATGCATAACTCTGTCATTTAGAATGTTCTTCCAATACTCCTGAATAAGCCACACCAATGGGGAGAGACAGAAAGAAAATGTCACACGTCCAGTATTTCCAGTTTCCCAGCAGAGTTCGAGGCCTGGCCCCGGGTGAAGTGCAGCCGCATGACGGACTGCCTCCTCAGGGCTGCCAACACTCACAGGTGGCCAGAGCTTCCCCATCTTCCCTCTCCCTGTGTGAGAACAGGGGCCAAAAGTGAACAGTACACATCAGTGCCCAAGTTTAGGTCCTCCCAACCACAGAAAGAACAACTGTTCTCCACTTATACTGACGCCAGCTATCTGTGTCCTTCTGTTCAAACTGTTTGATGTTAAAAGACCAGAGTCCAGTGCCGGGAAGGAATGATCCAAGGGGCTGCAGAGAGCGATAGTATGTCCTGGGCCTCCCCAGCTCCAGCACAACGCCCTGCTCTTTGTTTGTGGCTGGATTACTACTCTGGGGACTGGACAACACTTGAAAGAGGATCTATTTCTGACCTGGGAATGTGAGATGTACTCTTCCAAATGGGGCAAGGCCTTGCTCACACCTCTGACGTCTACCCCTGAGCAGTTCAGTAGAACATTCTCCCTCTGGGAGGCCAAAACTGACCCTGAGAGAGTATTACAAAGTGGACCTAATGCGAATGCCATGTGTACCCTAAACCTGGTACCAAATCAGTGTGACTAAGGGAAATCACAAGAGAGATGTAGATCTCTTCAGGTGAACTCACTCACCATAGTCACTATTCCTTCAGTCTCAATCGCTCTGAAAAATCAAGAAGAAATAGGGCTGCGGTATACCTCAATGGTATACCTGGCACATGAGAGGTCCTGGACTTGACCCCTAAAACCACACACACACACACACACACACACACACCACACATATGCAATATATATTTTGTGTATATATATATATGTATATATGCTGTGTATTTACGTGTATGTATATATATTGTGCACCCACACACAATAGAGTTGTAGAATTGTTATACAAGATCTACTCCCTGCCTCCAAAATGCCACCCAAAATCCAAAGCCTTTGCTACCACACTCAAAACCACAAAATGGCTGCCACATCTGGAAACAAAGGTGGACTGACATTACTTACAACACAGTACAAAATAATATTAACTATGTTTCCAAACTTCCCGGCCAGCTTGAGTTCTACGGCTCTAGACCATTCTCAATTCAAGAGTTCCAGGACTGTCAGAGAGCACAGAATTTTTATTTAAAAAAACTCCCCCAGGGAAAGGGAACTGAGTAACTAGTAACCCACAAGGTGCCAGGTACAGTAGAAATCTCAGAGCGAAGGTTACACTCAACAGTGAAAAGAGTGAAAAGCTACTCCCCTAAGATTGTGAGCAAGACAGGGTTTTCTGCTTTTGCCACTTCCACTTAGCACAGTATTGGAAGTTCTGTCCAGAGCAATTAAGCAAGAAAAAAATAATAACAAAAGCCATCCAAACTGACGAAGAAGTAAAATTATCTCCACTCAAAAAACAAAACAGGGGAATTCTTCATGACAAAAAATTTGATAATGACTCCTCAGGTATGACCCCCAAAGCACAGGCAACAAAACGAGTAAAATTAAAGTGAACTTTATCCCCCCAAAATAAAATTTTCAGGCATCACAAGACACTACCAAGACAGTCAAAAGATAACCAATAAAAAGGGACAAAAAACTTGCAAATCACATGTGATAAGAGATTAGTATCCAGAATATGTGAAAAAATCCCTACAACTCAAAAACAAAATGCAAATCAAGACCACAATGAGGTACCACTTTACACTCATTAGGATGACCATAATAAAGAAGAAGAATAGAAAATAAGTGGAGAAATTGGGACCCTTACACACTGCTTGGTGAGAATGTAAAATAAAGCAGCCATTGTGGAAGAGTTTGGCAATTCCTTAAAAAGCTAAGCACAGAATTACCATATAATTCAACAATGTCAAATCTAGATATATGGGAGGTGGGGACGGGGCTGAAATACAGTACTCAAATAGACGACCTATATAACAATAGGCATAAAAGCATTATTCACAATAGCTGAGAAGTGTAAACAACCTAAATACCCATCAACAATAGAATGGATAAACAAAAAGTGTTGCATATATTCAAAGGAATATTATTTGATAATAAAAGGGTATAACGCAAAAAAATGCTACAACATGGATGAACCTTGAAAACATCATACCATATAAAGGAAGGCAGTCACAAACACCACAGATGATTTGTAGAACGTATTCTAGACAAGGAAATCTGTGTAGACAGAAAGTAGAGTTCCTTTGCGTTGGGCAGGGTGAATGGGTGTTTGGGGGTGGTTAACAGCTAAGGTAGAGTCTATCATTTTGAGGTCATAAAATCAAACTGACTGCAGTAGTGATTCCAAATAACTGGGTATATATGAACTGGGCTTTAGTCTCTCTGTACTGCTATAACAAACTATCTGAGTCTGGGTGATATATAAAGACAGAAATTTATTTCTCACAGTTCTGTAAGCTTGGAAGTCCAAGAACAAGGTGTACGCATTTGATGAGGGCCTTCTGAGTCCTCAAGTCCTCCCATGGCAAAAGGCAGCAGGGCAAAAAGAGGACCCTACCTAGTCCCCTCCAACTCTCTGATAAAAGCACTACTCCATTTATGACCTTATCACCTCCCAAGGGCCACACCTCTTAATACTGTTGAATTGGTGATTACATCTTAATATGAATTTTGGAAGGGACATAAGCATTCCAACCATAGTATCTGGACCATCCCTGCAATTTCATGTCTTTCTCAGTGATAAAATACATTCCCTTCCATCTTAATAGCCCCCAAAGTTTTATCTCACCCAGAACCAACTCAAACTTTTAAAGTTCATAGTTTCATCTAAATCTGGTATCAGTGAGACTCAAAGGTATATTCCATCCTGAGGCTGTGAATCTGTGAAATCAAGTAAGTTATGTTCTTCCAAATTCAACAGAGCGACAGGCAGAGAACAGACACTTTCATTCCAAAAGGGAGAAACAGAAAAAAGACGACGTAAACAGGTCCCAACCAAATCCAAAGCACAACAGAGCAAACATTAAATCTTAAAGCCAGAGAATAATCTTTGACTTTTCAGTGTGTTCCATCTTCTGAATACACTGAGGAGGAGGCTGGGTACCCAAGTTTCTGGAGGGTCCTGCCCCCACATCTCTGACAGGCACAGCACACCCAGCAGTTTTCATGGGTTGGAATCAAGTGCCTGCAGGTCCCTCAAGCTGGTGATGCACACAGGTGGCTCTACAGTTACAGGATCTCAAGGGTGACCATGCTACCATGGTACCACTGAGCATTGTCCTTGGACGGGCTCTCTACAGAAACCTCTATCTCCAAAGTTCCATCAGTCATTAACCTAGTAGGAATTCTGCACTGGCCTTGCCCCTGTGGCAATGCTTTGCCTAAGCACCCAGGTCCCCTTTGAAACATAAGTGGAGATAGGCATGCCTGCACAGATCTTACACTTTGCATGCCTGCAAAGTTAGCATCACCTGAATACCTATACCTTCAAAGGACTCCCTTTGAAGGGAGTCCTCTAGTTGCATCAGGGTTTGTTGAGCCATACCTCGGACATCCAAGTAATGCTGCACCAGAATGTAGATAAAGAGATTCAAGGGGGCACTAGGCAAGGAATGCTGAGGTCCTGTGGGCACCTCCTTTGAAACAGTTTTGTTCCCTGGGCCTTGAGATGCTAGGCAGTACTGATAATCCCCCAAATGCCTTCAAGGTTTTTCTTTGTGTTGATGTGGCTTCCTTCTGTCCAAATACCCTTAGTGTTCTCTCCTAAACATGCTTTTATAATTTGGCCAGGGTGAAAATTTTCCAAATCTGTAAATTCTGTTTCCCTTTTGATTATAAATATTCCCTCTAACTCATTTCTGTCTTTTCATGTCTTTGTGTAAGCAGTTGAGAGAAGCCATGAAGCACCTTGAATACCTTGCGTGGAGAGTTCTGCCAAATATCCTGCTCTTCAGGTTATCTGAATCAAAGAATTCACTGCTCTTTCACTCCGCCTTCCACAAAGCCCCAGGAGAAGGACACAATTCAGCCCAGTTCTTTGCCACTTTCTAGTAAGAATGACCCTTCTTCCAGTTCATAAAAGATATTGCTTATTTCTAAGACTTTATCAGAATGGCCTTTACTCTCCGTATTTCCACAAGCATTCTGATTACAGCCACTTTAATAATTTCTAAGAATCAGGCTGTCTATACAGTTTTCCTCTTCTGAGCCCTTACCAGAATCACCCTTAAAACTCTATTTATAGCATCTGCAGTTTTTTCCAGCACACACTTCTAAACAATTTCAGCATATACTCATTACTCAGTTCCATGGCCACTTCCCCATTTTTAGGTATTAGTTAGAGTTACACCCCATTCTAGGCACAAATTTCTTAAGTCTGTTTGTACTGCTATAATAAAATATCACAGATTGGTAATTTATAAATAATAGAAAGGTACTGCTCACGGTTCTGGAGGCTGGGAAGTCCAAGATCAAGGCGCCAACAGGTTCTGTATTCTCTGAGTGCTGTGCTCTGCTTCCAAGAGGTGCCTTGAGCTGTGTCCTCCAGAGAGGACAAACACTGAGTCCTCACAAAGGAGAAGATCAGAAGAGAGTGGATCCACTCCCTAAAACCTTTTAGAAAAGCTCTCATCCCATTCGTGACATCTTTGCCCTCATTACCTAATCATCTCCCAAGGACTCCAACCTTGAATACCATTGATCACACTGGCTGTTAAGTTTACATATGGATTTCAGCGGGGACATTCAGATTATGTCAACATGTGTCTATACACCCACAAACACATACCAATTGCACAGATCTTTGAACATATTAATTAAACTTACACTTTAAATTAAAATGAGTGAACTGTATAGCATGTGAATCATATCTCAAGAAAGGTGTTTTTTAAGACAGAGAGACAGAGAAAACTACATGAAAAGCTAGCCCCAAAAAATATCAGCACAAAAGGGGTATGTCCCCTAAATCTGGAACCACCATAGTCATCTTCCCCTTGGGAATGTCACAGTACACTGTGGACTAAATTTTCTCAACAGTTCTGCCATGAAGAAACCAACTTTAACCCACCATTTCCAAGCTTCCTTGGCCACGGGTGACTATATTGTATAGCATCTGTTAACACTGAAGAAGCACTAAGTTGTCTAACATCACAACATGACTAGGAAAATTCTTGTTAAGAGATGTCAAAGGAATAGGGTCCAGAGTCCCATGAGACCCATCAATTCATTTATTGAACAGCCAGACTAGGAAGCATGTGTCTTTATTATCCAAGGAAGAATTTTGGTAGAATTTTTCAAAAGGTGACACTAAGAAGAGGCGATCCACAGAGTATAACCTTACACAGAGAACATAGACCCACAGACACAAGTAAAAGGAAAGCTAATTTAATGCCACCTCCCCTAACGGAGAAATAATCAGACAACCAACTCTACCTTTCAGGTCACAAAAAGATCCTACTAACACAAGACAGTGCAAGGGCCCCAGAAGGCAGCCTCCCTGGGACATCTTTGTTGTTTCTCTTCACAGCTTGAAGGCCCTTCCCAGTTCCTAGCTGTAACCTGAGATGTGGAGTCACGAAGCAGGGGCCTCCAAAAAAGTGAGGCATTAGAGTACCCAAATTCAATGTGAACACAAATAATTATTATGATTAGTAGTAATAGTAGTAATAGCAGGAGTAGCAGCAGCAGTCCTGGAATTGAACCCACGGTGTTTTACCACTGAGTTATAGCCCCAGTTTTTTTTATTGTTTGAGTCAGGGCCTCACCAAGTTGCCAAGGCTGGCCTTAAACTTGAGATTCTCCAGCCTCAGCCTCCCAAATTACTAGGATTATAGGACTGCACTGCTGAGCCCAGCTAGAAATCCTATATTTTTAAAGGCAGGAAGGGAAGGCTTCTCAATCTGTTCAAAACGTTTTAGACCTTTCTAAGTGTTCTACCATACTAAACAAATGAGAAATCACTGGAAAAAAAAAAAAAAAAAACCCACAGGCATCCAAGTTAATAGAAAAGCACGATAATGTGCAAATATTTATAATTGGAATAATAAGTACGGACATACTTAAGAATGTCGCTTGTGACAATGGAGGGCTAATCACAGGAAACGTGTTGGTAAAAATTCCTAAAGAGTGAAGTGACCTGTTTAGAGAATTTCTAGAGAGAAAGAAACCAAAGATAAAATGGAGGAAAGGACATTAAGACCTTACTACACAAAGCCTCGGTCACTAATTAGCTGCACAGGCATCACCATAAAACCAGTCAGAAAAACACAACCTCACGTCCCACACCACACCTACTGAGGCTGCTTTTTAACATGACCCCTAGGAGAATCACATGCATATTAAAGTTTAAGAAACACTATTTTCAAACACTGTTAATATTTAACTTATATCCAACCCGAAATGTGCTTCAAGAAAATAAGTAAGTTTAAAAATATATATGGATATCATTACAATCGTCCCTCCTTACTCATGGTTTCAATTTCTGAGGTTTCAGTTATCTGCGGTCAACTAATGTCTGAAAATATTAAGTGGAAAATTCCAGAAATAAACAATTCATCAGTTTTAACTTGCATGAGTAGTGTGATGAAATCCTGTGCCGTCCTGCTCCTTCCCACCCAGGATTTGAATCATTTCTTTGTCCAGCACATCCACACAGTATAAATTTAACGTCCACCTGTTAAATCACTTAGTAGCCATCAGAGTAATCAAATTGACTGTTGGGGCATTGCAGTGTTTGTGTTCAAGTAACCCTTTATTTTACTTAATAATGGTCCCAAAGTGCGAATTTTTATTACAGTACAATGTTGTAATATTCTATTTTATTAGCAGTTGTTGTTAATCTCAGTAGAGCTACAGCTTGGATCTGGAATGTCTCCCAGAGGGCCACACATTAAAGGCTTCGTCCTCAGTTTGGCACTACAGGAATATGTTGGAAACCATTAAAGGGTGGGACTTAGTGGGAGTTTGTAGGTCACTGGGGTCGTGCTCTTGAAGGGGACTGTGGAATGCCAGCCTCTCCCCATCCCACCCTTCGCCCCACCCTGCCCTCTGCTTCCCAGATGCCATGAGATGAGCAGCTCTACTCCACCACGAATTCCCCACTATGAAGTACTGTTTTACCACAGGTCCAAAAGCAACAGGACCAAGTGACCATGAACTGAAACCTTGAACTCATGAGCCCTGAGTCATGAGACTGAGATAATCACCTAAAAAAGGTGATTATCTCAGGTATTTGTTACACTAATGGAAAATTGACTAATCTGCAGTTTCAGATATCCACTGGAGGTCTTAGAACCTATCTCCTATGGATAAAGGGGGGAGGGCGATCCTGTACTTATCCCTCTGCTTACTGTCCTTTCCTACACAATGAAAGGTGTTTGCATTTTCAATCTCAGAAGGGCAAGAACAGGCTGAGGAGACAGCCTCAGACAACTCCAGTGACTACAGGAGGAGTCCCTGTCAAAAGCTGTCACAGCACTCCCTGCAGTTCTCACCCCACCTAAGTGCTAAACCATTGCTTGGAATTGCAGAGCCATGAGTGACAAATGCAAATAACCGGTCTCAAGCCATCAGTACTACTTTGATAACAAATAAGTAAACAACGGTTTATTGGAATATAACCCCATCGTGAGTTAAAAATACTGTAAGTTGAAATGCAGTTAAGATATCTGCCCATGAAGAATCATAGCAATTCCAGTACACTAGGGTATCTGTTGATTGTTTCCCCTCAGGAGCTTGCTGCCACTACCCAGAATTGCAACAGAGGATTGTAGCACATATTGCTAGCCCAGGAAAATAACAAAATTCTGAATTCAAAGAACAATTTCTACTGAATGTGTATTGCTTTCACACCATTATAAAGCCAAAAATCAGGGACCCTGGGTAACGAATTCTATGAAATCCGAGTAAATACAATCCACCGCGCCAATTTTGGATGAGTGGCCACGCCAACTGCCAGACTTGCTTCTCACTCTCCTGCACTGGGTGGAGCTGGGGGAGCCCTGGGGACTGAGCCAACTTCTTTTTTTAAGTCTGATGGAAGAGTGAATAAGAAAGCCCACACAAAGGCCTCTTGTTGACACATGTTCCCAGACCTCACAGGGGCCACAGGGCTCAGATTGCCTCAACGCCACCCGTCATTCTGCCCTTGTCCCTCCAGTCAGGCAACAACTCCACCAGACAGGAGCTGCCAACTTTCCGACCTAATCGCCAGAAACCGGGTTGGTTCCAAGGCCAAGAACATAGCATCGCTTCCCCAGCTTTGTGCCTGTTAAGTATCACCTGGTGTGCCTCATAGAAATGGTGGATGACATTTCCTGGGCCTAGAAAATTAGTAGCAAAGAGCCAAGAGGGGCCTTAAGATAAGTATTAAGCAGTGGGTATTCAGGGAACACTTTGATGTCTCTGGTCTTTCCACATATTCTTCCACCCAGGCATTATCAGATTGCCGCTTCCCAAGGCCGAAAAGAATATAAAACTGTTCTAGTCCAAGGGAGTTTCCTAAAATATTCTTACTAAGTCACAAGTACATACTGCAAGAAGCTGCCTGGCTTTTGTGGGGCCACAAGGGTTGAATGTCAGTGAATTTAGACTGTCGCCTAAATGTCACCTAATTCTAAAATTCAAAAGATGCAGTGTTCTCTGAAAGTTCAGAAGCCCAGTTCTGGGTGGTAATTACATGAGGGCTGGAGGAGTAACTGGTGATGGAAATCCTTAGGAGAGGATTTAGGAATAAAAATAACTCACATTTTTATTCTACCAATCTGGAACTTTCCCACCCACTTCAAACTGGTAGTGAAATTGCCATTAACTCATTTACTGTGTTCTTCCACAGTTAGTATACAACATTCTTAATCCTAACAAGGCAGTAACTATTATTCCTGTTGCACAGGTCCAGATACAGGGAGGGAGAAGAGGCACAACAGGGATTCAACCCTAAGTCCACACCATGATATCACACCCTACCCTACAATGAAACTGTGCTTCAGCAGAGTTGCCTGGAACCTTGAATATGAAGTGCCTTTTATCACCTTTCTTCTCTGGACTAACAGGAGAGAGAGAAATAAGCCCCTCTACCCTGCCCCCACCCAATAGCTGAGCACAGGGGGCCATGGTAAAGGGGAAATACATGGGCTGGGTTCCCACTGCAAACAGGGACAGTACAGTCAACAATGCTAAAAAGCAAAGACCAGAGACAAGCAGTAGAATAAAGGCAGTACCCGAGCTCCCTGACCAACAGGTCAAAATCCCTGCAGTCATTCACTGCGTTTCAGACTTAAAGAGAACGATGACCAAAAAAAAGAAAGAAAGAAAGAAAAAGAAAAAAAAGAAAGAAAAGAAAAAGAAAAAAACTAAAAAAACACCCACTTTTTACTCACTGGACTAGGAATGAGACTATTAGTTTAGACAGTGGTCTCCCCAGCCAACAGCTACCTGTGTGCCGACTCCTCTGTCCAGGCCTCCTATCAATACACTGGCAAGGACTCCTGCCATCAACAGAAAAATGGCAGCTGATGAAAGGGACAGTCAACGTGTAAACAGGTGATGTGACTGTTTTTCTGAAGATGGAGGGCAAGGAAGACCACCGCGTACATATATGGACAATTTGTTGAACTCCATCAAAAACGTTAAACCTATGACAATATCTTTATCACACCAATTCTCATTAATTGATATTTTCCTTCAATAGAGCAGGAGATTTTCATAACTAAAGATGCAATATTAAAAAATGTGTTTAACCAAGGCTTTTAGACCAAACTATGCGCCATCAAGGTTTAAAAGACATCCAGGCAGACCTTGATAGTCGATTTTTAACAGAGAAAACCGGTCCAGTTACCCCGGATGCCCGTATCTGCTCATTTCCCAAGCTGGTTCCCACACTGCTACCCACCACTTGGCTAAGAGATAGCGGATGAGATATCTCCGAGTTCCTGTTGCAGGTTTTTATGGGGACAGTTATTACTTGTTACATAATATTAAGCAATTAAGATTAAAAATGGTTACATAATACTGTCCTACAGCTAACATCAACAGAGGTTCTCGCGATCCCGGACTGCAGGCGAGCCGGCAGCAGGCAGCGGAGCAGCGCGGCCGAGACCGCCGGCCATTCGCGTTCGCGAGCTCGCGGCGAACTACCGATCGCTAGGGCCTTTTCGCAACACGTAGCGCTGACCCTTTCTGACTGACCACCGTGACCTTGGCTGCTATCCCCTACCCCCAGCCCCCCGATGATATCCCCTAAGGGAGAGCCCACCTGCGTACCTGGAGAACCCGCTACCGCAGCCTCTGCCGCACGGGGTCGCTGCGTGCGCGCCACCGGCCCGGGGAGGGCTCCGGCGCCCGGCACTGCCCGGCGCGTGGACAGCGCTCCGCATGGACAGCGCTCGGACACGCGGCTCGCGCTAGTTCTCCACAGCTCCGCCCCGACCAGGGGCCTGCAGCGCAGAAAACCAAATCAGAGGGCCGAAGGCACGGCGAACACCAGGCGAACGCGCGCTAACACGCTAGGCGAACCAATGCCGCCTCCGGGGACGCCATCCCGGCAAGGGTGCAATACCACCCCGCCTCCCGAACATGCCCAACTGGACCCACCCCCATCACTGCACAGGTGCCAGGAGGCCAGTCCAGCCTAGCCGACCCCCTGTCCACGACCACACTCCTCGGCTTCCAGGAGACCGGACACCGCTGAGGACAGGGACGCGGCTGGGTCCTTGCGCACTATGGGAACCCCAGGACCAAACCCATGTGACGCGGCCACGCCCCGAGCCCCAGCGGGGGCCCTCTGCTGCCCAATCCCCGGATCCCTGGTTCTCATGGCAACCCTGAAGAACCTCTTGCTCCCAGCATTGCTTCTTCCCCTCCCCCCACAGGCCCCCTCCGCCCTGATGGGCAAAAACACGCACACTGGCCGTTCTCATGACGCCGATAGTCCTCCATATCCACCCGTTAAAACCAGATTCGGAGCATGGGGCTGAGTGGTGGGTCCCCCATAAGTCAGACACGCTACCAGCACAACCACTGTCCTGAACCGCATGGGGGTGGGGGGGCGGTGAGTGACCAAGGCCAGCTAGTTCTGTGTTTCCAAGCTCACTTTCGTCTCACACCCCTCACTCAAAATGTCAGAGCAAAAACAACCAGGAAGGAAGAGGCTTTCTCTGGGAGCCACAGGCATAACGTTATTGGACATCAACGAAAAAGTAGGGTTTCATTTAAATTAAGAGTTAGTGAGGAAAATAATAGATACTGTATATCAAGCATCTGCTATGCTATGCAGTAGTCACTTTCTCTCTCTCTCTCTCTCTCTCTCTCTCTCTCTCTCTCTCTCTCGTCTCTCTCGCTCGCTCGCTCTCTCCTCTCTCTCGCTCTCTCGCTCTCGCTCTCGCTCCCGCTCCCGCTCCCGCTCTCACACGCTCTCTCACACACACACACACACACACACACACGAACCTGCAACAAAGGAAGCAAAAAAGGTCGGGAGATATTTGTGACTTCACACACACACACACACAATCATCCCTCACTATCCTCTAGGTATTGATTCCAGGACCGCTACTGATACCAAAATCCGTGATTGCTCAAGTCTTTTACATAAAATGAGATTATATTTGCATATAACCTGTGCTTATCCTTTCTACTTTAATTCATCTCTTGATTACTTATAATACCTGATACAATGTAAGTCCTATGTAAACAGTTATAGTCTATTGTGTAGGGATGATGATAAAGAAAAAAGTCTGTACATGTTCAATAAAGATGCAATTTTTTTCTGAATATTTTCAACCCATGGTTGCTTGAATTTGTGGATGCAGACAAAACCCATGGATAGAGAAAGCCAATTGTATATAAACACAATCGTGCAATAAAGGAAGCAAAAAAGAAGGTTTGGAAATATTGTTTGTGACTTTAACAAGGTCACAGAGCAGATTTTACAATCTACTCTAGCAGAGAACATGGTAGAAAATGTTAGAAGTTGTAGATAGAAGGAAAAACAGTGACAGCCAACAGCAGGCAATGGATTATGAAACTGAGATGCTACACTACATTCACCTCTACAAAGGGAGCAGGGAGCCTCGAAAACCCGGTCTGGGCACTGTGTGCAAAACAGTAGAAAAGCTGCCCAAATCCTGCAGGCTTAGAGGCCAGCTCCAATCCCTAACTGCACCAGAGTAAGAGGCTGTGGAAACTGCGGATGTTCACCCCAGGGAGCCGAGGTTCAAAGGTGGTCAGGACCACGAAATTCCAATATTGTAAAGTCGATCAAACAAAAGCATATTTGAGGCAGGTTCTGAGAGAAAATACTAACAGAGCATTAAACCCGAATCAAAGGGCAAAAAGCCCTTCTTTCAATCCTGCGGACCACAAATAGCCCAGCCCGCTCCTGCCTGCTCCTGGAAGCACTGCATTAGAATCACGTAAGGTGTGAAGGCTTTTCACTTCAACTGGGCACCCCCTAAGTAGAGCTGTTGCAGAGTGAACATCACAGGAATAAAATGGCAGACGAAGCACAGACTCCAACCCTGAGATTCTATAAGAACTCAAGTACAGAGAGATTCCATACCTCAACTAAGGCCCCAAAAAAGGGGCTAGCAGGGAGAATCTGTATTCCTTCTGTACACCAGATTCGCTGGAGGTTTGTCTGCAATTCTGACATGGTGACTCCACCTGACCTCTGCAGTCAACACTACAAAGGTGGCCTAGCTGTCCCCAAGCCTTCCTGCTTGGTTGTTCTGTCTGGAGGGTGAACTCCTTTGGTTGAACTTCAATACCCACTTTGCAGGCTCCTAGGCTACAAGAGTTTACATCACACCAAGGGCTTCCCTAACACTCTTCCCTAACTTAAAAAAGAAAGAGGAAAAAAAAAAAAAATGGACCTAGCTCAGTGTAGCTCTCCCTAAATGTGGGAAGAGCAAAAGAGAAATGGTCCAACATTGGGCAAGGAATGCTGGGCTGGGTTTGTACCTAATGACCTACTGGATGTGTATTTTACTCTGCTAGGACAAAGTAAGATAATCTTTTGAAGATAACAAAACCTGTGGTCCAGGGGTGACTGACTTAGGAATGTATAAGAGCTAAAAGCTAAGACAAAAAATAGAAAAAGTTTGATATACCCAGTGGAAGTCCAGAAAATCTCACAAATTAGAACTATCTTCAGAGTTGGAGGGAAAGCAAGGTCCAAAATAAGAGGATGAATTAGAAGTCTAATGAAAGTTAGACCACAAGTCCTCTCCCTGGCTCCCTCAGACAGGTAAGTTAAGGGGCCTCTTTTCTGGAATCAATGAGACAGATCACTGTCATTCAATCATTGTCATTCAATTCTCTGGTTCTAGACAGAAAACAGGTCAGTCAAGGGTTAGCTCCCTGAGCCTCACTTCAGAAGGAACAAAGATTTCAGAGTCACGGAGAAGAAACCTGAAGTCATGGATTTCTCCTCCGCATAACCGGGCAGCTAAGCATCTGTCCATCAGTCAAAGCCTCTACCCACAAGGGCTCACAGAATAGAAGACTTCCAACTTCCCACAGGTGAGCTGTGGGCCTCACCTCTCTGGGCCATGCCCAGCTTTCCCCATTGCAGACAGAGCATGCTCTTCCCAGGTTCCCTCCATCGGAACCACTAGATGCCTGCCCACCAGGCCCCACAGACTATCAACAGAGCAGCACAGATGCACCCCTGGACCATGACAAGAGTCACTGATAGAAAATACATCTTCCACTCCTGCCCCTCCTCAAGATTGTCCTGAGAATCAGGAGTTCCTGCCACAAGTCAAGCCCACACTGGAGCCCTCTGGCAGCTTCACTGAGTTCCATGCAATGCGGCTCAGCAGGATCCCCTCTTCCTGCCCCCTCCCCCAGTTCTCCCACCCTTCTTCAAGCACAAAAGTGTTTGCCATAGGTCTCCTTTCCAGGTAAGCCAGACACAAACAAGCAGAAAAGTAAAAAGAAAAGTTTAAAATTGAAGAAAAGAAACGACGCATGAAAAGTTAGAAAAAAAAAAAAAGTCTCCAACTGAGATAAAAGGAGGTATTATATCTATGGAAAAAGGAATCTCATGCCATTGGAAAAAAAAGAATATTTCCTTCTGGTGTCAAAAATGTGTTAGCATGTGTTCACTGGCTGTAACAAATGTACCACTGTGGTTTAGGATTTGCCATAGTGGGGGAAATCACAGGAGGTCGGGCAATTGTACTGTGAACCTAAAATGGCTCTGAACTAAAGTCTTAGGGGAAAAAAAAATCAAAGAAGAAATAGAAAGGTCCTTGGAAATTAAAAATGTTAATAGACACATAAATAGGACAGTTAAAAAGGTATGATATAATCCAAAACCTAAAACAACACAACAAATATAGAACAGGAGAGAAAAACAGATCCAGTGCAGGAGGCTAACAACTAAATAGCCATTTTAGAAAAATGAGAAAAATGGAAAAATAAATTGAAGATTTTATTCAAAAACATGTTCAAGACCAGAAACGGGGCTAGGGATGTGGCTCAGCAGTATAACGCTTTCCTGGCTTACATGAGGCCCTGGGTTGGATTCCCCCAGCACCGCAAAACAAAACAAAACAGAAAGATTTGAGTTTAACTTGAAAGGAACCTCAACACCCTGCATAATATATGCAGACCCAACAAGACACATCTTCAAGGAACTTCAGAATATACACACAGAAAGAATACCCTAGAAGCTTCTACCATGACAAAATGAAACAAACAAAACAAAAGCCAAAGCCAAAAAATAAAAAGAAACACTTTGGTATTCTTTCCTATCCAGAATCAAGAATCGAATGAACTTTATTCTCAACCCCACGCTGCCTAAAGACAGTAGGCGGCCTTCACATTTTTTGAGGGAAAACTCTCCAATTTAGAAATTTATATTCAGACAAATCATTAACTGTGGAATTAGAACATTTTCAGAAATGCTAGGTCTCAAAATTTACATCCTGTGTACTTCCAAATTTGGGGAATAAACAAAGAAAGAGCAAGTCATGAAATCTAAGAGAAAAGCAAAGGGCATTTCCAGGATGATGGAGATGAAAGATTCCAAGACGACAGCTGTGCAGGGTGCCTTCAGAGTGACCGTTCCAAAGGGCACCTGGAAGACTGCTTGCAAAGATAAAACCAGCAGATTACCTAATGCTTCTGAGATTCATATAACTGTGTAAGTTTGTGGGGAGTGAAGTGAATAAAAAAATCTAAGCAGAAACAACTCCAGGAGAAAACAAAATATCCTGTAAGATAAAAAAAGTTTCACTGGATACTATATGGCTCAGATATGAGTAGCATTTAGGGTACTGCCCCACTCTGCATAATGATCTCGACAAATTTACCAAGGGAGACAGGCAAAGTAAGCAAAGGATATGGCAATAGGGTGAAACCTTATCCTTCATGGAGGGAAGTCAAGTAAATATGTGTAAAATCGAGCTCTACTAGAGTGGAATAGGGGTAGATTGAAAGGAAATGTAATATGTTATTCAGACCTCTGTTTAGAAATATGAAGGTAAACATGGGAAAAATATGCTGATAATCCTGGTTACTTCTTGGGAATTATTTGACTCCTTAAACTATGTCCCTCTATCACTGATTAAAAAATAAACTGAAAAAACAGTTCAGAAGTCAAGAAGTTACAAAGCCAGGTGCCTCTCCAGATGAACACAGCAGAGACACTCATGTGGTGGGGACAGTGCATCAGCTGGAGAAGGAGGGCCACAACAGGGGTATGTGTCTGCATCCCCTCACAGCCTGAAGGCCCCAAAGTGCAGGGTAGGGAGGGCAGGCAAGGCCTGGAGTTGGGGATGACCCAAGAAGGAAGCAAGGAGCTCCTCTTTTTGCTTTATTCCCTCCTCCTAGGCTCTACCATCCCAATAAGGAGATGCAGGCCATGGCGCATAATGTTCTCATATCTCTAGGAACATCCTGGAGCAGGTTCTGTGAGACCCACACAATTTTCATTGGAATAGAACAGGCAGCTCCCTAGAAATGGCAACGTGGAGACTCTCAGGGAACACGCCACAGCCTGTGCTGGGCCAGGTGACGCTGCCAGGGTGGAAAGGAGAGCAGCAGCCTCTGTCTGAAGCCAGCCCATTCAGGACAATCTGAAGGCCAGTGGACCCACCCAGTTCCACCTTCTTCCCAACACAAAAACCTTCTAAGGACAGCACTCCTAAGCAGAGCCCCAGACTCAATGCAGGGTACTGTGCTCAGGCAGAGGGTATTGCACAAACATTTAAAAGTTATTCAACTCATAGCAGTTTTGCATCACTCTAAGTTTCTTGTTGTAGGGAATCCTAAAATTATCACTCTGGGTAGCATTCTATATCTAAAATACCTGGTACCAGAACTATTTTAGATTTGTTTATTTTTATTTGTTTGTTTTGGGGTTATTTTTACAGATTTTGGAATATTTGACCACAGATGAGATATCTTGGGGAGGGAATCCAAATCTAAACACAAAATTCATTTATATTTCATATATACTGTATACACATGGTCTAAAGAGAATACAATATTTTTACTAATTCCGTGCATGAAACAAAGTTTCATGATGTAGAATTTACAACTTATGGTATCTACTTGCCACTCAAAAAGTTTCAGGTTTGGGAACATTTTGGAATTCTGATTTTCAGATTAGAGATGCTCAAACTGTATTAGATTTGTGATAGTATTAAGTTTTTATATTAAAGGGAGTTCAGGTTGGAGTGCCTACACAACCAGGAGTGACATGTACTGAGCTCTTCCCATGCCCTGTGCTTTAAGTAGCTCATGTTAGTCGACGAGATGGCAGCTGCTTATGCCCAGGACCATTTAACTGGCTCAAACACTGCTAGGACTTCAGGGAGGAATGGGGCTGCCCACCAGCACAGCCCTTGGATGGGGTTCAAAGGCACTCCTCAAAGGCATGGTCAGCATGTCCAAGATGAGTGGCCCATGCTCATCTCATTCCTGGCTAAACACCAACCTCAGGGGCCCAAAGACAAATGCCACAGGCTCCATGAGAGATCTCTCTGTTCACCCAACACTGCAGTCAGCTGAGCTTGCGCCTTTCAGGGGTCTTTGCATATTTTGCTACAGGTCACAGGGAACCAATTTTTGATTCCTGCTATACACTATTATCTGTTTCAAATGGTTCTCGACAAAGTGAAGTCTATGGTCCATCACCTCTTTTTGATCTTAGCATCCTACCTGTGAGGAGTTCAAACTGCCATGCTAAACATACTCAATAAAAAGATCCTTAACAGTGACCATGGCCCATAGAACATTCAGATCAATTCAACAAGGTTTTGCACAATGAATGTGTGCAAAGCACAGCAAGACAGAACTACCAAGAGCAGGGTCCCCTTTCTAGCAGACTTTAGAAATGAAGAGAAAGCAAGTGATCAAGCACACAAACTACTGTAAGATGAGACTGACTGACTGCACAGTACTGCGACACATCGCTACCAAAGTCACCATGTGTCACGCACTGCACCTGTCATTCACACAAATCTAATGTCATTCTACTTTCATGATAACACTTAGATATGAACATTCCTATAACTTCTGTTCTATGATTGAAGCTAATTAACTTTTTCAGACTCAACAAACTTGTAAGTGGGAAAACCAAGAGTCCAACAGAGGCAATATGCCTCATGGAATGGTTAGTATGGGCTGCTGCCTTGGTCAAACAAAAAAAGGGGAAGCAATATGATGGGAAAGGCAATCCCCTCCCCGCAATCCACTACCTATTCCCATCACACTGGTAAATGCTAACAATAAAAAGCCTACTGTGTTGCTAGACGCAGCACAAGTAAAAAGTTCTTCAAATTTAAGATTTGCTCAAGGAAAATCCATATGTAAAGTAGATGAATGAAAAATATTAATATTCTAAAATAGGAAGAAGGGAAATCTTATTGTCTATATGCCAAAAGTGGAAAACAGAACCACTCATTTCCACCTCTGAGATGATTTTTGACAACCCTAAGAAGTGGTTCTGTGGCTGACATCTCAAAGGAAAATCACACCACTTCTCATTCCATTATTAAAGAACAACTTCTCAGTCTGCCTTTCCATGAGGCACATGGTTTTAACCTTCCCCTTTATGTACCCACAGTGAACAGGTCCTGTGATCATTAGGAGTGTGGACAAAAGCCTCCAAAAGAAAAGTGGTAGGAAAGGTCGCTCCTTAGAGTCTGGGAGGGCAGCTAAAAGTAAGGTTTTCAACCAGGAGGGAGAACAGACAGAGCCCCCTGAAAGTGGGCTGCTCAAATAATATTAACACAAATTCACTACCATCCAGTACTTAAATAGATCACAGCAATCATATACCCATTATTGTGCACATCCTGAAGAACACACCCAAAATCCCAAAGCACCTGATTGCCACGCCCCGCCACACAGTTTGACTACCTAATTTCTTCCATATTCTCTCATACTTCTGAACTGAATTTTATTAGAAAATAACAAAAGCAACATCAAAACTTGTGGGATGCAGCCAAAGCAGTACCTAGAGGGAAACTTCTAGCTTTAAATGCTTATATTAAAAACAAAAAGTCTAGATTCAGTGCCCTAAGGTTTCACTTTAAGAAATGTTTAAGAATCCAAGAAATTCTAAGACTCTAAGATGAAGCTAAAGGCACAATAGATCTCTTTGTTGAAGTAGTCGTCTGGTTTCTATACACTGTAAAGTTTCTGACCCAGTCAGATCATCAAAATGAAAAACAAGAAAAAGAAGGAAATAAACTTCTATAGAAAAGCAAAAAATAAGACAGATTTTTAAAAAATCTCCACTAACAGAAAAAGTTCATTTAAATTTTTAACATACAGCTGAGTACTTAAATCAAAGACAAGGCAAATATTTTCTCCTCACAAGCCCATGCAATTCCACATTACAGTAACAGATTATGCAGTAAACGTGCAAATGCACACGTTTCTCTCCCATAAAACAGGATCAAAATCCCCTGCAGTTTGCTGAGTTCTGTCAGGTTAGCAACATAATTCCACTTACAATCTAAATACAAGTTACTATCCTCTAGGCTTTCCTTACTCAGTAGTTAAAAAGCGGACAAAATTCCAAGGAAATAAATTCCTTAACTTATGACACCTTTAAAGCATCGTTTTTATCAGTTGTTCCAACCAAAAAATTCGCAGCTCTAAGACGAAGATAGATTTTTTTTTGTTCAGTCAGGAGTTTGAGTTCCATACATTTTAAAGTCTCTGACCCAGCTAGGTCATCAAAAAAAGTTCTGAGCCAGCACTAAGATTCTAACTTTACTCTTTTCTCCTCTGGAGGCTGACAGGGAGCAGACATGGCCACTATAAGTGGGCCAGGTCTACCCTGGGTTCCAGTGCTGGCAGCCAGCAGCATACAAAGCTCGCAACAGTTAGCTGCCATGAACTTGCCCAGCTCTGGTTTCCTAGTCCACAAATGAAAACCATTTTAACCAATTCAACACTGTTCCAAAAGCCATATAGACCACAAGGTGATATGCAACAGGTGACTTTAGGGGTACCCAGTTTTTCTACTTTAATTACAGTAAACAGAACTATCATATCAAACTCAAGACTTCATGGACATCAAGGTTTCTTCCCAAAACAAATGTGTAATCAAGTATAAAAAATCAACATTGATAATGGTTTGGCCAATATGGCATTAATCTTGAAGGTTGGGAGTGGGTGGATTAAGTAACCATCTCAGAGCCTCCCAGTTGTCCAGCTGTGTGACTGGCAGGGTGTACTTCCTCCACGCCATTTCTCCTTCAGCAGTGGATGTACTTTTGGACAGGCATAATACACACAGGACTAAAAAGAATCCAAAGCTTAGGCTCTGGGGACAGTACTGTCATTTGCCAGCCCCTATGACCTAAGGCTTGCCAATTAACCTCATGAGCCTCGGTTTCCAGACCTGTAAAATGGGGATCAGGGGGACTATACAGTGGATTAAAAGCAACGAGGCTTTTGAAAGTGCCTTGTAAACTGTGAAATGCTACCGAAGTATCAGTGGCTACACTTCTCAGTTACTGCAATGCCTGCTGGGCATGTAACTCTGTCTGTCCTTAAATTCCCTCCCTGTAATCTGGGGATTGGCCTGTGCAGCCCTTCTCTTTCAAGTGCTCCCAGTAAAACTCAAATATTATGTGCAGTAATCTTGGAGTTTTGATTTTTAACAAAAAAACCTGGACATCAGCAATCATTCCTGAGAAAAACATTTGATTTCGGGGCTTTTACTTAGTAAAAACTTTCCTAAAAGACACTTCACCATTTCCTTAGTCAGAATCCCCTCTGCTGTAAAAACCTAGATTCTACCTCTCTGTTCTCCTGGAAAGAGGAGTTCTAGGTCAACTTTTGTTAAAATATTACCATCATTGTGCTGTAAATCCTAGCCTATGCCTGTTGCTGCGTTAACAACATGTGTTCTTAGTAAAACAGAGAGAAACGTTAAATAGAACACCATTTCTTGAAACTCAGGGGCTCCAAACAGCTGAATCAGCATTTTGTGAAACAAAGTCTTCTGGGCCTGGCCTTTTAAACGGCAGCAAAGAGAAAGTTGTGCAATAACGCATATTTACTCACGAGCGCTACTTGTTTTGGTCTTTTCTTTGCATCTCTTGAATGAAATCTTTTCAAGAAAACATTCTTTCAAAAGCATCCTAAAGATCAAGGCCCCTGTAAAAATCACCTGTGGCTCCACTACTTTACCACAACGCTTCGTTAAAGCAAACGATAAGAAGTTCGCCTTTCTTCCAATCCCAAGAAAATACGAACACAATAAAAAGTAAAGAATACCCTAATTTCCATAACGCACATGCTCAAGGGCCCTCGCCAGGCAGGCGTTTGGAGAGGCAATCAGCAAAGGCGGAGAGTTGCATCAGAAATTTCCTTCTGCAAACGGTACCGCTCTTATCACGTTTCCACGGCTGGCGGGCGACTAGTTCGCGAGCCCTCAACTTGGTGTTAGGCCCCAGTGGCGGGTAACAGGGTCACTTCGCAGGACCAAGAAGAAGAAGAAGAAAAAAAACCCTCCGTCGGAGGCTGGGCCGCGCTCGGGACTTGGGAGTGTCTGGCACCGCTGCCCGGCCCGCCTGGGCGCGCGCGCCGAGGCCCCGCCGCGCAGCAGGAACACCCGGGGCTCCAGGGGCGCCTGGGCGCCCACCCTTCAGGGCGGCGGCCCCCGAGAGCGTGGCCTTGACCGCAGCCCCCGCCCCAACCCCCGAGCCGCCGGCGTCTGACAAGATGGTTCAAGAATGCGACGCTCGGGCTCCACACCTCCCCCCAGGGGTCGAGAGCGCAACGGGGAGAGCCCGGTGGGGCGCCCAGCCGCCTCTGCAGCGTACCCGCAACCCCGGTCCCGCCTCACAGCACCGCCCGCCGCGGGCCCGGGGTGCAGAAGCCCCCAGCCCTGAGGCGACGCCCTTCCGTCCGTTGCGCCTCCGCGGGGCCCGCCGTCCCTGGCCGCAGCCGGCCAGCGCGCAGACAATGACGGCGGGGACCCGCCCGGCCCGCCCGGGCCCCGCGGCGGCGCGGACCACAAAGTAACTTGCAGCCGCGCTCCCCGCCCAACTCCGTACCTGCCGCGGCGCCGCTCCTCGCCGCCTCCGCGTGGCCGCCGGCGACACTCTGCGCAACGGGCGGCGGGCACAGGGTCCCCTCGGGGCGAAGACGGCGTGCAGGACTGTCCCGGGCGCCCCGCACCGCCGCCGCCGCCCAAGGGCTGCGCGGAAACTTTGGGCTCCGGCGGGTCTCCGAGCGCCAAGCCCGCCCGCCCTCCCGGCAGCAGCTCCCTTCCCTTCCTGCCTCCTCCGGGCCTCCCCACCCCCTCGAAGGGCTTTAAACTCGGCCGGCCCCGCCCGCCCTCCCCCCCTCCGCCTCCGCCGCCGCCGCCTCCGCCTCCTCCCCCGGCCGCTTTTCCTGCTCCTCCTCCCGCCGCCGCCGCCGCCCGGACCGCTCGGCGGCCGCCAGCGCGGGAGGAGCCGCGGCCTGGGCGCAGGGCGTGGCGCGGGGCGCGCGGGCCCAGCCGCCTCGGGGGCCTGACGCGCCCGGAGCCTTCTGCCCCGGCCCAGCGCACGGGAACACCTCCTGCTGGCCCGGGGGATCCCCGACACCGAACCGCGACAGACGAGCTCTGGCGGCTGCCCCAACGAAAGACAAATCGGACCCGTCCCGAAAGGCATTTTGTAAACGAATTGTTTGAAACTCAAAAAGTGTTAACTGTACAATCCAAATCCTTTAACCCGGGCAAAGCGAACGAACAGCGTCTGGCGGTCCCTGGTCCGGTGAAAGGCAACCTGGGTTTGTTCACAGGCGGTCAAGTCTGTGGCCTCGCTTCTCCGAGCCTCAGTTTCTTCGTCTGTGTGTGAGTATTGGAGCGCGGGCAAAGTGAGAAGCCCTTCATTTTTTCTTAATGCTGCTGAGCCTCAATGGCCTTATCTTCCAAGTGGGGGAATAACGCCAGCCTGTGGAGTGATGTCCCGGGATTCAAAGAGGTCATACCGGGAACACAAAATGACTGCTCAACGGACTTCGGAATTAATGGAAACCATTGCCAGAAATATGATTCTTAATGTCTCTATCGTGTCAAAGTTGTAATACAGATAGTGTAACAATGATTATGTCGCTTTCTCAGTCTCGGAGTTGTAAAAACACCTACTGCAATAAATTACCTTCACTGAGCAAACCCTTTGTGCAAAACATACAAGAATGCTCATTTTTAACTCTCACTCTTGTCCTCTGAGGTGATTCCTAGGAGATACCCACTGTACAGACCCGGAAACTGAATCTCCAAGTGATTTCCGAAGGTCAAGTAGCTGGTAAGTTAAGGACAAGAGTTGAAAACCATCCATTGTCCCAAACCGCTTTTTAGGCATTTTTTTATAGCTCTTGTTTCTAGCAATAGTTGTTCTCACCTTAGACCAATGTAATCAATGAAAGGTCATCTTTTCGTATAACTGAAACGGGCCTCTCCAACATTTCTGTTCATCGGTCGGAGCTCAGAATCCCAGAAAATAAAAATCAAGAGAGAATAATGTGAAAGGAGCTTAGATTCCTGGAAGAAAGGAGCACAAAGGACTCTTATTGTAGATAGAGAACACAAAAGAAAATTAAAGAGAAAACTGTTTGAGCCAACTACTTGCAAGTTTATAAGCTTTGAACACTGTAGCTATGCAAACTACTCTGATCAGAAATCCATGCCTACGCCAGACAGAAAGCCTGACAGGTCATGGGACTTTTATAGATGTTTGAAAGTTTCTGCATACTTGGACATGGTATTTTTTTCCAGAATCATTTGTGGGTAAGTTCCACATTCCATGGCCCCTTACTCCTCTGCACATTGATGTGCTTTTTCTAAGAGTGGGGAGATTGTCTTACATAGTCACAATACAGTTACCAAATTCATGAATTTATGTTGTTAAGATGCTTGTATCTAATCTAGATCTATATTCTAGTTTTGCCAGTTGATCTGATATACTTTATTGTAAGATCATTTCTAGAGCCAGGCATTGCCTTTAGTTGACTCAAAATGTGTGGGTTTTCAGATATCACTATCAACTGAAATGAGAAGAAAATAAGTGTCAAGTGTTCTCATCCTGGCATTGATCCTTAGAATTCCTAAGACAGGCCCTCATTCCCACATTTCCTGGTTCCCTATAGACCTCAGGGATCAGGACCCATCAGTACTACTTTCTGATACAAGTTCATGAACTTGCCGCTCTTGGGGTTGTAGAAGATGCAGCTGGTTCTGTGATGTGATCCTGGCTGGCTCCATGATATGATCCTGGCTGAGCCAATCCTGTGGGCAGACTACCTTAGAAATTTCCCATCCCCCAAATTCCAAATATCCCTACCTATATGCTCCCTTATAGGAGGACAGCAGCCAGGCAATATAGAAATGATCCTGGAAAACCCCTCCTCCTGGCTTTATAGTTCAAGCACCTCACCAAGTAGAAATGTATGAACTGGATTTAGGTGTCAGGACAAGAAACAGGATTTCATGAGTGAAGAATTCAATTATCCAAACATGAACTAGAAGGTTCTTTCAGCTGAAAGTAGAGAATCTGATAGATTCTAATTTTTAATTAGTAATGAGTTGATTAACATTTGTCTCCCCTGTTGACTGTAAGCATGCTGACAGTGGTAACCATGTGCCCTTCACCAGTATCCTTCTGGTAGGGGGGAGTCCCTAGCACAGAGAGGGCATTAAGTGGAACAAGTCATGTTGAAAAATAGTTATCATGCAAATGAATTTATCAGTAGTGTAAATGAATGGAATAATGGAATGATTCACTGTGAGCCTCAGGCACCATCTCAAACATTGCCAGTAGCCTTGGCAAAGGGAAAGAGAATACAGTGAGTGGCATCCTGATGGCTAGATGCTGTGACCAGCTGTGGTCCTCACTTCTCTCACTTTGGTCACAGCTGGTCCCCTAACCCAGCCCCCATTGTACATGGTGCATGCATGTGTTGCCTGGACGGCAGAGCTGGAAACCAGTGATCATCTGCACAAAATGCTCCAGCTCACCTATGTGGGGCAGGGTGTGATCTGCAATCATAAAACTTAGTGCCTACCTCAGACCAGGAGGAGCCTGTTCACACTGCAAATCCCCAGACTTATCTAGGTCCTACAGCAATTACACCTTGTGGGTTGATCTGCATTTTTAACAGACTTCCGAACCATCCACATGTGCACCAGTATTCCAAATACTTCAGTTCTTCAAACCCTCTAAAAGAAAGAAGATATATGCTGCTCCAGAGTCCAGATATGAGGAGACTGGTCATGTTCAAGGAGCCTTTCCAGTGATGGCGATGCCCCCATGGAGTCCTAGGACATCAAGCATGGTAAGTAAAGCAAAAAAGGAACTAAAGAAAGGCACTTATGTCCAGGGAGAGGCATGCACTTTAGACCAAAGCCAGAAAGACCTCATAGTTACTTAGTCATAAAAACTGAATAGCTACATTTGGTCATAGAACACTGGGGATGGAGCTCAGGGGAGGCACAGAGTCAGGAGATTTGATCAGAGACCAGGCTGCGAGAGGGAAAAGTGGACATGTTCATCAGGCTTAGGCATTTCAGAGGCATAAGATATACCTGCCATTGAATTTACCAATATAATCCCCACCCTCCAAACTGGATCAACCCTGTATCACCTGGCCCAAGAATTCCAGTTCCTTATGTAGATGAGTCCGTGGGCTGAGTGATAAACTTTATCTGGGGTTCTGAACTGGAAGAGATCTGGACCACGGAGACCAGGTGAAGACAAGACAATTAGACTTAGTATACACAGTTTATGAAAAAGGAAGACCCAAATAGATGCTTTCCACCTCCGCTCTCCCTGGGTCTGTGCAACTCTTATTTAGAATTTCCATGAAATTCCCTGTTCCTTGTGATACCTTAATATAAGCTCCCATGTTCCTGATAGCTTGAATCAAAATGACTTCACAACCCAAACTGGGGATCACTGAAGGATGTTTCTTCTTTCCTATCTTTCTATCCTTCCAAAGATACAGAGCAATGATGACCCTCTACATTAGCCTTGCAGCCACTCACAGTTGATCTCCATATTCCCAACAAATATTAATCTACTTTCTCTCATAGTTTTGCTTATAGTTTGAGATTGTCTTCTGAATGAAATAGCACAGAATGTCATTTAGCATAAGTACTTCTCTTTTAATGCAGATTAGGATTCCACTGTATTAAATTGCACATCAATTTGTTCATTCATTCACTGACTGGTAGAGTTTGGGGCTAGTCTGCGTTTTAGGTAATAACAAATAAACCTGCTAGAAGTATTCGTGTAAAGGTTTTTTCTTAAAACCTAAATTTTTATTTCTCTTTGGTAAATAACTAAGCAAAACTGGGAGGTCATATAGTATGTTTCACTTTATCAGAAACTGCCTATACTATTTGCATTCACACCAAAAAATGTATGAGTGTTCTAGTTGTTCTATCCTTTGATCAACATTTGCTATTGTCAGACTTTTAAATTTTAGACATTCTCACTGGTATATAGTGATATCTCATTCTGATTTGAGATAGCATTTTCTTCATGACTGATAATGTTGAGTAACTTTCCATACACTTACTTGCTAAGCCTGTGCATTATTTTGTGAGCTGTCTGTCCAAACTCTGTGCCCATTTTTTAAAATTGGGTTTTTCCTTATCATTGAGTTTTGAGGGTTCTTTATATATTAGGATATGTCTTTAGCATATATGTATTTTACAAATATTTTCTCCCAGTCTTTTTATTTTCTCAACAGTCTTCCAAAGATAAGTTTTTATATGTTATGTACCAAAACTTCATCTTATCCTCTCATGGTTTTCGTTTTTGGTATCCTATTTGAGAAATGCTTGCCTGACTCAATAAAGCAACAATTTTCTTTTTTGTTTCCCTCTAGAAGTTCTACAGTGTTAGTTCTTACATTTAGAACTATACTCCAATTTGAATTCATTTTTTTGTAGAGAAGGCGAAGGTTCTTTTTGCATCTGGATATTTGCTTGTTCTACTGGGTGACTTGAAGAAGTCAAATGATTCCAGCTGAGTTTTTAAAAGCTCCATCAGGTTTTACTGTGGGTCAAGAAGACCAGTTGGGAGACTTGCAGATGGGTACAGTAGAGGGATGTGACAAAGGGAATGAATGAGAATGGACAGATTGGGTGAGGGTAGAAGAGAAAAGAGGTTCTAGAGATGGGATGTAGGTAATTGGATGGAACTGAAGGTATAGTTAAACCTTATAGAGGGATTTGGAAGGCAAGAAAGGTCTCAAAAGGGCAGCTTGTACAAATGGTCAACACATTTCTTGAGTTTTGTTGTTGTTTGTTTTGTGTAGAAGTTGGTTTACACTGTACTTGACATTTTTAGAAAATAATTCAAAGTCTGAATCTTTCCTATAAAATCACATAAATAGCTTCTTTTTGAAAACCAGCAGATCTGGCAATATGGGCCCCCATTCTCATTTGACAGCAGTGGTCTTTGGTTGGGCACCTAAAGTGGCCTCTTCATGGAGTATGCATGTTAACACAAGTCTGCTTCATGCACGAGCTCAGTATCTTTCTGCTGGAGCCCAGTGGCCCTGCCAGGGGTTTGAGAAAGTCCCATGTTCTTATAAGTTGCCCTTATCTTTAAGGCTCACTTTGTCACTTGGAAATGGTAATCAAAAGTTTCCCCTCTCTGGTGACTCTGGGCGTAGATGAGACCATGGAGACCATGGGGCAGAAACATTTTCTCTCTATTATAGAGAGAGAATCAGGGTGCAGAGAGAGCTTGTGGTCCATGCCACTGTGGGAAGACTCCCTCATGGAGCAGTTGCAGAGAGCTTGGCGAGTTTGTACCTTCCTGGGGCACCCTCTGAGACATCTTCATCTTAGTTGAAAGAACACTACAACCATTAGGATGTTTTGGGCTATGGGGAACAGAGCAAGGCTCACCAACATCACCCAGAAACTAGGAAACTAGTTTCAGAAACCTAGGAACTGCCCTGATTAGCCTCTGGTCGACCTCAGGCAAAATTTACCTGACATTTGTCCCCTATGGTGTCAAGATCACAGAGCAGGTGCTGCCTCAGGCATCAGTTACCCTGCCCACTGTGTTCAAAGGGCACAAGGGGACATTTCTCCTCCCTGAACTCATGCCAGAAACCTCCCGGAGATTTCTACTCACATGTCAGTATCTAGGACATGTCATGGCATGAAGGATCATCCTAGCAGGAAGGAAGTAAGGATGTGAGCATTTTGGTTTGTGTATGCATGTGTGTTTGGTACTGGGAATCGAACCCAGGGCATCATATATGCTAGGCTGCTAGGCCAGTGCTCTTCCACTAAGCTACACCCTAGCCCAAGTGTCTGGAATTTTGAACTTCTACATTCAGGGCAGTTTCTACAGCAAGAAAGAAGATTTGGGGATAGGGGTGACTGGTAAATGAACAACCAAAAGGACCTGGGCAAAAGGACAAGACCCCCATCTCATTTAGATGTAGCTTTCTAATAAAGTACAACCTGGGAATTAGAATTCTAGGGATGGCCTGCAATTCCAAATCCCTTGATATCCAAACCTAGTTATGCCTCTAAAACAGGAACTTTTTTTCAGCCTCAAAAAAAAAAAAAGAAAAGAAAAGAAAAAATCAACTCAGCTTCTTAACTCAATTAGAAGTTAATTAACCACTAATGTCGTGCAAATTTTACTTAATGAAATATATCTTCATCCCAATACACTTCATGATCTTAATAACTCAAGATCCATAGCTAATAGAAGAATCCAGAATAAGGGCAAAATTACTTAATTGTTAAAAAATAATAATAATGTAGAGCTACTGGGGATTTAATATGAGCACAACTTCCATGGTGTGCGATGGGGGAGAGGAGTGTATGTTTTCATGGCAACTCCTTAATGTTTAAGTTGTTAAAGCCAGAAAGTATTTCCATTATCAGCATCTGCTCTTTAAAAGGATTAATCTGCCTGCAAGGGGTGTGAGACTACACAGAAAATAGGACAGATAATCCTGGAGATGTACTGGATAAAGGATCACACCATTGTACTTAGAGTGATGAGAAGCCTCATCCAGGTGGAGGATGATAGAGTTGGGGGGTGCCTGTGCCTTAGCCACTGGTGTCTTAGCCATTTTCATTTTTTCAGATGTGTAGCCCATGGTCATTAAGGAGAGCTCCTCTGATTTGAAGATTGAATGGCCATTCATGACAGTTTTTTCCAGAAGAAACTGTTTTCCCTTCTCTTCTTCCCATATCTTTCTATTTCATCTTCATCTTTTCTTTCCATTCTTTCTTCATTCTCCAAATCAGCACCATCTCTTAGTACCTGTCCCAAATACACAGGGGAGATTTTATATATATATATACATATGTGTATGTATATATATATAAATTTGTAAATATATATATATAAATATATCTATCTCCATTCATCCATAAGCTAGTAAATATATATATTTCACATTAGACCAGCAACTTTGTATACATATTTCAGTTGATCCTCACCATAAATTTTTAGGTAAATATTGATGCCTTCCTTTTACAGTCAAGGAAACCTACTCAGAGAAGCTACAAGCTACACAACTTCTCAAGGTCACTTAACAAATAAATGACAGGGCTGGAGTTTGACGGCACATTTGTCTGACTCTGAGCCCCACCTACCTCTTCCCTCTATTCTGAGCTGTCTCTACTGTCATTTCTTATCATTTTATTATTTGCCATGTAACCAGTTATTTCAACATACGACCTCATGGGATGTCTTTTGTGCAAAATTCTTCAATAGATTTTAATATCATAAACTTTTTACTCTTTAGGATAGGTACTCTCAGTTATTTTTGGATCATAAGATGTGATCTCATTTCTATTTGTGAATGCAAGGTGGAGGAAGGGGAGGGCCAGGAGAAGAAGATATTAAGTCCTTTATTGCTGTGAAAGATTTTAACCTGCCCTTCTCCTCCCACTTACCTCCTGCTCTTAGAGAATTTGAAGATTTGGTCGTGAAGCCAGCTTTGGAATTCTGACCTCCTGGAGCCCAGAGACATCCACGGGATGGGGACAGCACCCTGTTATGTAGACCCAGAAATAGACAGTAGGAAGGTGAGTCATCCTATAAAGGAAGGAACCAGGTCTGTGGTAATGCAGCCAGGCAATAGATCCAAAAAGTCCAAAGAACATTCATGTCCTACAAGTAGGTGACCCTTATAGGTGGTGCATCACCAGGTGTCCTTTAAATGTATATCATAGGGCAAGTTGATGGAAGGGGTCAGCAAGGCACCTGCACGGAAGGAAGTCCAGGTACAGAGATTCAGTCAGTCCCTGCGTAAGAACCAGATAGAGCTTCCATCCAGCAGGAAGTGGGTTAGAGTTCAAGGCTTGTTTACAGAAAAGGTGGGTATCCCGCTGCTGGAAGTGGATGTGACCTGACTTCCTGAACACCTCTGTGGGGTTCTGTCATTTTCCCCTTAGGATGAGATGAACCCTCACATCTGCAGAGGTCTTTGAGGGAAAAGTGGATGAAAAGAACCCATTTATAAAGCCTGTGCTGTGGAGCAACCAGGGACCAGTGGCCTTGGAGTTGACTCATTCAGTTAGCAAATGCTGATTAAATGCTCACTATCTGCAAAGCACCATACAGATACAAAGTAATTAAGAAGGCAATTAGGAGGTTGGCACTGATGGTCTTACAAAGGCTTTCTTAACAAGACTCTGGGGGTGTTGGAATAGGCTCCTTAGACAAGCTGTGATGCCCAGAGCAGAGGTACCCCCAGGAGTGCCTCTCACAAGGAGGGCTGCACAGACCCTCCAAACTGCCAATGGATCCAGAGTGTTTGAGTCATCCAGAGTCCAAGAAGACAGCCGGGGTTCCATGCAAGCAGTCAGCAAGAACTGAACTTAGCAGCTGTTTTCTTAAGAACTCAATCTCTGCATGTCCCATAAACTGCCAGGGGACTCCTTCTGTAGAGGTCTTTGAAATAGGGACCATCTCCCATGAAGGCAGCTCTTCACAATGCCCTGGTGGAAGATTGGTTTGGGGGCTGCATATTTTCCTCTAAGTACTTGTGCTTTGGAGTCAGAAACATACAAATCCTACCTTCATTTCTTATTTAGTTGTGTGATTAGGGTCAAATTATATAAACTTTCCAACTCAATTTCTTCAGCTATAAAGTCCGGACAATAATTCTTACCTAAAAGAGTTGTTTTAATGGATTTTTATATTTTACTTAATTGTGTCCATAATGATTTAACAATCTAGTGCAGCATAATAAACTAACCCAAACATAGTGATATGAAACAGTCGTGTATGTGGTACTATAAGTCAGTGATAGATTGATTGATTGATACTGGGGATTGAACCCAAGGGTACTTAACCATTGAGCTACATTCCCAGCCCTTTTTAATTTTTATTTTTAGACAGGGCCTCTCTAAGGTGCTTAGGAACTCACTAAGTTGCCAAGGCTGACTTTGAACTTGCAATTCTCCTGCCTCAGTCTCCCAAGTCACTGGAATTACAGGTATGGACCATGCTGGGTCAATAATTTAGCTGCAGCATGGTAAGAATGGTGGCACTTGCCTCTTCTCTACAATACCTGGTAATCAGAGTAATTCCATGCCCCAGAAATACAGTGGTTGGTTTATCAATGGGCATGGGAATCAATTCAGACCAAAGAAGAGTAAGTGGTGGGGGCGTTGTTTATCAGGGGTGCCTAGGAAAGGAGTTTCCTTTCTTTTGTAGGACACAAGCAGTGACTGAGAAAGTGTGGAACTGTAGGCACACTGGCAGCCTTTCTAGCTCTGTGGGGCATCTGCTGAGGAGGAAGCTGACCACACGGGCCTCAAAGTGGAGCAGCAAAGGAAACGTAGACATCTGAAGTCACCCCAAGGTATTTAACCCAAGACATTCACATTCCACGAGTGAATAAATATCCCCATTGTTTAGTTTTTAAACTGCTGTTGCTTTTATTTGCAGCTTAATGTATTATGACTAAACTAGTTGTTCACTAAGATGGCATACAATACACACCTTATAAAGAGAAGGATCAGAGGGTTACCTTTCTGCACAGAAGACTCTGGCCCTTTTGCCATCATAGAACAAGGTACTCCAAATATTCATGAGTTAGGTAGAACTTCTTGATCATTTAATATACTCTTTGATAAGATGTAGGTTTCTCTGACTAGGAAAGGTAAATTTGGAAGCCTAAAAACTGAAAGTGGACCTGCAATCTTCAACACAGGCTTTGGACCATTCACCCTGCCCTCTAGTTCACCAATAACTCTGGTCTGAAACAGATTGTAGATGTTTTTGGAAGATGCCTTTATCATCCTAAGATGCTTTATTTATATTGTCTTTCAAAATGATATGTACATATACACAATAACACTTTGCTTTTTAGAACTTCTTAGGGAATAAAGTCATCTACATCCATTTCTACCATATTAATCAAGTATCTCAAAGAATCTCTCCAAATATCAATGCCAAAACACCCTCACAAGCCCCAAAAGACACATACTCAGGGACATTACCACATGCACTGCATTAGTGCATTTTTTCTTTACTTTAAGTAAATAACTGAGGTTGAGTAGCTTTATAAAGAAAAGAGGGTTATTTAGCTCACAGTGCTACAGGTTCAAGGACATGGTTTGACATTAGCTCAGCTCTGGTGAGAACCTCATGGTGATGGCATTGCAATGGCAGGAGAATATTTGAAAGGCAGAGATGGTGTGACCAGTCAGGAAGCCCGGGGGGGTGGGGGGGGGTTCCAGGTTTGCTGTCATGAGAGCTGAGCAAGATCCAATGGAACCTTAATCCCTTTTGAGGGCAGGGCCCTCAATGACCTCCCACTCCTTAAGGTCCCTCCACCTCTTAACACCAGCACTCTGAGAACAGTTCCCCCAACACATGAACCCTTTGAGTCACACTGCATTTAAACCACATCTGAACCACAGCAACCACTTAACCCAAGTTGAAGCTATCACTGATCAGTCATGGTGGGGTCTTTTGGGAATGATATGTCCAGCCCCAAAACATGCAGAACAGTTGTGCTTCCAGAAACGCTACTGAGAAATCCCATTGCAGTGAAGAGGACAGTTTTGGGGATTCAGTATAGCCGTACCACTTACTTGCCTTGAGGTCTTGAGGAGGCCACCCACAGACACCAAGCTGAGTATTAAGGCATAATGAGGGGATCACCTACTCTGGGGTGGAGGTTGAATGGATAAGTGCTTATCAAGACATCAGCCCACAGAAAGTGCACGTCAGTTAGGTTTTACTATGACCACTACCTGGAGGTACCCTGGTAATACTTGGAGTTTGCTCAATTCCCACACTGCCACTTGGTAGGACACTTATTCTGCCTTTTCTCATCTGGAACATCAGGAAATAACAGCTCCAACTTCACAGGGCAACTTTTTAGGATTAATTGAGTGTGTATACGTGGAATGATCAGCAGTGTCTACCATCAGTTTATGCTGGGAACTACTGTGGTTTCAGTGTAGTTTTTCCCCATCAAGATTCATGTTGAGGCTTAATTCTCCAGTGTAAATACTGCAAGATGCTGGGTCCCTTAAGAAGTGGGGCCAAATGGAAAGCAATGGGTTATGACCATTCTCATGAAGATTTTAATGTTGGTTTCTCTGGGTAGATTAGTTCTCTTGAGAGGGGATTGGTAATAAAGAGCCAACCTGGCTCCTCAGTCTCTTGTTTCCTATCTTACCATATGATTTCTCTCTCTCTCTCTCTCTCTTTCTCCCCCCCACCCCATATCTCTCTTTCGTCTCTCTCGTCATGTGATGTCATCTGCCTTGAAGTATTGCAACCAGGGAGTCCTAACTGGAAGGATGCTGGTGCCGTGGTGTTTGAACTTTCCAGTCATCAGAACTGTGAGCTAAATAACCTTCTTTTATTTATACATTATTTAACATCAGGGATTTTGCTATAGCACTGGCAAATAAACTAAGACAGGGACTCTACCTCCAAGTGAGCAATCTATGACTCCCAGGACCGTTCTTGTTTGTGCTTATCCTGCCAGGAAGATAACTTGACCTTCTGGTCCTCAGTCACTCTCTTCCTGGAGAAGAAAAGACTCAGAGCAACAAATAAGTCTGTCAGATGACAACATCCAATGAATGTACTTCTGTACCTCCTGCCCAGGAAAGGATACCTGCCCCATCCTCACCCTGTTATGTTGACAAGTTCTTTGAAAGGATAGACAGCTGCCTACAAGGTGAGCTTTGAACAGGGCTCCATAATCTTCTCACCTGAAGAGGAACTCACCACACACATCCTCAGGGCTGACATCCATGAAGTTCAGATGGGGGAACCTGACATCAGTAGTTGTGTAACAAAGGAAAAGACAGAGAGCAATACTGTATGACACCAAGCATCTCTTTTTACAGTCATCCGTGAAAGAATAGATTTCCCTTATATTCACGAGTTTCCAGAAAGAGTTAAAAAAATACTTGAAATGTCAACTATTTATATAACCTTTTGGTCTTTCCCAATATGATGTACATGTTTCCATCTCAGCACAAGAGGAGTGAGTTTCATGTTCTGTTTTGGCTTCAGCTGCCTCAAGGCACTCCTTTCTATGAATCGATACCTTCCACACGCTTGTCTGTTGGGCATTTGGCTTGTTTCCAGTTTTTGACTGCTATGAATAGCATTGCAATAAACACCCTTGGGCAAGCTGCTTTTTTTTTTTTCTTTAAAAACCCTTCACATATCTCCCTACAACATTGATGCTTTCCTTTCCTTCTTTTAGTATAGTTAAGGAAGAAAGGATTCACTCAAGTTACCCTCAGCAAAAGGGCTCCTGATGGGAAATCTGCTTGTAACATGAGGCAGAGCTTGCTGGTCCTAGTGCTGCTCTTTTTTACATATATAGAACTTTATTTTGCTTAGTGTTGTATGTGGTGCTGAGGATTGAACCCAGTGCCTCATGTGCGCTAGGCAAGTACTCCACCACTGAGCCACAATCCCAGCCCCCTAAGACATGCTGCTTTGACTCCTTGTATCTCCCTGGCCTCTCCATACTAGCTGATCCATTTGTGTAGCATGTGCCTCATGCCTGCCTTTCCTCAGGACTTTGTGGCTTCTTCCACATTGACCAGTTTTTCTACAGTTTTGATTTCCATTGCCAAAATAGGTACCATAATTCATTCATTTTCCTAAGCAGGGCTACCTTCTTAGTCTCACCCAAATTTCACACAGGGCTGGAGATGACTTATGAGGCAGGAGGGCTGTATCCTAAAGGGGACTCAATGTGATTTTATCTCCAAATGAAATTTTACAAATCATTCCCAAATCTTAGTGACTAAACCCTTCCATCCTCATATTTGCTCACAATTTTCTGGGCCTCTGCTGTAGTCTAGACCTAGACAGGTGGTGCCTCTACCAGCGTTACCTGGGGTACCTCCTATGTGGCAAAAGAACACAAGTGAGCTCGGCACTGCCAGGGGCTGTACAGTCTGGGGCTCCTAAGCCAGGACAGCTGCCTGGGCTCCATGTGACTTTGTCTTCCAGTGGCTCAGACATCATCTCAAGGTGTGCTCCACTGGGCAAAAGCTTTTCAAGTTTCTATGTCACATTTGCTGAGATCATTCTGGCACAGCAAGACAGGAGCCAAGACCAGCATCAATTCAGGGGAGTGATGCTCAAGGGAACTGCATGTGATGCAGTGAGCGTTAAGATCATTGCTATAACGCCACCACATACAGGCATGAAGCCTTGTATCTCAACAGAAAAGTGTGCTTTTCGTTCTTCTTAAGGTGTCTCATTTCTGGAACTGGTCACTGTGAATGCATGTCTTATAATTCAACCTTATCATGTCTCGTGAATAGCATGAGCATATTGCATCTTTTGTCTGCTTTTGTTAAAGGTTTTCGTGTCTTTGGTATAAACATTGAGAATCTACCACACACTTTGCAATCCTGCTTTGGTAAGTTTTTTTTTTTTTCATTTTTATAAACTAGGTGCTCTACAAATGGAAGTGGCATAGGCCTCAACTGGTCCCTCCCAACCTTGGGTCATAAGCCTGGTAATAGGTCAGCTGGCAGGTAAGCTATTCTGGGGTGAGGCAAGGCCAATTCAGAGGTAGAGATTAGTATGCAGGATATTCATTGGAGGGTATTCTTGGGAACACCTTTGGAAGGGAAGGGAGGAAGTAGAATTGGGAGGGAGAAGAAGTAGAACAGCACAGCAGTTCTAGGAGGTCTTAGCTGACCCCATGGGGAACTCTGGTATAATGAGTCTGAGCCTTATTACCATCCCTCACCCCACAGAGCAGCTGTTGGAGGCAGCTGCCCTCAGTAAGAGGACCTAAGGTTGGGCCAGTCTTTAAGAGAGACTCCAGTGGATGATGGCAGTCACCCACACACTCACAGCAGCTGGGAGAATGAGCCCCTTAGTCAAGAAAGGGGGACTGGGCCACGTGGTCTGGCATCCACCTGACTACCTATATTAGTCTGTTTTCCATTGCTATAACAAAATTCTTGAAGCTCGATCTTTTAAAGAAAGGTTGTTTTTGTTGTGTTTTGTTTAGCTCATAGTTTAGGAGACTGAAGGTCCAAGATCAGGCAGTCCCATAGATTCAGCCTCTAATAAGAGCTTCTTTAGCTGTCATGTGGCAGCAGATGGCATCATGGTAGGAGAGTGTATGAAAGAGAGAAAGAGAGAGAGGAAGATCACATGGTAAGATAGGAAGCCAGAGAGCAGGAAGGACAGCCCATTCTCATGGAAACTAACTCACTTGGTGAGATCAGCCTTAATCCTTTCCAAGGTCAGCACCATCAATGACCTGATTACCTCCTGCTAGGCCTCACCTCTTAAAAGTTCCACTACCTCGTCAGAATGTCACACTGTAAACCAGGCCTCTAACCCATAAACCCACACAATCAAACCTAATCTTTTCTTATAGGACATCAGTCCTATTGAATTAAGGTTCAACTAATGGCCTCACTTACCTTAATCACCTCCTTAGGAGGCCCATCTCCAAATATTATCACATTGGAGTTATGGCTTCAACATGTGGATTTGGGGGACACAAGTCAGCCACAGCACCCCAGAGCTCAATTTCCATGCATAGCTTCTTGTGATGATGGGTTCCAGCCCTGGCTACGTCTGGTCTTTTGCTTTTCTTAACTATTTTTCAGAATTCTTAGGCTTAAATATAAAGATATGGTTATAGAGTAAGAATTTTTTACTTTCCCCTCTATCTAAATAAAGACGGCAGTCCAGTGGTGTGCTGTCTTTCAAAGTGGTCATCATGATCAAAAGATCTTGGAAACATCCTCTTGGGAGAAGTCTCAGGCAGAGTTCTTCAGCCACAGCAGGTACAGCCTCATCCCTTTGTCCTACAGCCTCTCTGCCTTCTTCTCATCATTCATTCCTCTAGGTTCTAGAACTATCCTCCCCTCTATCCTACTCCAGCCTAGAGTTTTCACTGCCCAGTAACCAAGGCTGAGAACTTCTAGAGAGGGAGCCAGGGATTGAGAGAGCCTCCAGGAGCGAGGAGTGCCATCAGGGCCACACCATGCCAGTAGCAAAGAGAAGTTGTAAAGACAATTTTGAAGAGATCAGGTGCCTGAGAAGTCCACAAAATGTATGGGTTATCAGTGCTCAGGAAAACAGCATACGTGAAAATTCCTGGAGACAAATTGTTAGAGTGTTTGACCATGAGGGAAGATGAGGGGAGAGAGAGAATATGGTGGTCTTCCTTATCACATCCTGTAATTCTCCCAGAGGCCTGCCACTTCCCCTCCCTCTGTTAATTGCAATCAACATATTGCTTGAACTCCAGACTTGTATCTTCAACAGTTCTCCAGACATTTCTACCTGTATGTCCTGCACACACTTCAAGTTCATTATATTTTGGGGCTCTTAACCTTTCTCTTTTTATTACCCACTCACATGCCAAAACAGGATACAGAATATGCTGCCCAAGACCACCCAGTAGAGTGATTTTCTCAGAGTTGTCCTCAGACTGACAGGATTCACCCCTTCTGCAATCGTGTCAGAAATGCTGATTCTCAGACCCTCACAGGCCTGGAAAATCAGACACTCTGATGGTGCTGCAAGGACCTGAGCCCAAACCAGTTCTGGCATGCTGGCATTTAAGAACCACTGGTTGAGAAATGGGAAGACCCAGGACTCAGCTCAGACATAACTGGATCTGCTGGGTCCCACAACTTTTGTGCCTCCGGCATTTACAGCAGTACACCATTAGGAGCAGATATTTTTAAGTGGATTTTTTTTTTAAATAATAGCTTTATTTTATTTAGTTTCGTATATGGTGCAGAGGATCAGATCCTGTGCCTCATGCATGCTAGGCAAGCGCTCCACCAGAGAGCCACAATCCCAGCCCAGCAGCAGATCTTTGTTTAATGTTTATCCCCCCTCTTTGAGCTCTGTGGATCAGGATTCAATCCCACTCACTTTTCACACCAAAACCTGCACGGTGTCTGGCATGAGCAGAGGCTCAAATGCCTTTTGTTATAATGAACTACTATCATGAAACTGTTCAAATGTTTAACAGTGTCAGAGATGTCCTGATGCACAAGAAAAATAGGATCATTTCTGGCAAGTCCCTAACTTGGTTGGGCTCTGCAGCTGCTCATGAGGAAAAGCTATTAGTTGACACATTTATGTGTGCCTTTGTAGGGCAGCATCTCCCTGTAGCATTGCTACTTCCTGAATGTTCCAAGTGTATTTCTTAGTACAGATTTTATTGATTAAGATTATCTTTGAGGGGCTGGGGATGTCGCTCAGTTGGTAGAGTGCTTGCCTCGAAAGCACAAGGCCCTGGGTTCAGTCCCTAGCACCACAAAAAAACAAAACAAAACAATAAAGGTATTGTGTCCATCTACAACTAAAAAAATGTTCAAAAAAAAAAGATTATCTTTGATATTTACTTAAACCATATTTTCACTCCTATAAAATATTAGGATCCTCTGCAATTTGTCCTGGCCCCTAAATACTACAGATTGCAGTTATGACATCCATCCCTAGTTCTCCACCTTGGGATGGTTCCACACTGAGCTCTGAAGAAACAGCACAAGACATAGTTGCACCCAGAAAATGGCTTAGAGGAGATAGGTTTTGGCTTTGCTGTAACAAGATATAGACAGAATTTCTCAATTTTTTTTCTTCAAAGTCATAATAATTCATCCAATGAACAAATTTACTGCCTACCAACTCTGCTATGATTTATACTGTAAGACCTCACCTCTCTTCCTCTTTAGTTGACTGGACTATTGGAAATCCCCTGACCCAAAGTAGCCAATTCAGAGACTGATGAGAAACCAATGAAATGGTCTAGATTGAAACAGTGCCCCAGTGTCTTCAATTCTTGCTTTAGAGATTCTATTTGGGAAAATTGGAAATATGAAACTCTGTTTTGGGAAATATGACTTAGTTTTCAGTGAAGGTGTTAGGCAAACCAATGTCATGAGATCATATGCTCTTGAAGGATGACAAGCATTCCCTGGCCTATATTCTCAGGGGACCAGAGACGGTTTTCCATCCTCCCAGAGGAGAAAAGATGCAACAGCCTCCTGGAGTACAGAACTACCCTTCTCCTATGTTGAAATAGGCAGCCTTGCACATCACCTTTTAGTCTTGCAGTAATTCACTGCCAAGTTCCCAAGCCTGAGAGGCTGAACTCCATGTCCCTAGACAGGAGAAGTAACCGGTACCCTATCTGCTCAGGAGGTTCAAGGAACTAGTTGCCCTCTGCTCTGCTCCCTCCAGAACAGAAAGGCCCTGCCCTGGTTCCCACCAGAGCACCCTCTCTTCCCCATGTTAGTTGCACCTACCTGCCCTAGTTTACAGCAGTTTCAAACTAAAGTACCTCTCAGTTAAAAACAAAGCTTGCAACAGTAAGGAGCCAGGTTATTCTTATTATCAATTTGAGGGAAGAAGAATGTAGTTGACTGAATTCTTCTCATTTTAGTCACGTTTTGATATCTAAAAGGCACAACCCTGATAGGGGTTTCTGCTGCTTTAGAAAACTGAAGGAAAATAGAAACTTTTACTTGGAAATTAATGCATTGAGATAAAATCTGTGACCTTTAAAACACTTTGGGAAAATCACTTAACTTCTTCTCTACTGCATTTTTTTACTTCCTTTATGAATTGGCAGCTTGATGATTTTCTGTTGCTGTAACAAAATGCCTGAGTCTGAGTATTTATAAAGAATTAAAGTTTATTAACTTTATTATAAAATAGCATGTTGTACAGATTGCATATTATGAAATATGCTATTTCATAATTTATAATTTACAGTTTATAATTTAAATGCTATTTATATTTTATTGTAGAATAGCATACTATATAAAGCTGAAAATAAAGTGAAAAATTATTACATGTATAATCATAATGATAAATAAGAAATATCCAATTTGTTTTTTTCTTAGTTATTGCAAAACACTTCATATTGATTGTGTGTTAGTGTTAAAATGTACCTTCTTATCAATTATATCGAGTCTTACCACATTGATTCTCAATCTTTATGGTACTTATTTGTCACATGGGAAGCTTTTAAAATGAAAACTCAGATTCAGTAGGTTTAAGGTAGACCTGAGACCTGAAATTTTCAAATGTCTCATGGACCACACTTTGAGTATCAATGTGCAGAAATTGTTTTTTCCAATTGCTGTAGTTCAAATGTGTTGACCACAAGTCCATGTGTTGGCAATTTATTCCTCAGATTTACAGGTTAATGGTATTTGGAGTTGAGGTCTTTGGGCAGTAATTCGGGTTAGAGGAGGTCATGAGAATGGGTCCTCATTATGGCATTAGTAGCTATATAAGACAAAAGAGAGACCTAAGCTGGCATGCTTCCTCAGTCTCACCATGTGATACCCTCCACATGTTACCATGCAGCATGAAGACCCTTACTAGATTCTGGCACCAAGCCCTTGGACTTCCCAGCCTCTAGAGCTATGGGTTAAATAAACTTCTGTTCTTTATAAATAACCACACTCAGGCATTTTGTTATAGCAATAGAAAATGGTCAAGTCACTACTTTATAGAGGAAATTAAAAAATGAGGTTCCAAGAAGTTAAATGGTTTTCCCACAGTCTCTCAAAAGTCACAGGAAACCATGATTCCAAATGAGTTTTTCCCACTCTAAGCTCAGGGTCTTTGTACAGCATTAAGATGCTTGATATAATGTAATACTGTTCTACTTCACATAGATGATAAAGACTTGCAGCCATGGACTTTCTGTTGTCATGCTCCTACTCTGCATATTTTTAAAAAATATTTTTAGTTGTAGATGGACATGATATCTTTATTTTTTATGTGGTGCTGAGAATCAAAACCAGTGCCTCACATGTTCTAGGCAAATGCTGTACCACTGAGCCCACAGCCACAGCCCTCCTGCATGTTTTAAACTCTGTACAGCATTCTTACTTGTTTTGTTTTAAGCAGTCAATTATCTCTTAATGAGTATTTGGAGATCAGAAAAAAATATCTTTTCTACTTATGATGTTGTTTTCCATGGCTGATGCTCTTCATTCCTTTATGTGAATGCAGATTTTAATTTTACTGTTTCTCTGCTGATGACAATTGCTTTGAAAGCTTTTTGAAGTCAGAAAAAACTATTTATTTGTTTTCATTTCTGAAAAATATTTTCATTAGACATGGAATTCTATGGAGGTTTTTTTTTAAACTTTAAGGATATATTTCACTATTCCTGGCTTGCATATTTCCAATAATTCTGCTATCGTTTCATGTTTCTTGTCCCTGTTTTAGTCGTTTCAGTGGGAGGGTAAATCTGCTACTCCTGATTGAAATATCCCTCTTATTACTTCTTGGTCACAAGTTGACATTCTTTCCTCAATTGTAAGGACCTGTGTCCTCTGAAGTCTACCAGTAGCCTCAGCATTTGCATCTTCTCTCAGGTACCCAGGAACTACTGAGCATTTGTAGATGGGAGAGGTACCTCCCATCTACACCTGTCTTTGTATCTTTGCTGCTGTGTTTGTGCTGCATGCAAAGCTTCCTCCGGACACTTTTAGCTTTCTCTGGCATACTTCACCACCAGTACATTCATTCAATCACACCACCAATGATGGAGGCTTATATGTGGTAAAGGACTCAGTCTCCATCATGTCCTGCTCCTAGTCACAATGCTCCCCTCTGGATGGAAAGCTTAAAATACCTAATTCTTATCCACATGAGATAATTCATATACAAGTATGTGAAGCTAAGGGAAGGCAATGGGCACCAAAGCATTTGAAAATCAAAAAATTCATTAAAACGTGAGGTACTATTTGGCACTTGCATTTTGTATGATTGTGTCTAGCAACCTCAGGCTGTACTTTAGAGTATACAGATAAAACTCTTAATTAGAATTAGGAGGAGCTAAAGATGTCTGGAATTTTTGCCTATGAACCACCACTTAGGTCAAGGTTTGGCAAATCCTATCCCTTATGCAATCACGCCTCCTAACACCCCTTAAATATCTCATCCACCACCTGATGCATTAAACCATCTCAAATACTCTACATCTCAGACTTTGGTCAGGTAAGTAAGATGACCTTTAGTATAAATCAGAACAAACTTTGCTGTCTTTAGGAGAATATAGTCCCTGCATGAGTTCTTTCCATCTGTATAATCTTGAAAATGCCCATGCAGTCTTCAGGCAGAGCTGTGTTCTTTAAAATAGTCAGTTCATTTGCTCGCTTGTCCTCTACCCATTGATCTGCTTGATTCTGAAGACTCTGGCCCTGACCACCCAATCAGAGACTTTTTTATGGAGAGAAAGGGAATCTTTTGCTTTATGCTTAGGAAAGGAAAGACTCCTGCTTACATTTTTCATCAAGGGCTGTGGTTTTCGTGTTCTCTCTTAGTTTGGAGTTTGATGCCTTCTCTTAGGCAGTAGGTACAATAAAAAAGCATTTTCTCTGGAGTTCTCATCTTCCTAAGCCTACTCACTCTTTACTCTCCCACTCTACTATTCTGGATTAGCCAGCTATGGTAGTTGCCATTTTGGATTGGATGGGGAGTCCCCCCAAAGCTCCTGTGTTAATATGGCGGTAAATGATTAGACTATGAGAGCTGTGACCTAATCAGTCCATACTAGCTGGAATGGACTGACTGAGTGGTAACTGTGGGCAGGTAGGACATGGGTATAGAAGGTGAATCAAGGGGGGCATGACCTGGATGGTTGCAACTGACCTTTGGCCCCTTCTCTCCCCTCTCGCTCTGCTCCCTGGCTGTCCTGAGGGAAGCAGCTTTCTACTTGCCACACCCATCTGCCATAATGTGATACTTCACCTTAGGTCAGAGCAATGGAGTTTGCCATACATGGACTGAAACCTCTAATACCATGAACCCCAAATAAACTTTTTCTCCTCTAAGTTGTTCTTTTGGATATTTTGGTCATGGCATTACAAAACTGATGAACCAGCTGTTTTTTGAATTTTGATGCTGTTATTTAGTGCATACATATTTGTCACAGATCTTAGTGTATACTGCTCACTTAAGATTGAAAAGTGACCTTCTTTGTTTCTTTGCAAATATTTCTGTATGTCTAAAAAACTCTCATCGTAGAAATAATTATCAACCAGATTTCATAATTGTTGAAACTAGTTGAAAGGGATTTAGATATTCATTGTTCTGATCTTTTGACTTTTCTGAAGGCCTGAACATTTTAAAATTGAAAAGTTAGTATTTGGGAGGATAGCAATGTGAAAGTCACTCAGGGTTCATGTTCAACATATTTTAATCCTTCTGGTTTGTGCGATGTGGTAGAAAGTACACAAAAGGCCTTGAGTTCAAATCCCAGCTTTTATTACCTTAGGCAAACCTCTTGAATCTGGTTCTTTACCTGTAAAATGATAAATGTCCTGAGGAATGTTATGAAAATTAGATGTATTGATATGCATGAAGTGACTTAGAATATATTTTAATTTAAAAAAATCACTATTTTTTGCCAAATACCAGTACACGTATTTGGCAAACCATAGCACTTACTTTGTGCCAGATATTATTCTAAGAACTTTCAAATATTAGCTCAAGTTATTCTCATAACAATCACTGCATAGTACTGTGTTGATCTCCATTTTACTCATGAGGAAATACACACAAGTGATAATTACTTTACCCAAAGTCACACAGCTAATAATTTGGAGAGACTGGATCCAAATTCAAGTGGTTTAGCTCAAGAATCCTGGCTTTGAGCTGCTATACCTCAACATAAATATTAGAGAAGAAACATCCTATTACTGGGTACAGGAGTCTGCTAAGTAGTATTATTGATTCTCTGGGATCATTTTGATGTAATTTAAATGTGTATTTTAGATTTTTTTCAGAATATTCCATCAATGACACAGCTTCTCTAGCAATTCTGGCAAGTAAATAAATAAAATTAAATAAATACACCTACTCCCAAACAAAACAAAACACAACACTGTGAAACAACATTCACAAAGCCTTCCCGATGGATGAAAAGCTGGATGTAAGTCAGCTAAAAATTATCTTCCCCAAATTATCATAAGACAAACAGTTTCCAGTGGGCAGGTGAAAGCCATTGACTACTGAAGCATACCTTTACAGATCCATCTGTCAACATGTTGGACTAGGTATCTGCAAGGCAGGAGAAGATGAAGAGGATGGGCAATGTTTTAGTCAGCTTTTTCACTGCTATGATCGAAAGATCCAACATGAACAATTTTGGGGAAAGAGAAGTTTATCTGGGGGTTCGCAGTTTCAGAGGTCTTAGTCCATACACAGCTGGCTCCTTCCTCAGGGCTCAAGGAGACATTAAGGTAGAAGAGTGTGGCTAATGGTAGTGGCTCAAGACATCCCACCAAGAAGTAGAGACTAAACTCAGGTCACAAAATATATACCCCAAAGGCATGTCCCCAGGGACCCACCTCCTCTAGCCACACCCTCCCTATCTACAAGTTAATCCTCACCTCAGGGAATTAATGCACTCATTAGGTTAAACCTCTTATAACCCAGCACTTCACCTCTAACTTCTCTTGGGAAACACCACACATCTAAATCGGAACAGGCAATTTATTAGGAGGCTCAGGCTAAAGGATCTTCTCTGTGAATCAGCTCCTGCAGGCCCTAGGTAAATTCAGGAACCATGTGGGAAGTAGGCACCACCACCATGTCTGTGCTCCCTGAAGGGGAAATTAAGAGATATATACAGTCAGAAGTGTTGGTATATGCATGCTGATAAACTATGATACATATTGCTATGGTTTGAATGTGTCACCCAAATTTCATGTGTTGAAAATTTAATCTCAGATTCATGTTTTTGGAAGTCAAGCCTTTGTGAGGTAATTAGGATTAGATGAAATTAAAATGGTGGGGCCTCCATCATGATATTAATGACTTTTTAAGAAGAAAATGGGAAACCTGAGCTCTCATGCTTGCTCTTCATTGCTATGTGGCACCTTCTGCCATGTTATGATGCAGTAAGAAGGCCCTCACTGGGTAGTGAGCAGATACTGGAGCCTTGCTCTTAGACTTCCCAGCCCCAGAACCATCAAATAAATAAAGCTTTCTTCTTTATACATTACCTAGTCTCAGATATTTTGTTATAGGAATAGAAAACAGATTTAGATACATATTCCACCCAAATATTATGGAAGAGGGGGAATTGCCTTGACTATCATAATAGGGAAAGTTCTTTTCAGACTGTAGAAGACAAGTTATCTGGGGATACTTGTCATACCATGTCCAGCTAGATGAGAAAAACTGGCTGCTTATGGGTACACTTAGTTTTAAAGGGTGACAGACTGTTTGACCAACAAACTCCAAAAAGGGCTTTTGGGCCTATGGTAAGTTAGTATGAGATCATGCAACTGTTAAAATATAATAGGACAGCTAAGATAGTACCTTCACTGACAGGCACACAAATGACCAGTGTCATATACTTGTCTTTATCTGCAGACAGGCTTGTCCTTCAGCCTGCTCAGGCTATTGTCTGATGTTAGCACTGGGATCAGCTTTAGAAAAAGCTGAACAGGGGAGAAGATTCATTGGTTATAACTATTGAGAGGAAGACAAAACGATTCAGAGTCTGTAATTTTCCCACCCACATTAAGTTATTTGGATAAAACTCTGCTGTCATAACTGGACTGAATTCACTAAAAATAAAATATGTCTGAGACTACTTCCTCAGGTTTGGTCACTGGCTCCCTATGAGAAAGAGCAGAGAAGTTTGGGGTTCTTTACTAAATACAGCCCCATTTCAGAAAGTGTTAGCTTTTGTTGAAATTTATTGCAGGAGATTTATCGACTCGTGAGATAAATATTGACCAAGTCAAAGTCAAGGTTATTACTTATCTTCAGGAATAATAAATCTTGGTGTTCTTAGTGACACAAAGTCAATATGTACTTTGCTGCATAAATTCCAAACGAAGAGTTTCATTGAAACATCTGTAAATCTCTCCATCATGACCACGAGCATAGCTTTTTAAAATTTACTATTAAGGAAAGAAGGATACCCAGTCCTGGTGGAAATATCTACTGTTCACCTCTATGAATCGAACCAGACAGTCCCATTTCCACTGTGAGGACTCTCCAATTCATTCACCAGAAATATAGTCCACTGATTGAGTTGATCCCTACTGTCATTGATACTGAGTCAGAAGAGTCAAAAAATTTTCTCATTCTATGTAAAAGACAGAATAAACTCATAGATTACTGACAACTGGTAACTTTCAGGATTAAAAAGAACTTACTTTTTACCTATATAAAGGATGGATTCCAGTAAAATTGAGGGAAGAAAAAAGAAAAAGGAAATAAAAAGAAAACAGAATCTTGGCAGTTAGCAAGGTTTCTGCTTCTAGCATTTGTCCACCTTTTCAGTTTTAACCCATCTGCAAGCATTCATTAGTCACTAGAGTAACCAGGGTGCAAACTTGACTTGGTATAACTAGCTGGGGACATAGGAAAATGGGAAACCACTGAATCTGAGCTCAAGGAGTGCTTCTTCAGGGAGACTTGGCAGTGGGCAGTCTGCAAGGACCTGATTTATCAGGGCCCACATGACAATCTCCTGTCTGAAGCTGGGTCCCCCAGTTTTTGGTTTCCAGGAATGAAGGTAGCTTCAGCTGTGCAGCTAGCTGTGCAGATGTGTTTCATTGCACCGTGCCTGGCCTCCTCTACAAAATCTCAGCCTTAGAATGGGAGCCCAGTTTCCTGGTGCTGTCCTGTTATTTCTCACCTGCAGTACTAAGCTGCTTTTTAAGTGGCCGCTTATCATTCATTCTCTCTTTTTAAATGTTTTTATTTTATTAATTTATTTTTTGCAGTGCTGGGAATTGTACTCAGAGCTCTGAACATGCTAATTGCTAAAAAGCAATTACTCTTTTTTTAAAAAAAAAAAATTTAGTTGTAGATGGACACAATACCTTTTATGAATTTATTTTTACATGGTACTGAGAGGATTGAACCCAGTGCCTCACATGTGCCAGGCAAGTACTCTACCACTGAGTCACAACCCTAGCCCAACAATTACTCTTATACTGAGTTACACCCCCAGCCCTTCTGGCTCATTCTTAACATGGCAGCCACAGCATCTAGCACATTTTAAGCTTGATCACACCATTCTTCTGCTTAACCTCCTCTGATGGCTTCCCATCTGCATTTGCTTCTCAGGGGCTACCACAACAAAATACAATCTGCCCTTCACATCTGCAGGTTCCACAGCCACAAATTCAACCCCTGTGGATGAAAAATATTTGGAAACAAATTTCAAGAAACTTTCACAAAGCAAAACTTGAAGGTCCCCTGCATAAAGCACCATGATGAATCCACCAGAATAAAGCGATGTGTATACATACTTTGTTGTAGCCTTCCACCATCAAAGAGAGAAAATGTTATGCTGTTGAATCATACTTTGTAGTTAGACCTACTGTGGTTGCATCTGTATGACTTTGTACTTACTTTTTTTTTTTTTGGTCATTATTTCCTAAATGAAACAGTATAAGAACTATTTACATTGTATTAAGTATCATACATAATCTAGAGATGATTTAAAGTACAGAGAAGGATGTGGGCAGGCTATATGCAAATACTGCTCCATTTTATATAAGAAATTGAGCATCCTCAGATTTTGGAATTCACAAATTGGGCAGTTTAAAATAAGAAATTTATTTTCTTGCGGTATCAGACTGAAAGTCTAAAACTAAGGAATCAGCAGGGCTAGGCTTCCCCAAAAGGCTCTTGGGGAGAATTCTTCCCTGCCTTTTCTAGCTTCTGGTGGTTCCAGCTTCCAGCCCTCTGGGGCATGTAGCTGCACCTCTCTAGTTCTGCTTCTTTTGTCATGTGGAGTTCTCCACATGTGTCTGATGTGTCCTCTCATAAGAACACCAGTCATTGGACTTAGGATCTTTCCTGTAAGTATGACCTCATCTTAATTATTATGCAAAGACCCTAACTCCAAGTAAGGTCACATTCACAGATGCAAGAGGGTTGAGCCTGTCCTTTTTGGGGGGTCACAGTCCCACCCACAACATCATCTTCCTCAGAATGACACTGGACCCATGGGCCCTTATCTCTGGGGTCCCAATCCACTGGCTTACCCCTTCTTCCCAGTGTTGTCTTTGCTGCTGTCCCCACTGCTCACTGTTCCAATGATTCTTTCTGTCTTTCTGTTTTTTGAACAGACCAGACTCCTCTCTGTCCTCCAAGCCTTTCTCTTGCTTTTTCACCTTCTGCCTGGAATATGTTCTCAAAAGGACTTCTCTTCCTTCAGGGCTTTGCTCAGAGAGCTTTCCTTGGCCACACAGGGGGAATATGTCTCCACTTCCTCTTTGGCATATTCCTCTGAATGCTTCACCCCCACCTGAGATGACTTTTTTTCCACTCATTTTCTTATTTATTACTTCTCTACAAGAATGTAAGTTTCTGAAGAGTAGGGACCTTGTCTGTCTTGGTCCTTCTTTATGAACCACTGCCAGAGGGAGCAGACCCCTACCTAATATTTATTGAATGAAAAAATGCTGCTTCTTCTACCACAGCCCTGAGGAGTGGCCATTTTTCAATCTGTCTGGTGGCTTCTTTATCGGGAAACCTGACTCTAAGTCTCCTTTTCCTCCTCCTCCTCTGTTGGTACTGGGAATAGAACCCAGGGGGCACTTTACCATGGAGCTACATCCTCAGCCCTTTTTATTTTTTCTTTTGAGACAGGGTCTTGCTAAGTTGCTGAAAGTCTTGCTAAATTGCTGAGACTGGTCTTAAATTTGTGATCCTCCTTCTTCGCCTCCCAAGTTGCTGGATTACGGGAGTGTGCCACCACGCCTGTCATTAACTAATTCTTGGTGACACTTCCCATGACACACTTTTGCTTTGTGCCTACCATTTGGAATAAATTCACTCTTGCTGAAGTGTTATGAATTGCAGGTTTTAAGGAAATTCAGGCAGTTCGTACACATCCTTTTTAACATTAAATATTCTATTGTAGAGAAAATATGTTGAGACTTTTTATTTACCTTTTGCTTATTTAAAAGCTTTTTAGAGTTTACTTCACTTTTTAGAGTTTGTTATACTTCTGTGAACATAGTGCCTTTCTGGAGTTTTATTCTTCTCTTCAAATCATAAAACAACCCAGGATCTAGAAGAACTCATTCAAAGAAAAGAATTTCCTGAGCTTTATTTCTTAGGACACCTCACATTTACTCAGTGGAGCTGGCTGTGCAGAGCTGCCTGGGTTGGAGTGATGTGCCTGTCTCTTGCTGGCTTGATCACTTGAGGCTAATGGAAGAGAATCATTGTCCTCAGTACAGGCAGTGGTACTGCACAGACCCGGTTTTGTCACCCATGTCCCACTCCTCCTTCTTCCCAATAACGGAGTTCCTATACTCTAGGGGCAATCTGGCCAACAGTTTCTTTTGGGTCCTTATAATTGTGCTTTTCAATCTCTCTGGGTCTCAGTGTCTTTATCTATACCTGGGGCACTATGGGTTGTCTCCTCTGAGACCAGTGTTGAAACTTGATAGCCATTGTTGTGGTGTTGAGATGCAGGGCCATTAGGAGGTGAGCAGGCCATGAAGGGGGATTAACGCTTTTCTCGCAGGTGTGGGTTTATTCTGTTTTTGTTTTTGTTTTTGTTTTGTTTTGTTTTTGCAGTGCTGGGGATTGAACCCAGGGTCTTGTGCTTGCAAAGCAAGCACTCTACCAACTGAGCTATATCCCCAGCCCTCTGGGTTTATTCTTGCCAGAATGGGTTATTGTAAAGCAAGGCTGCCCCTCTTGTTTTCAGTCTTCCCCATGAAACTTCTTGCCCTTCCAACTTCACCAGTTATGAAGAAGCACACATTCCTCACCAGATATGGTTGCCTAATCTTGGACCTCTCAGCCTCCAAGACTGTCATCTTAAAAAACTCTTCTGTAAGTTAACCAGTCTCAGGTATTCTATTATAGCAATAGAAAACGGAATAGAAAAAGACAAGGGGTCAGCAAATCTTTTACATAAGTTAGTAAATAGTTATCCCTTGTAGTCCATATAGTCACACCCACCAATAAGAAAGCAGACATAGATGATACATAAACAAATGGGCAAAGCCATGTTTCAATAAAACTTTTTTTATGGGTCCCCAAACTTGAATTAGGTATAATTTTCATATACTCCACAATATTCTTCATTTGATTTTTTTTTTCAACATTTAAACATGTAACTATCACTTTATCTCACAGGACATATGAAAACAGGTGATAGCTACGTTTGGCCTGTGAGCCTGCTCTACTGGGGAAAAAGGGCATAACTACACAGGGTGACTCAGAGAATCAGTGAGTACAAATTTTAACTAATATCCCAAGGCATGTCCCATGGTAGTCATACAATAATGGTATTCATTGATCCCTATCACATAGCATCAATGCTTTTTGTAACGTAAAGCAGAAGACTGAAGCCCAGCACAATTTTCATGTGTATAAGTTTAGATCTGCTGCTGTAACACCTATTCCTCACTGAAAGCCCTGAGCAGTTATCTGTCAACTGCTGACTGACACTGATTGACACTGGACAATTTGCTATCCTTTTTATCCTTTCCCTCAATTTTACTTCATGTTCTTTGCTCTCCCTTCCCCAGTTCTCTCTTTTCCAGGATGTCAGTGTTTCTCTTAGAAATTGCTAGTATTGCAGGGGGCTGATTAACCAGGGACTAGGAGTTGGAAAATCCCATTCTTGGGAAGGCTATGAAGAAGGGAACAATATAAAAGATAAGCACTATGAGATGTGGAGACATGAACACATCACTGTCCTAAGTATGCACAGGAGAAAAAATAACACAGATATTACCATTTCCTCGAAAGTATGTGTTGCAGAGTTAAAGATTATAGATTTTAGGCTTCAGAACCAAACTACCCAAGTTCTAATCTCATCTCAACTCTTTGCCAGAAAGATGTGACTACTGGGGGCCACATGAGCTCAGGCCTGATAGCTTCCTTTGCACAATTAGGATGATAGTCCTAACAGTATGTGCTCACAAAGCTGTTAATATTTCCAAAGTTATTATATGCATATCTCTTGGATCTGTACATAGTGTGGAACATTTAACAAATATTAGCTAATTTCTTAAGTTAACTTTTTATTTTGGAATAATTTTATTTATAGAAAAATTGTAAAAGTAATACAGGGAGTTGCCATAAGCCCATCAGCCAGTTTCCTTTCATTGTTAACACCTTACATAACCCTGGTACATTTGTCACAACTAGGAGATTAATATTAATTAAAATCCAGACTTTATTGCCTTTCTCCAATTTTTCCACTCATCCTTTTTCTCTGTTCCAGGATCTTATCCAGGACCACAGTATCTTCACATCTCCTTATTTCCTTCAATCTTTGGCAGTTTCTTGGGCCTTCTTTAATTTCATTATCCCCTTCATGAAGCATAGTAGTCAGATATGTTGTATGATTTCCATTAATATGAGTTTGGCTCATGCTTTTTTAATTTTTTTTTTCTTGTACTGGGATTCAACTCAGGGGAACTCTACTATTGAGCTACATCCATAGTCCTTTTAGTTTTATGTTGAGGCAGGGCCTGGGTAAGTGGTCCAGGCTGGCCTTGGACTTGTGAGCCTCCTGCCTCAGCCTCCCAAATCACTGGGATTATAAGCCTGTGTCATCACGTCCAGTTGGCTAATGCTTTTTCACGATTATGTTGGGGTTTCGTTTTGGGGAATGAGTACCACAGAGGTGAAATGCCCTCCCCATCACATCATGTCAGAGGTACATGATCTCAGCATGACTCATTGCTGGTGAAGTTAACCTTGATCCCTTGGTTATGGTGCTGTCTGCCAGATTTCTCTACTGTCAAGTTGCTTGTTTTCTCTTCCATAGAAAGGGAGTCCTTGGGTCTCTCCCACACTCCAGAGGAAAGGAAATAATCTTTACCACCTGAAGGGGAGGTAACTTTGCAGATATTCCTCTATATTATTTGTCGTAAGGAAGATTTATCCCATCTTATTTATTTATTCAACCTTTTGTTCATATCAGTCTAGACTTATGGATTGCAACAGCTTTGGCCATCGGGTGCTCTTTCAGGATGGCTCCAATATTCTCTTGTATTCTTTCTTTTGGACCCAGGGCCTAATGTATGCTAGGCAACACTCCACCACTGAGCTACATCCTCGGTCCTTCCTATGTTCTCTTAAATTACTTTTTTTTTTTTTTTTTTTAAAAAAGCAGCCCTTTTGGTGTTATGAGATGCTGCAGAGTGATCTGGAATTTCCCTTAATATAGTTATTAATATAATCATAGGATTGTAGGAGGAAACATGAGCTAGGGGCCTTTTATGGTTTGTTCTGTCTGGAGCCCTCTTTCCCTTGGATGCCCATCAGCACACAGCTTCCTGCAGGCTACAACAGAAGAGGTTGACATACAGAACTTCTGTCCCAGCTGGATCTGAAGGGCCTGTCTTCAGGGAGCTATATCAAAGCTGAAAAGAAGTTTCTCTTTTCCTGCATTGATAGCTGGAGTTGCTGGTTACCATCTTCTACCTCGTGGGAGAACTTGTCTGCAGAAGAAGCCAATACAGTGGGAGGTAGAGCTGACCTGGAGAGACAGAGACCTGCCTATAGTATTTGTCCTTCTATCCAGTTCTGCATGACGTTCTTATGAAGTCCCACCTACTAAAGCCAAGATGTTCCCTTTGCTTTTTAAGTTCACCAAGGGTAAAGACTTGGGTGCCAGAATAGGAAAACACCCCTCTGCCAATCTCTCCCTTTGTAGGCACTTCAGTGGACACCATGCCACAGTTCTCACACTTGCTCACACAGGGACACAGTCATTTTGCTTATAGACTGAATAAAGCTTTAAATGCACTTCAGGAAGCTGCTTTTTGAAATCTAATCACCCTCTCTTACACTTCATATAAATATGCACTTAGTATATCAGATTTGCTTCAAATAATGCAACTTTTTAATATATCCTTTTAATCATTTTAAAACAATAACACTACCTAATGCTCATAAGGACATGATGGAGCACATACGTTCACATATTACAGGAAACAGTTAGAGGTCATAAAAATCAATATCCATAAGATTATGGATATTTTGATCCAGTAATCTCACTTGGGGATATAACCTGAAGAACTAATCCAAAACAGATAGAGTCGTAAGTACAAAAATGATCATTATAATCTGATAATTTAATAAAGATGGAGACAGTCAAAATTTTCCACCATAGGGACTTGTTGGAAAAAATAATTAAATCTTAACTCTGAAATGTCATGTGATTTTTTTAGATATTGTGACTATGAAGATACTCAAGAAAGATAAAGATCTTCATTATGGAGGCTGCATGAGTTGGCATGGGTTGTCATGCCTTAGAAGAAGGGGAAGAAGCCCCAGGAATTCATGGACACAGGAAAGTTTGTCTGAGCACAAAGTGAGAAGGCTGCCGCCTACAAGCCAGGAAGAGAGTCCTCACCAGACACCAGCCACGCCGGCTCCTCGATCTTGGACTTCCTGCCTCCTAACTATGACAATATCCATTTCTGTTGTTTTAGGCACACAGCCTGTGGGATTCTGTTGTGGAATCCTAAGTTGATGAATACAGGGGCAGAGGGATATGAGCCTAGGATATCCTTAAAAATGAGAAACACTGAAAATAATTGACACAGCAGTGATCTCTACTAAAGAGGGTGAAATAAACACACACACACACACACACACACACACACACAAAGAAAGAGAATGGCAGAATACATGTTTGATATAATAAGTAGCAGATACTTTCAATTCTCTTTTCCTAGCCTTTATGCTATTCTGGTTTTTTTTTGGGGGGGAGGGGGTTACTTTTCTATTTGTTTCTTTTTAGATATACATGACAGTACAATATATTTTGACATATCATGGAGTATAACTTCCCATTCTTGTGGTTGTACTTTATGTGGCTTTACACTGGTCCTGTATTCATATATGAACAGGAAATTTATGTCCGATTCATTCTACTGTCTTTCCCATTCCCATCCCCTTTCTGTTCCCCCCCATTGCCCTGCTTCCAATCTGGTGAACCGCCACTCCCCCCACCCCTGCCTATTGTGAGTCAGCATCTGCATATCAGAAAGAACATTGGGCCTTTGGTTT
>JAJEJO010052443.1:95074-144802 GCA_020662805.1 Glaucomys volans
CTAGGTGCCCTTCACAGATGAATGGATAAAGAAAAAGTGGTACATATGCTATTCTTTTTTAAAAGGCTATTTGTTGAAATAGCTCACATGTTATGAAATTCACCCTTTCAGAGGGCACCTACCATTCAGTTGGTGTTTTACTATTCTCACAAAGTTGTGTAACTCTTATCATTAGCATCATGTCTTCACTCCAAAAGGAAACCCTGTGCCCATTAGCACTCTCCCCCCTTCTTCCCCTCCTCCCACTCCTTGTCTACTTTTGGTCTTCAGGGCTTTGCTGATTCTGGATATGTCCTATAAATGGAATAACATAATCTCTCAGGTCTGTTTCCTGAAGTTATGGCATCTTCTGACTGGGGATTCTTCCTTCTGTGTTGATCTCTGGAAGCTCTGTCAAGGCTGGGGCCCTTTTAGGACTTGCCTAGTTTATTTCATGACTCCTGGTTGCCCACTGACCTCCATTAAATGATATCTTATATCTGGGAAACTGATGTTGCTTAATTTTTTTTTTGTTTTTTCAGTCTAGGAGATAAATATGACACCTGTCACTCTATGTTGACCCCAAGTGGGATTCCCTCACTACCTGGACCCATTTTATATTTTGTGTTTCACATGAGATTTTGTTTGAATAGTGTGTTCTATGGACAGACAACAGTTCACAAACTTCTGACTGCGAGCAGTGATCAAAGGTAAGGAAAGAGAAGATTGCAGAGACCTAGGATTTACTATATACAGTCCATACCTGAAAACTCAGTTGCAACTTAACAAAATGTCAATTTTTCCTCAGAATTTTCTCCTTGAGAAAACTTCCTAGGTGGAGTCTTCCTGCAAATGTCTGTACAGCCTTCATATTAATCCTTCCACCTTTGTATCATCATTTCATTATACTCTGCTATCTTGTACATATTTGTTATTGCTCATATTAAAATTGTTTTTTAGCTTCATCTTTCTCTTTGGTAACTGCAAACTCCATGAAGCCAAGAATATTCTATGACTTTATCTCAGATTTATCATAATTCCTGGCTCCAGAATGTTCTATACAAATATGTCATACCAAACCAATTTTATAGTCTCTTTTAATTCAGAAGTCAAGTCCATTACGTAAGCAAGATGGTTTTCTCTTTTTTAGTAGAGAAGAACAAGAAAGGTAAAGAAGTTCAAAGATTTTGCCTAAGATGAATAGTCAGGAAACTGGAGAGCACAGACTAGGACCCAGCCATGAATCTAGGCTCATTTACATCTCTGGAATAGTGCTCTGCAATAGAACCTTCTGTGGTGATGAAAATGTTCCAAATCCAGGGGATTCAATATGGCAGCCACTAGCTACATATGGCGAATGAGTGTGACCAGTGTGACTGAGGACACTAAAATTTAATTTAAGGTCATTGAAATGTAAATAGCCACCTGTGTCCATTAGCTACATATTGCATGGTATAGCTGCAGACCATTACAGATGGACCTCTTTTCTTTTTCAACCCCTAAATTGCACCTGCTTAATAGACAAGAAGTTCTGACCTGAGAATTTTTAAGTTGGTTCCTGAACAAAGAGGGAAACTACAAAAAGTTCCAGCCAGTAATCCTGCCATAAAAGAAAGAAAACTGTCTAAAGTAAAAAACAAAACAAAACAAAAAAAGAAAAAAACCAAGACTGAACCTAAGAGAAAAGATAGATTAAGGGATCAATGACCAAATGAAAAAGTATTCACTCAGAAAAAAAGGCTTTCTTAAAAACAGCCACAAATTTCCAGATTCAATAAGGAATGATTTGATTTTAACTTTCTTTATTTCTATGTGATTACCTTGATAAGTGTGTACATGTAATTAATATCTCTCTCTCTATATAAAATTATCTATATATCTCTATATAATATTTAATTATCTATATATACATACATGTAAAATCTCTTTAACTCAACTTTCTTATCCTGCCAAGAGGAATAATCTCCAATTCAGTGACCATCCATGTTAATGGTAAGATACAGCCCCACTGGTAGTGATCCATTTATTTCAATCTCTCAATGTTAAGGGCACCCTAAAGATCTCCTCTCTCCTGCCCAACTTGTCTGTCTCCTTCTTGAAGAGTGATGTGTTAGTTTCCTGGAGCTGTTGTTGCAAATTACCACCAGCTGGGTGTCTCAAACAACAGAAATTCACTCTCTCACAGTTCTGGGGACAAGAAATCCAAGGTCAAGGTGTTGGCAGACTTGGTTCCTTCTGAGGGAGGTTGTGTTCCAGGCCTCTCCCCAGCTTCCGGTGACAGTGGCAGTCTTTAAATTTCCTTGACTGATCTTGCCTTTATATTCACATGGTTTGGGAAGAGGAAAGATGGGCAGAGACTGGCCATCAGCATTTGAGGGTGCTGTGCAATCCGTGTTCTTTCTCTTGCAGGGCTGGGCTCCAGGTACATGACATGCACCTGCTTCTGTGCCAAACTTGATTTCTGGGAGAAATCGACTGAGAACATTTGCACTCAGAAACAGGATGGAGAAAATCTACTCAGTTTCTTCAACAGAGAACTATGAACTTGAGACTTCAGGGTTGGTTCTGTTTGGCCAAGTTTGTGTCAAGGTGAGGGTGTAGAGTGATATGCAGCCTCACTTCTATTTCCTGCTCTCCCTTTCCTAGTTCAACTTCCTCCTGGAATCCAACTGTACATCCTTTCTGTGGGTTTACTAAGCTTTCCCAATATTCTTCCCCGAATGCCATTTTTATTGCCAAAGTTTTGCAAGGAGAGTTTATCTTTAGCAACTGAAAGTCTTGACTGAGACTCAGGGGTGGAAAGATAGGGAGCAAAGGAAAGGAGGTGGGGTTAGGTATCCTGGGCAGTGGGTACCTGCTCAGAGACAGGGGTTATGTTTAAGTTGAGAGAATTGCTCCTTCACCCTCCAGCACCCAAAAACCAGCAGTAGGTGCTTTCCCAAGAACAGGTATTGCCCCATGGTTTCCACAGACGGGTTTCAATGAGTAAGATGAGGCTTTGTTTATCATTGCTTCCCCACCCAAACCACACTCAAATAAGCAGTGAAAACCTCCAGACCTTAGTCATCAGTCGAGGTAAATTATAAACTTCTGAGAGTGTGGCTTCTCTGAGATACCACATTTTCCTCGTATAATGAGCCTGCAGTTTGTGGCAAAGAATGACTTAAGAACAAGTGAACTCACTGTCTAAAAGGAGAGTTTTTATCACTATCAATTGCTCTCTGACTGACAGGGCTGTTATTTCTTTCGGCAGGAGAAAAGGCTAAAATACAGAGAGAAAACCTCGAAATAAACACAGCCTGTGTAATGGCAAGGTTTTGTGTTGCCAAAGTCAAAAGAGCAAGTTCCTGGGCATGAAACCTCATCTACTCCTGCCCCTTTTACAGTGATTTTTGTATCATCCAAGGAAATTCAAGCAGCTGCCACATCTTCATCACAGTAGTGGCTGTGCTGGGCTAGGAGGCAACAGGGTTGAAACACCGTTTCTACATTTGAGAAGCTCTGAGTTAAACTGGAAGAGGATGGCCAGCAGTGCAGTAGGCTGCATAGGAAAAGTCCTCCAATGCAGGTGAACAAATATCGTCTTATGGACACACAGAGCTCCAAAGGATTCTGCCTTTGGGGAACACCAAAGTCTTCCCAGAGGAAAGGACATTGCAGGTAGATACTGCAGAAGGCGTGGGAATAGGCATGTAGAGGAGAGGAAAGGTGTTTGGTTAGAGACAATGTGAAGGCAGGAGTGGGTGAGCTCAGATAGTAATCGAGAACTTGACCAAGATGGAATGTAGGGCATAGGAGGAGAGGCCAAAGGAGAACATGGGATAGGGGCACAGAGTGTGGTGACTGGCAATGGCTGGAGAGAAAATGCCTCCAAGCTTACTTATCATGTGATGGTGGACATAATCAGATGTAGGATTTAGAAAATCACTTTGGCAGGAATGTTGAAGGTGTATGTGGAGGCTGCAGGATGCCAAGTTATACTGGAGCAGGATATTGTGGGAATCCAGGTGAAGTTTCCTGACCTGACATTGGAGCATGTTTTGTACTTTCTGGTCCTTGCAAACCCAAGAGGAAGTTCAGTGAGTTCCCCTTTTTAAATGTACGCCCCATAGTTAATTTTGTATTGTTACTAGGAAAATTCTTTGAGGAAGCAGCAGAAGGCACATTGCAGATGGCAGAAATATTTTTCACAGCTTTTATGGTGGATAACAATATACTTGACATTTTTCTCATTAAATGTGAGCTTTGCTGTATGATTAAACACGCTAGGCATCTGTGATCTAAAATTACAAATGTGAAAAGCAACAGCTCAAATGTTTCAGTCAATAAATACACAGGAGACAGTCAACATGTAACAACTCCTTCATATGCTCTCTTCAAGGAGCTGCTCCGCTGACATTGACAATGTTTTTGGGAAGGGCTTCACCTTCACACCAAGGAGAGCAAGGACACTGATGTCCTAGACTGCTAATTACACCCTGGAATTCCAATAGAGGTGAATGGTTTCCATTAGGAAATCTCAAAACGCTGAGGACCCACAGAGCTGGGGAGAGAATGGAGGTTTTATTGAGGCAATTAGGGAATTACCCAAGGGATCCCTGGAGGGGTAGAATTGCACTCAGTAATTCAGACATAATGGAGAAGTGTGTAAGGTTGGTGGATGAGTCCAGTGATCAGCAGCAATGTGCTTGTCTGTTTGTTGAGTCAAGTCTCACCAGTGCGTGTGTGGGCGTTTGTGTATCTGCGCCCACGTGTGTGTAAGTTTGTCCTGCACTTTCTGCCAAGGGAGGAGATAAGGGTTCCTGAGTGACAGCTCTCCTCCCCTAGGCTGATCACGGACTGTCCATTGGCACAGGCTGTCTGGAGTCTCCACTGAGAACACCTTTGTGTCTAAGTCAGCTTCCTGGTGAGGGATACTGGATCACTCACTGACATCTGCACTGAGACATGTGGACAGGCAGAAAACAGGCAGGTGTGGATCTCAATAGACTGAAGAGAATCCACACACAAATGATGATAAAAAACAAAAGCAGAAGTTCCAGCTAAAGATTCTGCCTAAATCATGGGAAAGGATGTTATCATGCCCTGTGCATCTGCAAGTTCTGAAAAACAGATATGACATATTAAGTGTACAAGGATGAAGGGACTGAGGGACTGCATCAGGACAGTGGGTGGCAGAGGAGTGTAGCAAGGTGACTGAGAGGAGCAACTTGGAATAATGGAATTATGGAGCAGGGGTAGAGGCAACAGGAACATAGTCAAGGAATTCACAACCTACCCACAACACAACACTATTTCTGAGTCATGTTGATAGGAGATTTCTTCTCTTTTTGGGCATTAGAGCCAGGATGCTGCTTAGAAACCCAAATTCCCCAGTGTCATTGCCAGTGTGCCTGCCTTCATTTGCTTATGCTGCCGTAACAAAATGCCATACCTGGGTGGCTTAAATCACAGACATTTAATCACAGTCCTGAAAATTGGAAGTTCAAGGTCAAGGTGCAGGCAGAACTGTCTCTCCTGAGGTCTTTCTCCTTGGTTCGTAGATGGCATCTTTTCCCTGTGTCCTTGTGTGGTCTTTCCATTGTGTACGTCTGGGTTCTTATCTCTTCTATTAGGATATAGATTGGATCAGACTCTAATGACTTCATTTTAACTTAATCATCTCTTGAAAGACCCTATTTCCAAATACAGTCATATTCTTAGATATTGGGGTTAGTACATCAACATACAAATTTAGAAGGGACCCAATGTATCTTATAACAGTATTTTCAAGACCCTTGTGGGTGACCCCATGTGCTATCCCCAGGCCTTATTCAGGAAGTTCCAGCCATCATTTCCTCTAGTTATTCTTCCCTGTCTGGGAGATCAGAGCCTAGAGCCAAGATCTTTGATAAGTCTCTCATTGCTACAAGAGCTCATCAGGCTGGGATAGGCTCTCGGGTCCTTTGAGAATCATCCAGTAGGTGAGACACCTGTTGTCCTACCTGCAGTAATGCTGCCTTGAGGAGAGAGAGTGCAAATGACAAAGGTCTCCCTCCCCACACCTAGTGTATATGAAAATTGAGCATCCTAGTGACAAAGGATGGGCTCTTCCAGACAGTGTGGCATTTAAAGGTGACATAGTCAAGTTCCTCCAGCCAGACCTCATTCCTTCCCACCTAGCCCCAAGTAATTGAGCAGCAGGAAAGTCTGGCTTCTCTCCCTGCATTTGCTCATGCCTCCTAAGTAGGGGAAGGACAATGGTGAGATATAGACATGCTTTTAAATGCAATTTTATTGAGTTAAAGTTTCTTCCTACAAGTGGCTACACCTTTATTTGTGGTTATCTCAATGAGGTAGGGCTGAATTTAACTTGTGACCTAAGAAGTAACCTTGGGGTTTCTCAGCTCCTGAGGTTTCAACTGGAGACTCAGTTGTGATGTGTCCTCTCTTGTCTAGCTCTCAGGGAAGCCCTATACTTTCCTAATCAAGTTAATACTTTGCTTCAGATAAGTGAGACCCCAGGAGGGGAAGAAAAGTAAGGGGTGGAATTTATACATTCAAGTGTGTCCTGAATTGTCAACCATTCCGTTGGGAGGATTTCACAGGTTATTGCAACAGTCAGATCAAATAACATGTCAAGTGCCCAGATCTTGCCTAAGTTGGCATAAAGTAGATGTTCAAATGTTAGTTCCTTCCTTCTCTTCCATCCAAGAAGACCTCTCTTCAGTAGACCCTGCTCACAGCTTTATTTAGGGACAAGTCTGTCTAGCATCAGGAGCTTTAATCTCAGAGGCCAAAAAGGAACTTGGCTTGAAATCCCAAGTGTGATTAGGAGAAGACCACCTGGTAAGGTGGGACTCCAGCATAGATACCTCTTCCCAGGTGTCTGGACAGAAGACATTGTAGAAGGAACCCACAGAAGGGTGGAAGTATTGTCCCCCTCTCACTTTTGTTCACATTTGGTTGTCTCTCTATATGGCACCCAGAGTGGCCTGTTCAGATGTTAAGTTATAGCATGATTCTTGTCCATTAAAATTTTCTGATGGCATTCCTTCTTATCATTTAGAAGCCAAAGTGTTTATAATGGCCCATAAGTCCCTCCCTCCTAAATGTCCTTGACCACTGACTTTGTCTCCTGTCTCTTTCCCCACTGATGTGCCTTGAGTATGCCAGGTAAGGTCCAACTGCTTACTATTGCCACCTGTTTCTCCCTCATCTCTAATTCCCCCATATATGAGGGCATGCTTCTCCCTTACTGCTTGTGGGTGTTCACTCAGATGCCACCTTCTCAGTAACCCTTCCTTTCTCCATTCCCTGCTTTATTTTTTCATTATTAGCACTTGCCATCAGCTAATACGTTTTTTTCACTTACCTGTCATCTTATTTGTGTAACTTCTTTTGCCCTGAAAGTAAACTTGCAACCATTTTTATTGCTGTCCCCAGTATTCCTGGCACACAACAATCCAAAAATCAAATGAATTGAATGCACAAATGTTCTGAGAAAGAAGAGAACATCAATCTTGATCTGCCCTTGCCCATTCAACTGCAGAGAGTCAAGACCTTAAAAGTCTAATTGCAGCCCAGCTAAATTGCAGTCAAGACTATGAAGGTTATCTATGCCCCAAACCTGGGCTAACCTGTCTCCATTATATCAAAACAAGGACCCCAAGCAAAAATAACAGAAGCAGGGCTGGGGATATAGCTCAGTTGGTAGAGTTTCTGCCTTGCAAGCACTAAGGCCCTGGGTTCAATCCCTAGCACAGCAAAAAAATAAATAAATAACAGAAGCAATTACTGGGAAGTTACAATGGTAATCATTATATTAAGATATCAGGAAACTAGCAATTCAGAGTATACTCATGGACCAGGGTTGAGAATAAATGAAAGGGATGGAAACTCTTTTCAGAGATCCCCAAACACATGTTTAAGGAGAAGAAACCTTGAAAAATTAAAAATGCCAATATGGTGAAAGAAAGGCTCTAAAAAAAAAAAAAACATGAACTTGTTGTAGGACAAGAGATTCTTGGACATCATTAAAAAGAGCTGTGCAAATTCAGCAACTTGTTAGGAATCCAGTAGATGAAATCAAATCTGTCGTGAATATATCCGTATATGAAACCAGAGGTGGCCTCTCTGAATGGTATGTGTGAAGCTCATGTAAATGAACATGTAAGGAAAGTTTTGCAATGACTCAACAAATGCGTGGCAAAGATTGCTCCATGAAGGCAAAGGCCACCTCTGTCTTTTGACTGCTATTGTTGGCTTAAAACCCTGCATATTGTAGATACTCAGTCAATGTTTATAAAATGAATTCATGCTAAAAATCAGACTTTGGGGTCATTGGTGGTTTCTAAGAGTTTTCTCAAGGACCCCAATACAGAGAATTATTAATGAATATTATGTGACATTCTAAAAAGAAAATGTGTGTGTTTATGAGTATGAGCATGTGCAAGAGACTGCAGAGGGTTTTCCGGCCAACAGCTGAGTTTCCAAGTATCTGGGTTGCTCTCTTGGCTGCTTGGTTGTATTGCCTTCTCAGCCACTTTTAGTCAGTGAGAGAGAAGTGGCCTAAGGTCCAAGGGTGTGGGCCTTGGAACCAAGCTGCCTAATTTGAATTCATCTCAGCAGTGTCCTTTTCATATGACCTCTGGCAAGTTCCTACATTGCCCTGCACTTCAGTTTTCTCATATATACAGGAGTTATAATGGTTCTTCTTATAGGATTGATTTTGGAATTAAGGGAGGTAATTCAAGTAAAGCTCTTATTGGTGCCTGGCCTGTGGGATGTGTTCAATGAGGGGTCCATTTTCACTGTGCCCTGTGAACAGGGTAAAAGGGAGGAACTATAAGATGAATCTTTCACAACCTCATGGAGGCAGGGCAGAGAAGAAAGAGACAGGTCTTATCTTGCCAGGTGGAAGCTGGGAGTGGGTCAGTTTTGGTGTTTTCTAGGACAGGAGGAGGATATGAAGATACTTCCTAAGACTTTGCATGCTGAAGAAATGAGTCAAGACTGGGGTTATCAGAGAGAGCCCAGTTCCAGGTATGACTGGGTGGATACGTTCTGAAGAAGGCCCAGACACACCATCAGGGTCCAGGGATAGAGCTCAGAGTCAGGTGGAAATAGAAACAAGAAGCCAGATTAAGACCAAAAGGCGGTGGGTGTAGGGGCTGGTCCTGAGGTATTGCCTGGAATGTTGCCACCTACTGGTTCTGTGCTGGTTTGTGCTTGAGTCAGAATCACTCAAAAGGTCATGGACAGGGCACACAATGAAAGAAAACAGCAAGGCAGCCCCAGGAACTCTCTGGTGAGCTCAGATTTAAATAGCACATGAATAAAACATCGAAAAATGGCATCATATTCTATGGGGAATATGAAAGAAGCATGAGTTTATAATGATAGTATCAGGAAGACTAAGGCCTGATGTGCACCAAAGGATACAGAAATTCCTAAGAGCAGCAAAAGGAGCTTGGAGAGAAGAATAGGATCAGCTGGGTTTGTGGCTCATAGGACAATGGCGACAGATGGCAAAAACAGACCAAAAAAACCAAAAAACCAAAAATCCAGTGACAACAACCAAACAAATCTTTGGCCCTAAGTCAGGAAGAATGTACTAGCACTAACAGGAAAAATGAAGCCCAGTGGGAGTGTGAGAGGGTCAGGGAGAAATTCTAAAGTAGCTGCTCTTAGCATATGTCTCACTGATGGGGTTGTTGGACCTGCATGGAGTCTCAAATTTAAGGTAGAAACCACAATTTCGAAATCCACATATTTTTCCTTCAAAATATTGGAATTCTTGCAATATTAGATGATTTGGCAATGCTGGGCCCTTATTCCTGGATGGTAACGTTTGAGGGCTTGCCACGAACTTCAGATGGGCATTCCCAGTTCCTCATGGCCTCCCTCCCCCTCCCCACCTCCTACTTGGCTCCTGTGGATACTTGACTTTGTGTGTGATGTAAGTGCTCTAAGTTCATCCAAGTCTTCTCACATCCCAGGGGACTGAGAAACCTTGTAAATGACAATATTAAACTTCCGTGGGTGATCTTGAAGGAATCCTAGAAATCCTAATTGGAATTATGAAATGAAAATGAGCAGGATCATTGCAATTCTCAAAATTAAGTTAAACTAAATTAAAGAGAGTGAAAAGTTCTATTGGCAGGCTGCAGAGATGCATTAAGCAGAAATATAATTATATTTTGATCCTTTTGTTTGTTTGTTACTGGGAATGGAACCCAGAGCCTTGCACATGCTAGGTAAGTACTCTACCATTGAGCTACATTCCTAGAACAATTAGGTATTTTTAATCAGCATCAAGGTTAGTGTTGTAGTGAAGCTTTTCTGACTATGGCAAAAGCTGCATCCTCCAACCTGACCCTCTTCTGATGTTTGACCCAATGATTTAGATGAAAACAAATAAGTTATAAGTACCCAAAATGCATATAACACAAAGTTGGGAAATATAGTCAAGTTATTCCAGTGAAATCCTGCTGAGGCTAAGTCCCAACCACATCCTTCCATAGGCAGGGGTTGGTGTCATTACAGAAAAGTATATATGAAAGAAGAGGAAGTTAGGATTTAGACCCGAGTAGGTCAGTATAATTTAATAATGAGGCTCCCAAAATGCAAATCTGATCTTTAGCTTCTTGATTGAAATTGTAATGTCTAAAATGAGGAAAAAATTCCTTGTCTCATGAGGACGTATTCCAAACACAGCACATGTGTTCATTTCAAACATTCCTGTTCTTTGTATTTCAACATTTTATTACATATTTCAAACTTTATTCTGAAAAGTTTACAGAAAAGTTGATATTGTACTACAATAAACACTTATTTGCCACCCAGATTCAAATATTCTTAATATTTGACATTTCAAAAACTGATTTTCATATATGTAAGAATATGCATATATATGTATATGTGTATTTGTATGTAAGCAAACATATATGTATGCATGTGTATGTATGTACTTTTCCTGAGTCATTTAACTTAAAACTCAACCTGCACCTTCTAATAAAGATAATTCCTTACATAACCACTATACACCCACTATTCAGAAGAAAAATGATAGTAATTCCTAAGTGTAATCTAATATCCAATCTATGTGAAAACTTCCCCAATAGTCTCTAAGAAGTTTTCATAGCTCTCTCAATTAGTTCTTCAACAAATGAACTATATCTGTTTTCTGGTTTCTTTTCTTTTCTTCCTCCCTCCCTCCCTTCCTCCCCTCCCCTCCCCTCCCCTTCCCTTCCCTTCCCTTCTCTTCTTTTTCCTTCCCTTTCTCACTACTCACCTTTGCAATGAACTGGGTAGATCACCATACAATTGAAAATGGCCTCATAAGATGAAGAACAAATTTGGGAAAGGAAAATAATGAGTTGCATCCTATGAATTTTCAGTATAGGTCGAGAGGTCAGCAGAGAGGTCTGGGTTACAGACAGACTTTGGAAGATATCAAATCAGAGGTCATAGCTAACATGTTGGGAGGGTGTGAGATCATCTAGGGACATTGTCACCATCATTGAGGCATCAAGATCTACTTGGCATTGCACTGTCTTTAATTTATTTAGTTTAATTTTGAAAATTTACACAAATTAATTGTACATATTTATCGGCTACAATGTGATGATTTGAAATATGCATGTAATGTGTAAAGTCAAATCAGATCTGGGCATAGTGGTGCATGTCTGTAATCCCAGTGGCTCAGGAGGCTGAGGCAGGAGGATTGCAAGTTCAAAGCCAGCCTCAGCAAAAGTGGGGGTGCTAAGCAACTCTGTGAGACTCTGTCTCTAAATAAAATTAAAAATAGGGTGGGGGGTGGCTCAATGGTCAAGTGCCTCTGAGTTCAATCCCTAGTGCCTCCCCCCCAAAAAAAGATCAAATCAGAGAAATTAACATTTCCATGTCCTTAAACATTTCTCATTTCTTTGTGTTGAGAACCTTTAAACTCTTCTAGTTCTTTATAAAATATAAAGTGCTGTGAGCTGTAGTCACCCTATTGTGCTGTAGAGCATCAGCACTTCTTCGTCTGCTGTAACTGTATTTTGATACCTGTTATGGTTTGTATCCAAGTGCCCCCCAAAGCTCATGTGTTGGAAGCATGGTCCCCAATGCAAAGAGGTTCAAAGGTGGAGCTTTTAGGCAATAGTAACATCATGGGAGTGGGGTCTAACTTCATCACTGGATTAATCCATTTCATAGCTGAATGGACTACTGGGAAGTGAGACCTACCTAGTTGGAGAAATAGATCACTGGGGTTTATCTTCTCCCCAGCCTCTTCCTTTTTCTCTCCCTCTCCCTTCTCTCTCTGCAGCCCCTGACACCCATTGCCATGAGCTGAGCAACTTTCTTCCTCCGTGCTCTTTAGCCATAACATTTCTGCCTTGGGGCTGGCCAGCCATGGACTGAACCTCTGAAACCACAAGCCAATATAAAACTTTCTTCCTAAGTTGTTTCTGTAAGGTATTTTAGTCACAGTGAAGAAAAACTGACTAACAAAGTATACTTTACTCAAACTCCATCTCCCCTTCCCCTACCCTTTATAACCTCTAGTGACCACTATATCCATATATGAATGAGAACATGGAATACTTGTTTTTCTGTACCTGACCTTCCATATTTTTGCAGATGACAGGGTTTTATCCCTTATTATGGCTGAATAATATTCTATTATGATATATACATACACTTCATTGCTTTTTTTATTCATCCACTGATGGGTACTTAGGTTAATTCCTTATCTTGCCTATTAAGAATAGTGCTACAATAAACATGGGAGGGTAAGTTTCTCGTTAATATGTTAAGTTCATTTCCCTTGGATATACAACCTAGTAGTGGGATCATTGGATCATATAGTAGTTCTATTCCTAGATACTTAAGGAAACTCCATACAGTTTTCTATAATGGATATAATAATTTACATTCCCACCAATAGTATACCATAGTCCCTCTTTCTCCACACTCTTGCCAGAATTTGCCTGTTTTTTTTTTGTGTGTGTCTTTTTGGTTAGAGTTATTCTAAGTAGGGTGAGATGATATTGTAGTTTCAATTTGTGAATTTGTGTTTCCTTTATGATTAGGGATGCTAAGCTTTTTTTTTTTAGATATACTTGTTGTCCATTTGAATATCTTCTTTTGAGAAATTCTTACTCAAATCATTTGCCTATTTTTAATTAGATTGTTTGCTTTTTACTGTTGAATATTTTGAATTTTTTGAATATTCTGGGCATCAATCCCTTGTAAAATGAATGACTGGTGAATATTTTCTTCTATTATGCAGGTTGTCTTTTGGCTGTTTCCTTTCCTCTACAGAAGCTTCTTACTTTGTGCTGTATTGGTTTTCGTTGTTGTTTTGTGTGTGGCTGTCATCAAAAAATCTGATAAGAACAATTAGAGGAGGGAAAGTTTATTTGGGGCTCCCAGTTTCAGAGGTCTCAGTCTATAGATGGCCAATTCCATTGCTTTGGGCATGAGGTGAGACAGAATACCAGGTGGAAGGGTACAGAGATAGAAAGCAGCTCAAGTCATGGCACCAGAAAGCAGAGAGACCTCTGGTCAGTGGAGACAAAATATAAACCCCAAGGGCATGCCCCTAAGGACCCACCTCCTTCAGTCACATTCTACCAGCTTATAGTTACCACCCAGTAAATCCATTCAAGTAGATAAATGCACTAATTAGGTTAATGTTCTCGTAACACAATGATTTTACCTCTAAGCATCCTTGCATTGTCTCACAAATGAGCTATGGGGAACACCTCATATCTAAACCATAACACCTTGCTATAATTCCATCTATTTAGTTTTACTTTTGCTGCCCATGTCTTTGGTATCTAGGTCAAAAAATCATTACCCATAATGATGTCTTGAAGTGTTTTCCCTATGTTTTCTTCTAGTAGTTTCATAGTTTGAGGTTTTACATTTAGATATTTGACTTGTTTTGAGTTGAATTTTGTATGTGGTGAAAGATATGACTCTAGTGTCATTATTCTGCATATGTATATCCAGTTTTCTCAGCACCATTTATGGGTCATACTGTCCTTTCCCCAATGTATTTTTGGAAGCTTTGTCAAAGATCAATAGATTCTAGTTGCACAAATTTATTTCTGGGGTTTTTATTCTGGTCCATTGGTCTGTGTGTCAGTTTCTATGTCAGTGCCATGCTCTTTTGGTTGCTATAGCTTTGCAGTATGTTTTGAGATAAGCTATTGCACTGTCCCAGTTTTGTCATTTTTGCTCGAGATTTCTTTAGTTATATGGTGTGTGCTTGTGTGTTTCTAAATTTTAGGCTTTTTTCCCTCTATTTCTACAAAGAATGTCATTGGTATTTTGATAGAGATTGAATCAGTAAATCACCTTGGATAGAATGGACATTTTTAACAATATAAATTCTTTCAATCCACGAACATGGGATGTCTTCCATTTTCTTTTTCTTTCTTTGCTTTTTTTTTTTTTTTTTTTTTTTTTTTTTGGTGGAAGTACTGTGCATTGAGCCTAGAGGTGCTCTACAACTGGATATCCCCAGATTCCCTTTTTAATTTTGAGACAGAGTCTCACTAAGTTTCTCAGGCTGTCAAACTTGTGATCCTCTGCGTTCACTTCCTGGGTAACTGGTTACAGGTATATGTCTATCTGTCTATCCTTTCATTTCTATTTCTTTTATCAATGTTTGAAATTTTTGTTGTAGAGGTAATCCAGTTCATTGGTGAAGTTTACTTTTAGATTTTTTGTGTGTGAATATTATCAATGGGATTGCTTGATTTCTCTCTCTGAAATTACTTTATTTGGGTATAAATAGTACTGATTTTGTTTACTGGTTTGTATATTGAATTTTACTGAATGTATCAGTTCTAACAGTTTTTTAGTGGGGAGGCTTTAGGTTTTTCTATATGTACAATCATGCTGTTTGCAAACGGGGATAACCTGACTCCCTTCTTTCTGATTGGGATGCCCTTTATTTATTTATATTGCTTATTCTTCTGACTTAGGACTTTCAATACTATGAGGAATAATACCAGTGAGCATAGACATTCTGTGATTCTAGTACACGCTAGTATTTTGTTGAGAATTTTTGCATCTATGTTCATCAGGGATATTGATCTATAATTTGTGTGTGCACACTTATCTAATTTTTGGTATAGAATAATGCTAGACTAGTGTGAGTTTGAAAGGTTTCCTCTTTCAATTTTTTTAGAATAGTTTGAGAACAATTGGCATAACTCTTCTTTTAAAATTTCAAAATTCAGCTCTCAAGCTCTCTTGTCCTGGGCTTCTCTTTTGGGGAGTGTTTTTTTTTTATTACTGATTTAATCTTCTTACTGATTATTGGTCTGTTCTTGTTTTCTTTGTTCTCATGGTTCATTTTTGGTAAGCTGTATGTATCCGGGAATCTTTAACTTCTTTTAAGTTTTCTAATTTTTTGGCATATAGTTGCTCTAACAGTCCCTAACAATCTTCTACATTTCTGTGGTATCAAATTGTAATATCTCATTTTTTACCTGTGATTTTATCAATTTTGTTTTCCCCATTTTTTTGGTTAGTATAGCTGAAGATTTCTTTATCTTTTTTGAGAAATCAATTCTTTATTTCACTGATCCTTTATATTTTGGTTTTGTTTTGTCCTAGTGTCCATTTCACTTTTTCCCTCTGATCTGATGTTTGTTATTTGTTTCCTTTTACCAATTTTGGGTTTGGTTTGTTCTTGCTTTTCTAGTTTCTTCCAGTTAGGCTGTTCATTTGAAATCTCCCCCACCCTTTTCTGATATAGGTGCTTCTTATTATAAACTTCCCTCTGAGCACTGCTTTTGATGTATCCAATAGGTTTTGGCATATTGTGTTTCAATTTTCATTTGTTTCAAGACATTTTAATCTCCATTTTAATTTCTTCATTGACCCATTGGCCATTCAAGAGCGTGTGGTTTAATTTCCATGTATTTGTAGAATTTCTAAAGTTTCCCTTTTTGACTTCTGGTTTTATTCCACTGTGGTCAAATAAGAAACTAAGTATGATTTCAATTTTCTAAAAATTTGTTGACATGTGTTTTGTGTCTTAACATATGGTCTATTCTGGAAAATGTTCCATGTGTTGATGAGAAGAATGTGTATCCTGCAGCAGTTGGATGAAGCATTCTGCAAGTGCCTCTTGGATCCATTTGGTATAGAGTATTGTTTAAATCTGATGCTTCTTCATTGATTTTTTTTTTTTTGGTCTGGATGATCTGTCCATTGATAAACATGGTGTGGTGAAGTCCCCAGTCATTATTTTATTGGAGTCTATCTCTCTTGTTAAGTGTATTAATATTTGCCAATGAAGCCTGGAACAATGGATTGTTATTCATTATTTCAACAAGTACAACAAAAACATTGTAAGATCTCAAGTGAAAAAATGAATAAAAAGAGTAGGGAGAGCTTATGGGGTGATTCAATCCTATGAGAATTTGATTTCAGGGACTCTCAGTTGAAGGTGGTCTTCTCCCCCAGTAGTGGTTTCCTTTTGTCTTTGTTTTTGAGATGGGGGTCTAAGCATGATGCTGATTTCAAACTTGTGGGCTCCAGTGATCTGAAATTAGAGACGCATACCCCCCCTACCTTTCTCCTCCACTAATATTTTGATAAAAGTGCAACTTGATGTACATGTAAAATGACTGATATCCACGTGGGCAACACTTGTCAGAAATTTACATGTACAATACAAATTATTACTTTTTTATCCAAAGTTGGAAAACAAAAAAGCATAAAAGAAGAAGGAAATGTAAAAGCTAAAACTTTTAAATTCTTCCCAAGAATCACAGACTCTGTACCTTGGTCATTTTATTACAAAAATGGCTTCTTGGCTTATAGTAAATGTCACTAATATCTGAAAAACAACAAAACCAAAGACAATGTCATGTGAGAATTTTGTCCCTAAAAATCATTTAGAATGATTTTCTTTGTTCTGCTGCGCAAGTTAAGTCTAATTCTGTATGAAAGAATGCAGCTGGGCCTAAACTCAGTAAGCACACCGTTCTGTGTGTAACTCATTGAAGAAGGAATGGGAAAGGGTGACATAGAGGGAACTGCTTTCTCTCTGATTGACCAGAGAAAAGTTATTTAATCTCTTTGGTCTTCTTTCCTCAAGTGTGGGCTTTCATAAGGTTGTTATAAAAATTAACATTCATCATAGTTTCTAGGATCCTAAGACTTAATCTAATATAAGATTAAAAAAATTTTTATTCCCTTTTCTATTTTGTTTAAACTATAGGTTATGCTTAAAAGAAATCTGGCTTTGCCTCTTGCAAGATCTAAACTAGATCCTCTGTTCACAGAGGAGGCACTTTCCTTGTGAAGCTAGGAAATTTCTTGTGGCATTTTCTTACCAACCCCTATGCATCCTTCCAGGAGTGGGAGTTGTCTGGTAACCAAACACAGTACTCATGAAGAACCCAGTGAGAGGTTTCCCTTTGGAGTGGGGGATGGGAAATAGAACAGAAGCAGATTTTAATCATGGGTTTGCCTCTTCCTGGTCTATATGTGTGGCTCCATCTGCCTCCGCCCAGGGAGTAGGTGGAGTGGAAAGTCTGATTACAGCTTCCAGCCCCTGAACATCTCCCCTACTGCCTCTTCCAAGGACTTCAGTTCCACCAAATCCAACTAATTGAGTGACATTAAATTAAGAAATTGAAAGGTACATAATCCTATAAGAGGCATCACTTGATAAATATCCATTCATCTATATTTACAGAACTGTATTTGAAACACTATCCTGGGTGCTAAATGTGCAAAGATGAATAAAACAATATCCCTCTCTCAGAAGGTGGTAACCAAGGGTGGGTCAAACAACTGCATAAAGAAAGCAATTACACTAGGATGTTGTGGTATAATGGTGATATATGTAAAGTGTATTTGCGGTGGGTCATGGTTTAGATATTAGGTGTCTCCCAAAAGTTCATGTGTGAAACAATGCAGGAGAGTTTAGAGATGAAATGATCAGGTTATGAGAGTCTTAACTTAATCAGCACATTAGTCCCCTGATGGGATAACTGGGTGGTAAGTGTAGGCAGGTAGCGTGTGACTGGAAGAGGTGGGTCACTGTGGGCGTGCCTTTGGGATATATATTGTGTCCCAGGCAAGTGGAACTCTCTCTCTGCTTCCTGGTGTGATGTCCTGAACTGCTTTCCTCCCCACACTCTTCCACTCAGATGTTCTGCCTCACCTTGGGCCCTGAGAAATGGAGTTGGCTATCTGTGGACTGAGGCCTCTGAAACCATTAGCCCCCAAATAAAATTTTCCTCCTTAAAATTGTTCTTGTCAGGTCTTATGGTCACAGCAATGAAATAGTTGACTAAAACATGGTCTGCAGAAGGTTCTGGTCATGGAGGAGATTTAAGCTGTGTTTTGGAGAGAACCTCAAGTGTTCCATATGGCTAAAAGGGTACAGAAGATTCTTGATAGAATTCCTGAAGTCTGAAGATAGGAGAACAAAGAAGACAGGTGACACATTGTGGGATGGCAATGCTGCAGAGTTTCATGATTAGGAGGCAAGAAAGATAGAACAGATTTGTGTGTGTGTGTGTGTGTGTGTGTGTGTGTGTCTGTTGTGTGGTCCACTTAACTTTCTCCCCTTAGACTCATTTGGAAGAAATTCCCAAAAGGAATTTCACCCCTCACTAGAGTCAGAGCTTCAGGCTGACTCTATCTTCTAAATCAATTCTGCTTATTCTTGAGTCCCTGCAAATGGTTGTGCTGGATTGCACCCTCATGTGCTTGACTAAGCTGGGACAATTTTCCAGAATCTCCTTCTCTGGATAGTTTTGGGTTAGGGTTGTTCAGAAGAAGAACTTTGGATGTAACTGAGAATCAGAAGCAAGGTAGCTGCCATGACTCTGAGACCACTGAGCTTGGACATAGGGGCAGACAGGTGCAGCAGTGCCCAGTGTCCTCCTTACTCTAAGCTCTGCACCCATTTTTTCTTCCCTAACCTCTCACACCTTTACCTTGTGCAGACTCAGAGGGTGCAGTAACCAGCAGAGGTGCCAATTTCTCAAAAAGTTATCTACAAGCTTCCCCTTTGCAGCCCCATTTTGTTGGCTGGACATGTTATCAATCTTCTGACACAGAGGTGTCCAGTCTGAGCTTGCAGCTTCTTCCCTGCATTGGTTCTCTTTCTGCCCCCTGCTCCTTGTACAGTTGCAATCTCTTCAGTACTTCTATTCTATACCAACTCCTGCACTACTGGAAAAGCTGCCACATTCTCCTAAGTTCCCTTCAGAGACACTAATGTAGAGGATCTGGGTGAGGACATGGAATCTGAATTTTCTAAGCAGATTCCCCTCCTATTCACTGTCAGGTGATTCTGTTTCAGTCCATTAGGTGAGTTCTAGACCTGTCCTTGGGCCTTGATTTCATTTTCATCATTGCAAATAAGGTCACCATATCTCCTCACTCTGATACCTAAATGGAGCATTGTCTATTTTTTGTAAGTCTGCATTTGGAGTTTGAATAGAGATTTTTTTACTTCTACAGCCTTAGGGAATACTTGTTGCTATATACATGTTGATAAATAAATGAGAGAAGAAAAGAGAATTAGAGAGAAAGAAATGGTGAAAATGAAATGCAGGTCCAGTCATAGGATGGGGTCTGACTTCATATGAACCCCAAGGTGGAGGAGGGAGAGATGCAGGGCATCTGTAAGTCTGGGACATTTGCCTGACCCCAGCATCAGTCCCATACAGGAGACACCTGCCTTGTCTGATCACAGTCCAGGAAGCCTGCCTGCATGTGTGTGAGAAAAGAGAGGGCTCTTGGGAAAGACCCATCCCTACTGGCCCCAGATACAGGACAGATAGCTGGGAACAGGCATATCCTAGCTAGGTGATGGGCAGCCAGGTCCAGGAGGATATAGTCAAAGGTTCTGGGGCATACAGATTTGGGTTTAATTTCTAGATGTCACTTATTTTAACCAAGCAACAGAACTGAGATTACTCTAATACCTTATCCAAAGGTATTCTGAGGGTTGAAAGGGAATGACAGCAGCAAGCACAACGTCTGGCACCACGCGATTATTAGCAAACATCAGATCCACTCCATGTCTGCCAACTCCTCTACAACTTCTTCAGTCCTGACTAGGTACACCCTGCTGAGCTGCCAGGCACTGAGGCAGGTTGACTTATTCTAAACCTGTTGCCATTTGCACCTCAAATGCTTAACTAGCTTGCTACTTCATGTTGTGGAGTGCTCTTTCTTTCTCTCCTACTGAGGAAAGAACTGATAGATGGTGAACTGTGGCCAAAGGAAGTTCCCAGGCACAAAGGACTGATAGTCAAAGGCATTGGGATAGCTGTTTGGCTATGCATGAGTTACTTGCATTGATCAAATCTTATAGGTGGTGACATAGAAAGGACTCTTTATAACTGATCCCAGATATTTCTCTGAAGATTATGGACTGGAGGTATAGCTCAGTGGTACTATGCTTGCCTTGCATGTGCAAGGCCCTGGGTTCCATCCCTAGACTGCAACAAACAGACAAACAAAGCAGAACCAAACACAACAACCTCTATAAACAGTAGTCGTAGGACCCAAAGATTGGCATTTTGCCCTCTGGGTGGATACTCCCTCCCTTGTCCTGCTTTCTGTGACAAGACCCCTGCCAGTGATCAAATAAGGTTGGTACATTCCTGGGACACATCAGGAGCCCACAGACAAGTTTATGAGGATTCCTATTACATGACTATCTGAGAGAATGATGGTCCCACGAAACAGAAACTCCTTCAAGCTCCAGAAAGTGACAGGGTGCTTGAGGAAACTCAGGTGGAGGCCTCCTAAGAGTGGAAACCCATGAGGAGCTGGCAGCTGTGGTCGCTGCAGCTCTCAGCTGTTCTCAGGGTTTCTTTACCTTTGTGTCCCTGAGATAGTCTCCAGTTTCACTGTGAAGAATCATGCTTTCTCCTTCCTTATTAGAGCATGTACCTCCAAACAATGAATTTCTAGTTCCTGCAGGTATCAGACACTGATCTGAGCCTCCTTCTTCTTCAATTCAGATTTCTCATGGGGAAAGATTCTGATTTGCCTTCTCATGGCAGCACAGCCCTGACTGCCCCCTGCATCCCCAACTGTCTCCTTCAAATGCTGAGTGGTTCATGAAAGCCCATTAAGCCATAACCACTGGCACCAACTGTGTCATGTGTCATTTCTGGAGGGTCAAAGCTCCCACTTAGAGGACAGGCTGCTGTCCAGGTGAGTCACTGTGCAGGTCTGCTCTGGGAGGCTGGAGATAGAACTTTGCACAGTCAACCTTTGAAAACGTTGGACTTTTACTTACATTTAAGGATCCGTGAACATGTCAATTGTATTGTGGCACCATATATTAACTATGTACAGGACTGGCCAGTTACAGAGCTGAGTCCCCAGCCTGACCTGCATTGATATCCATTATTATTCTACCACTACTGTCATGACCACTGGACCAGGTTTGGTCTAGCCATGAATACCAATAGGCCTTTCCAGCCAAGGACTTGGCTGCTTCACAGATACAAGTTAGGTCTTTTAGATACATCTCCTATTTTAGTTAGCTTTTTCACTGCTGTGACTAAAGGATTTGATCAGAACAATTTTAGGGGAGAAAAGGTTTATTTTAGGGTTCACAGTTTCAGAAGTCTTAGTGTACAGAAGGCTGGCTTCATTCCTCGGGGCTTGAGGTGAGGCAGAACATCATGGTGGAAGTGTGGCAGGGAAGCAGTGCACATCATCAGGAAGGAGGGAGAGAGAGAGAGAGAGAGAGAGAGAGATGGAGAGATGGAGAGAAGGAAGGGGAGAGAGAGAGGGAAAGAGAGAGGAAGGGAGAGAGGGAGAGGAAGAGGGACATTGCACTTGCCAGATGCAAATATATCCCAAAGCCACACCCCCAATGAACCACCTCCTCCAGCCACACCCCTCCTGCCTTCAGTTACCACTCAGTTAATCCCATCAGGTGATTAATTCACTGATTGGGTTAAGGCTATAATCCAAACATTTCTCCTCTAAACTTTCTTCCATTGTCTCACATGTGAGCTTTTGGGAGACACCTTACATCTAAACCATAATCCCCCCATTGTTTCTGATATCTCTGTGGATGATTATCAGTAACCAAAAATAAATTCTAGCTGCACATTTCTGGCCAGCATTGGAATGCAGCCAGCACTAAGAAGTTTTGGAGAACCTATAAACCCACAGATGTTCCTGCCTGAATTAGAGTTCAGCTCTCCTATCTCTTCCTTATTATCCCCATTCCCTCCAATATTGCTAACTAAATTAGCTGCACTGTGATGGGGTTTCCACAGGCTCCTGCAAGCTTAGAGGCTGGTCAGCCTGGATCTTTTAGGCAGTTATGGCTCCAGTGGGTGAGAGGGAAGATTGCCCTCCTTCATGGTACCCTTAAACAGAAGAGCTTCAGTTCCCTCTGCAGGTCATGCCATTGATGGCACTTGCTCATGCCCAACTGCCACCACAGGTATTTTAAATTCAGGCATGAGTTCCCAGTTCACATGTCTCATACCCCAAATTCATTTTGGCCACATGAAAGCACCCCAGCGATATCAGAAACAATGAGGGAGGATTTTCTAAAGGACTGCTATGAGGCAGAGAGGAGACATGAGTTCTATTGCTCCTTGGCGAACTATCTTAAACTGTGTGTATAAAGTAATCACTTTATTAAGCTCATGAATGAATGGGTCAGGAGTCTGGCAGGACTCAAGGTAAGCCCTTTTCTGTTTTCTGATAATGGGATTTCAGTGGGGAAGACAGAAATGACTGAATAATGCAAACACCTGGGGCTAAAGGACCCCTTCCTAGATGACTTCCTCACTCACTGCCTGCTGCCTAGGCTGGGAATGTCAGAAGGGTGGCCAGAGCACTAATGTGGCCTCTCCATGCAGCTCAGGGTTCTCAGAGCATGGCAGCCGGGCTGGGAGTGGGAATGACCAGAGAGGGACACTCCAGGGAGCAAACATTCCAAGAGGGCTGCATGGGTTCTTCTGCCCAAGTTGTGAAGGTTACACTTATCACTTCTACCTCAAGCAGAAGTGTTTGAAGCCACAGCAAGCATCCTTAGATGCAAGGGAAGGGACAGAGACCCACCTTCACTGAAATGCCCAAGTCATACCCAAGTCACTGATGTAACAAGTATTGTTATAGACATCTTTGGAAAGTATAATATCCTGCAGCTAACTATTTCTTCTGTACTTTAGATGGTAGGGTTTAATATCTAGGGTGGCTCCAGCTAAGAGAAGCGGACAGGGCAGTAGTCATCCCCAACTACTGGAGAGATAGGAAACATGTACAGCTGTCTCCTCCAGCACCAAGAATGGTCTAGCTGCTTTTTCATCTTCTGTTGCAATCCCTCCCCAACTATATTGTTTTATAAGCCTGCCATGTCACCTTCCTGTGTAAGGAGACCAAAAAGGGCTAAAAGCTTTAAAGTGTAGGGTTTTGGGGGTGAGGAGGGGTGAACTGTTTCAAATTTTCAAAGATTATTGAGTCAATTTTACTTGGGAGTCAGGTCAAAGTCCCTAATGCCTTTCTATCCCCTTGCCCCCATCTGAAGTTTGGCCTGCAGGTGTGTGTGTGGTTTGTGGGGGTCATTGAGAAGTCAGGGATCAGCCTTGTGATGTGACAGAGCTCACATCACCAGCTCACAGGAATCCACATCAGAACTGGGACAGATCAATGAGGGTGCCTGCAAGGCTCAATGTGCCCTCTTCTGAGAGACCCTGGGAATTCATTACCAGCTGACAAGAGGAGCCTAGATGTGGCTGAATGCTTCAGTTTCTGGAAAGAGACAAGATAGCATCATATGCAGATCCAGGGTAGATATTCCTTTTCAGAAAAAGCCACTTTATGGGGGGTGGTGTCTACCATTTGTGCTGGACTCCTTTCACATGGCACTCTGGGTCCACTTGGCTCCCCTGTCCCCTGCTGTGTGTTCCAGGGATGAATGGTGTGGAACACCCCAATAGATTGTCTTTCCCCTGGGATTACAACTTGGTTCACACCTGCTAGAGACCCAAGGGAGGAAGGAGAGAAAAGTCAAAAGTTTATTCCTCTTCTTCCTCCCTGAGACATCATCCTAAACCAGTCCAGTTTGAAGCTGTGTAGGTGAAAATGACTGTGGCATTGCACCCCGACCCAGTGTGCCAGGACACGGGGATGGAGGAAAATCCTCCTGGTGGGCAGAACTTGGTTGTTTACTTTGTGTGATGAGATAAGAGGACTGAGGTACAGATGAACATGGACCCCTGGGCCTTGAAAAACAGAATAATTAGTTGAACAGACCCTAGGAAGGGATGAGACTGGAGGACTGGGTTCAAGGAAGGCTGGGCAGGGTTGGTATGGGATACCTATTGATCTAGGCATGCAATATACATATCTTTGGACTTCATGTTGATGCCTACCTACATTGGCACTCTCTGGCAGTTGAACAGGTGGTTCATACTGTAAATGTCTGCCTGTCTCTCTACTTGGCCACCCCTTCTTACACTGTGAGTTCTTAAGAGAGGGGTTGCTGTGATAGCAGGATTAACTGCTCTGTATGAAGTCAAAAGCATGAGCTCTCTCATAATATTTCAACCAGTTGACCCTACAGTTGAAGGCCCTACTTGCCAGCCGTGAGACCAAAGGTGGGTCCTCACATACTCCTTCAGGAGACCAGGTAGTCACTCAGAGAAGGGTTGATGTTATTGGATACCTCCTACCTTCAGGGTCCACTAAGAACTATACCCCCCGCTGTGATAGTAATATGAGTTTGCTGCTTTTACTGTCTTGGCCAGCATAACCAATGGAAGATTGTCTGTAATCCTTTAACATAAGATTCCATACCAAGTTTTATGGGTTTAGTTGTGTCTTCTCAAAAGATATGTTGAAAGCCTGACCCCTGGTACATGTGAACGTGTGAAGTTAGAGGTCTTTCAAATGTAAGCTTGCTGAATTAGGGTAAGCCCTAATTCAATTTGACCGGTCTCCTTATAAGAAGAGGGGAAGACATACAGACATACGCAGAAGAAACAGCCATGAAGACAATGGCAGATTGGAATGAGGTGTCTACATGCCATGAAACACCAAGCATTGTCAGAAACCACCAGAAGTTAGAAAAAAATGCTTAGAACGGAGACTCCCTCAGAGCCTACAGATTCAACCAACATTGAGTATATCTAGATTTCAGATTTTTAGCTCCCAAATTGAATGAATAAAGTTTGGTTGGGTTAAACCACCTGACTTTTGGTTCTTTGTTATAGCAGCTTCAGGAAACTAATACAGCAAGTGCAAAGAATGAGAATTTATGCCCCCCCATTCATATGTTGAAACCTTGATCCAATGTGATAGTTATAAAGAGGTGGGGCCTTTTGGGACTGATTAGGCCATGAGGGTGGAGCCCTCATGACTGGGATTAATGATTTGATGATAAAAGGTCCCAGACAGCTCCCTTACCCCTCCTACCTTGTGAAGACAGAAAGTCAGCAGTCTATGAACCAGGAGAATAATCCTCACCTGACATCAAATCTCCTGAATCCTTGATTTTGGATTTCCCACTTCCAGAATTATGAGAAATAAGTTTCAGTTGTTAATAAGCCACCCAGTTCATGATATTTGTTATAGCACCTTGAATAGATTAAAACATCACAGAACACATTTAGTAGCAAAATAAGCACAATAGGCATATGACCATAGGATCCATGGAACTCACATGGGTCCATGCAGCAGAAACTGGCCTGATGGAAGAGTGGGACAGCCTGGGAAAGTTCCATCTAGGAACAACACTTGGGTCAGAGGGGGCGCTATTCTGTAAGACTGGGCAATGGCCAATCTTGGTGCTATGTTTCCCCGTAGCTGAATTAAATGCATCTAAAAAGGAAGGGATGGGAGTAGGAGTGATCCATCCCACCATTATTTCCAGAAACCTCTCCTGGAGATTGTGCTTCCTGTCCCTACATATGTAGGCTCTTCAGGGTTAGCAAGCCTGGTTTTATATGGAGAAATGCTTCCACAGGGGGACAGAACACAATAAAATTCCCATGGAATTACAAAGGGCAACTGGCCACTTTATGTTCTAGTGGACTGGAAAGGAAAGCAAGCATGGACTGTCCTTGTGGATTCCTGTTAGGATCTGGGGTTGCTGCCACACCATGGAGACTGCGGCAGGAGGTGGGGCATGTGTCTAAACTATTAAATGCCATTATGAGAACTGGGACTAATGAAGATGGGAGTTGGCAGGAAAATTCTGCTTCCTTCCTATCTTCTTCTGAGACCAAGTGTTCTGAGAAGTGTTTGAAGACGGCCTGAGACTCAAAAGTGGTTACTCTTGATAACACCCTTGAGAGTGGCCTATTTGGGAATGCATCTCCCATTGGTCCTTCACCAATCCTTCACAGGCCAACCCTCTCTTCTATCAGGCCAGTTGCCACTACATGGGTCAACAATGAGTTCAGTGGATCTTGTGGTCACATGCCTATTTTGCTTATTTTGCTACTAAATGTGTTCTCTGATGTCTTAATCTATTCAATCCTGCCTTCACCAATCCTGCATATTTTTTTTCACTCTGGGCTCCCTGGGCTTGTTTCCCATATCAAATATTAACTTGTAAGCATTTGCTTCAGTCTTTGTTTCTCAGGGACTCAGGCCAAGACAGTATAATGTGGTGAATGGGGCATGCAAACTTGGGGTGAGAAGCTGTGGTGGAGTTAAATGCTCTACATAATGAGAAGGTCAGAAATTTGTATTAACAGAAAATTCTGTTTTCTTTCCCTCCATACCGAACTCATATTTCAGGAGTGACATTTTGAAGGGACGTCATATTTTTGGCTTTTTTGTATATCTTTCTGGAACTCTCCTCATTTCATGTCTTATCAAGCTTTTAGGTCACTGTTTACATCACAAACATTGGTAATATTAAGTCCCCACTGGTCTGGAAATTAATACGATCCTTCTTAACAAGATGTGATTGTTCTGATAAATAGGACACAAACATCCTTGGGAAGGAAAGGTGGCACGTTATGCAGCCCATATAATATTCATTGGCCATGTTGTTAGATTTCTGTTACCGTGACAAAATACTTTGGATACTCAACTTAAAAGGAGGAAAGATTGATTTTGGTTCAGGGTTTTGGAAGTTTCAGTCCCTGGTTGTTTGGCCCTATTGCTTTGGGCCTGTGAAAGGACAGTACTTCATGGTAGAAGTGCAGGTCCATCTTTCGGTGGCTGGGAAGCAAAGAGAGGAAAGGGCTGTTATTTCAACATCCCACCCAAAGGTACATCCTCAGTGACTTAACGTCTTCCCACTAGGTCCCCCCTCTTAAACACTTCCTCTCCTCCCCCAAATACCAAGCTTTTAAAACATGAGCCTTGGGGGGACTTTATTAAAAACATAGCACATATCAGAGCAGCAATTGTTTAAATTTTGAGAATTTATCTGGAGATTTTTTGGATTAAATAGATTTTTTTTGAGGAGAGAATAAACTCAGGAATAGTAGCATTGCCATAAAACATTAACAAACGAAAGATGAGTGACTGCTACTTAAAAAAACAAAAGCAAAAACAACAAAATGTGAGGCAGGGATGCTATATGAGAAATTAACCAAGGTTGGGGACATGGAGGAGGGAAGAGCTCTGGTATCACACAACAATGTCCATCAGATCCACTTAAGCCAGAGTTTCTCCAAACAGCCTGGGACCCACAGCAGCAATAGGCCAATACTCCAGGAGAACAAGTTGTGGGTTCTTAAACTCCCATACAATCAGGTTTCCCTTATGCCAACGTTTATGATTTTTTTATTTTTTTATTTTGGAACTGGGGATTGAACTCAGAGGCACTCGGCCACTGAGCCACGTCCCAAGCCCTATTTTGCATTTTATTGAGAGACAGGGTTTCACTGAGTTGCTTAGCACTTTGCCCTTGCTGAGGCTGGCTTTGAACTTGATATCCTCCTGCCTCAGCCTCCCAAGTCACTGGGATTACAGATGTGTGCCACCACATGCCTGGTAACACTTATGATTTTATTCTTGGAAAGAATGTGCTTTATAACCCAATGCTTCTGGGTTAGAATCTAGCATCGAACCTTCGTTAGCAATGTGACCCCAGGTAAGTTACTTAATCACTCTTATTTAGAGAGTCTTCACAAAGCTTATTTAAGATTTAATGAGATATGGAATTAAAGATACATGGAATTAAAGATATGCAATATGTAAAACACCAGGCACACATAAATTATACATTAAATATCACTGCCTTTCCTTAAATAAAAGTGTGGCCATAACATCAAGGACTGATCATTGGTTGTATCTAGAGGGAGACCAGAAGTAAGGATGAGCCGTCACACATTAGACCAGATGATTTCAGTCTCCCAGCATTATTATGTGGATGGTCATATTATAAATAGATCCCATTGCCTGCTGTGTGCTAAGTGGATGCTCACTTAATGTGGGCCAAGGATGAATATGCTCACAATCCTGCATAAAAGTGGCTCGGAATGAATTGGGGATCTCTGTGACTAGCAAAGTTGGTGCAAGTTTTCTGACTTGCAGGTTCCCTGTGATTCTGGCTCTGCCAGCAGTGGTGTGATGGGTGCACAATGCAAAGGACATCTGCTTTTTCTATTAATTATGACTCTTTCTTTTCTGTATTACTAATACTTTGACATTTTGAGGCCCTGCTGTCCTTAGACAATGGCCCCTCCCTGAGCTAGTCAATCCCCAGAGATAGCCAACAACTCACTGCAACCACACCTGGCATATGCAATCCAGCCAATCCAGGGTTCAGATTTCTAACCACCACCTCCTTCTCCTCATTCTCCTTCTTTCTCCTTTCTTCTCCTTCTTTCCCTTTTCTCCTTCTTCATCCTTCCTCCTCTTCATTCTTTTTGGTATTGGGAATTGAACCCAGAGGTAGTTACCACTAAGCTATATTCCTAGTCCTTTTAATTTTTTAAAAAATTTTGAGAAAGGGTCTCACTAGGTTGCTGAGGCTGGCCTCACACTTATGGTCCTCCCCCATCTCAGCCTTGCTAGTTGCTGGGATTACAGGTATGTGCCACCATGCCCTATTCCATTCACCTTCTTTATTGGGCTGTCCAGTATACACTCTGGTCCAATATGCACCTGTCCTAATTCCCCAGGTTCAGGTATCAGAAACTAAGCACAGCTCCTATATCCCACAGCCTGCTGAAATTGTTCAAAATAGCCCATCCTAAGTCCACTTGCCCTACCTTGCTTTTTCTCTTCCTACAGAAACCATAGCAAAGGATCTTGCCCATCATTTCCTTTCACTCTTAGCTCCTGACATATCCCAGTGGCTCATGTGCTGTGCTTCCTGCCTCTAGGGAAATGTGAACAACAACCTTCTTCGTCATGACAGTTATTTCCATGTCTACAATTCTTATCATACCTGATTAAAATAAATTCTTGGTAATCTGGAAGCACCTTTTTGGGTTTTTATGTCCTTTAAATCCAGAAGGGCACATATAATTGAAGGGAAACGAAGAAAACCATACATCATGGAATGGCCAGATTTTAAAATTACATTCTCCTTCTCAGTGCTGAATATCACAGCTGAGGTTCTGGTCTAGAAGAACCCCTCTGCCCTTCATCACCATGCATTGTCACTTGTACACTGACACATGTTGTTGGCTTCCTTAGCCAGTTCTCCCACTGGCTTTGAGCTTCTTTAAAACATGGTTTCTAGTTTTATCAACTTTTGTTTTCCTAATGTTGCATGAGTCCATTACTCAGGAAGCCTGGAATATGTGTTTAAGGAATGAATGGCTGGATGACTATGGATCCATTGCTTGGTGCCATGCCCATCTCTAGCCCAGATGAAATGTAACACCATGATTCTAGAAGGTGTATTCAGCTATTTGGACTGTGTGGTATAAGAAGAAATATCTGTTTTTTGTTTTGTTTTGTTTTGTTTTTTGCCCAGTTCCTGTTACAGAGCTCCTAAAACCCTTGGAATTTCCTGAGTGATGGGAGTATATTTTGGACCACTTTTAATAACACCTGAGTTCATGCTGGTTTTTTTTTTTTTTTTTTTTGAGGTGACTTTAGGTGGAGCCCCTGGGTAGCTTTAGGATGAAGCCATTTACCAGAAAGACTATGTGATTAGAGGATTTGATCATTGAAATTTTCAGCCCCAGCTTCAATTTCTAGGAATAGGATTTGAGGTTGAGTAATAAGCTCTAAAACCTCTTAAACAATGAGACTGGATGAACTTCCAGGTTGGTGAGCACATCCGTGTACTGGGAACATGGTACATCCCAACTCCATGGAGACAGAATCTCCTGTTCTTGGGATCTTTCCAGAACTTTCCCTATCTGACTTTTCATCTATATCCTTTATAATAGTATAGTGTTTCCCTGAGTTCTGTAAACCATCCTTGATAATTATTGAACTTAAGAGCAGTAATCATGGGCAACCCAATTTATGGCTGGTTGATTAGAAGTACAGTTCTCAACCTGAGACTGACAATTGCCATGCGGAGTGGGGGGCAATTGCCAGTCCCACGAAACTGCCCCCCACAAAACTGATACTATTTGAGGTATTTGATATTATCTCCAGATAGATGGTGTCAATGTCGAATTGAATTATAGGATACCCATTTGAGTTCTGCCAAAGAATTGCTTAGCGTATAGGAAGAAACCTTCTACATCAGTCACAGAAGAAGTGTTCTGTATTGTGAGAGTACAGGAGAAAAAGTATGCCTTCCTGAGAGACAGCTAAAATAAAATACTAGGTAGTTTAAACAACTAACAACTATTTTCTCACAATTCTAGAGTCTGTGAAATCCATGATCAAGGTGCTGGTAAATTCAGTTTTTGGTCAGGCTCCCTTTCTGACTTGCAGACACTTTCTCTGTTCTATCATGGCCTTTCTTCTGTGCTTGTGGAGAGATGGAGCAAGAAGGAGTGAGGCAAAAAGGAAGAGAGAGAGGGAAGGAGAAAGAGAGAGAATGGGAGAGGAGAGCCGGTTCTGGTATCTCTTCCTTTTCTTGTAAGAACAGATACTTGTTTTGGGGGGCCCCAACTCATGCCCTTATTTCACCTTAATCATCTTCCTCAGACCCTGTTTCTAAGCATAGCAACAGGGGAGGTAGGATTCACTATATGAATTTGGGGGACACAACTCAATCCATGATAATAAGCTATGAGGAAAGAGTTCTCAATCCTACAGTAGCATGCTGGTGAGTTGTATTCATTTGTTAGGATCATCCAAGTTAGATACTAGTAATGTACCAAAGTTTGCAAGTGGCTTACCGAAAACCAGAATGGAATGAAGGTTAACCCTTTAATGACATTGCATTGTTTACCTGCATCCCACTATACTCCTCTGAGTTATGGATGCCTCCTCTGGAATGTGCATAACTTGATATTGCCCAAGGGAGTATGTCTTGTAAGTAAACATCATCAGTCACTTGTATCAGGGTGGATCAAAGATTGAGAAATATTGGTTTAGTGGGCCATGAGGGCTGTGTATTTTGGGAGTGAAACAGGTGTAAACCTGAGATAGCAGAGGCACATGCGTAGGTTCGTGGTTGTGTATGTGTTGAGTAAGTCACTTGGATGCTATTGGGTTTTGGCAGAGTATTTCTCACAGGATGCTAATTGTCATTATTATTTTTGTCAATGTTTTGTTGGCTAAGGAAATAACAAGGAAGTAAATTCTGAAATTGGACACAGGATTGGTAAAAGTACTGTGCACATTGGCAGGTGCACCAGTGGGACTTTCCAGGGGCTCTTTCTACACACATTCACTTGCCAAATCAGCCCTTTGAATGGGATGTATCCTGAGGGAATGTTTCCCAGATCCACAGGGAGCAGCCATGGTGGATTCTAACATATGAGAACTAGATTCTACCCTTTAAAACACTTGTTTTGAATTAGACATAGCTTAACATGCCAACAAGATACTAATAGCTTTGATTTCTCTGTATTCCTGTTACTATTTTATTTCCAAAAACGGAATCCAAATTTTTTACTTGTTTAGTTTTCCACTGCAATTTACTCATATTGTATGCAGGCCAGATTTCTTTCTGTTTAGGTTTTGCAGTGTCTAACTTTCTAGCTCTGGAGTGCATTGCTCTACTTGTAGAAAAACCTATAGAATGAAGGGCTTGAGTCCCCACTGGGAAATGAAGGGCAGGAATCTTAACCTCTCAAAACCATGTGGGCCTCATGTGTATTGGATAAATAATTATGTTCACTCAGCTCACACATTTGTTTATTTAGTCAAGAAACATTTATGGCATCAGTTTATAATCCACTGTCATCTGTTGTCTCTGCCACCACTCATTTCTATAAGCAGAAGAGCCACAGTGATTTTCAGATTCTCTGTAGTACAGAAACAGTTTCTTATTGTTAATTTTGATCTATTACTAACTAATATTCTCATAAAGTACAATATAAATGAATTGCTAAATAAATGAAATAAGTCATATGAATGATAAACCCTGATTTTTTATTATTAGATTCAATGACATAAATCACATTATAATAAGTATAATTAGAACAAATATATTATTATTGCTCTGAAAGTTTCTGAACACTCTCACTCTCCATCTCAACTGCAGCTTCATAACAGATGGTTCCTGGTTCAGTACCCATCCACAGACCATGCTCTGCAAAGTGCAGAAATTGAGATCCTTCTCCGGACTTCCCATAATAGCAAATGGCATCTGTTTCCTCCAACCAAAATCCTTGCACCAGTTTTAGCAAACTTGACTTTTTCCAGTTGGTCCTCAGTTGGAAGTGGGGACAAAAATGAGATAGGCTGTCAGTTATTAAGTCCTGGCTGTGGGGGGCTGGTCACTACATTGGTTATTGTTTGGTCTCCTCAACTGCTATTGGTTGGCTTCCCAGTGCTGGTGGCTGTGGGCTACGGGTTAGAGCTCTATTTTTACGTATGGTCTAACCATTGTCCGTCTGTATATTTACTTTCTCAGTAGGTATGAGGGTGGGGACAGAGTCTCCCTTGAACACTTCTCCCACCCCAAGTGTTTGTTGCGTTTTATCACACATACCTACATCAGCTGCACTAATGACAAGAAAAAACATTAGACAGCAGTGCTTTCAGAATTGATACTGTATTACCCAAACCATGTGTCTTAGTCCATTTGTGCTCCTAAAACTGCAAACTTGACACAGGTAATTTATAAGCAAGTATTTAGAGCTCACAGTTCCAGAGGCTGGGTTGAGAGGCCTGCCCCCTCTGCTTCCAAGATGGCTCCTTGTTGCTGCTGCCTCCTTCTGCAGGAGGGAAGGCTGTATCCTCACATGGCAGAAGGTGGAAAGGCAAAGGAACACTGTGTGAAACCTCTTATAAACACCTTAATCCCGTTTGGAAGGGGAGGAGCCCTCAAAGCCTAATTGCCTCTTCAAGCCTCCACCTCTTAATACCTTCACAGTGGGGTTAAGTTTCAATGCATGACTATGGGGGGCATTCGGACCATAACACCATGGTTTATCAAACTTTCCCTTTTGCTTCCTCATTTAAAAGGAAATCAAGAAAAGTCAATATGGAGGCAGCACAAATGAGACTGTGGTAACAGGGACAGAGGGGTTGGCCCAGCTTTTATAACCCATTGGCAAGATGAGACTGTTTGGATGAAGGGTTCTAAGAAAATTAGCATCTGCTTTTAAAACCTGATTGAGACAAAGACCTATGATATATGAGCTCTGCATGTGGCAGTGGAGGGGGTGGCTCAGACATTGGGCCTTGACATAATGGGGAACTGAGGCAGAGAGTGGAGGTTAAGGAAGCAAGGCTGAAGTGATTCTGGGAGTGGGTAGAGAGTGTAGCCTAGAAGCTCAGACTCTCTGGAACAAAAATTCTCTCCCTTTAATGTCAGTGCCTCATCTCTAAGACAGTTTCAGTGATGTGGGTCTTAATTCATTTTTTTCTTCCCACCTGGGAAAAACATCCCACATTGCCTAATGGACTACATCCTTTAGAAATGAATGCAAATATTTTGTGGAGTCACTGCAGTTGCTTTGGCCTTCCCTCCCCTTCCCAAGTAGACAGTGAATTTTTTTGCCAGAATCTGCTGGATCTGCCATCGCCCGTGGAACTGAGGATAGAACTGAGGTGAGGTAGAGTGGGACAGCAGGCCCAGGCAGAAGGAACAGCCAAGGCTCAGAGGCCTGGAACAGCATTGGGATTCCAGGAACAACAAAATATTCATGTGACAGAAGACTAGAGTACGTGAGGAGAAATAAAGAACTCTACCGCAGAGGTCCAAAAGGAGAGGCAAAATTGTGTTATAAAAGGCAGAGTGAGAAAATGAGGCTGAGTTGCAAATTACTTCAGGAAAGGATTGCACCTGTGCATGTCTCTGAAATATTAACTTCACTGTTAGTTCCTGGAGTGTTGAAGACATTTACCAGGTGACTGTTATTCAAATTTACCTGCACAGGAGAGGGTTGCTGAACCATATTGTGGTTGGCTGGTTCACATTTCTGTGAGATGGGTAGAAAGGAAATGTGATGTACACAGAAAAGAGGGAAGGGGCAGAGTATTATTTCCCATAGAGGAACAGAAGGAATCAACAATGAGCTTTATACAGAGTCAAATCTAGCCCTTTGAACAAAAAAGGAGACTTCATACTAAATCTGGTCAGCTGGAGACAGCCCTGGGGCAGAATATGTAACCTATTAAAGAAACAAAAACCCTTGTAAATACCCTTAAACCCAACACAGTTATGTTTAATTTAATCTTGTTTAATCAGAATCAACAGGGAAGAACAAAGACTTTAGAATCATATTTACCTGGGGGTCATCCCCATTCTTTGCTTTGGTAGCTGGTTGAAGTAGACAGCCTCTTGAATCCTCTAGTGTCCTCTTGGGGTCAATGAGGGCAATAATAGGACCCATCTCATCAGGTTCTTTTGAGGGTCATATGAGGTAACGTGCAATACGTGCCTAACATGCCCAACATATTTTGGCTCATTATTATTAAGAATAAACCACAAAGTAGGGTTAACCCTGATCTTAGGATATTTGATGTCGTCTTACTTCTGAGGTCCAGGTTTGGTTTCCTTGCTAATATTCCTTTCGCCACTTATAAAAGAGGTGTGTCTAAATCTCGCTACATCATTATGAAAACATGGCTCACAGTGGATCATGTGGGCGGTAGCCAGACACTGTGTCTTTGTTTGGTCATTTAGTGATGTAACCCTTGAAAAATCCTCTCTCAGATAATTCTGTTGGGAACATTTTCCAAGCCATTAAAATGTTATTCTTCCAAGTCCTCCTGCGTGGGCAACAGGGGAATGGAGACAAAATGCAATGTCATTTGGGCTTTGCCTAAAATGAATTGAACCCTCCAGGCAACAGAGAATGTGACATTGATAATGGATTTCCTGAAATTGGAGCCATGACTTGCTATGGTACCAGTCATCAGATGCAGGTAGAGGAGTATCTCATTAGCATGATTTCCATGGATTTGGAACTGGAGGTTATTTCAGCAAGGTGCTGGAGGAAGAGATTACTGCTGCAGGAACCAGGGGGAAAAGATTTTCTAGGCAAATTAGTTCCTATTGATATTTATATTTCAGAAGAAACATTTATCTAAAAAGATTAGCATTTTTGGGATACTCATTCACATAGAGGTAATTGATAATTAATTATAAACAATCCTTATCTGTTTTTAAAGCAGTTCCTCTAGGGAAAAAAATTGAAAGGATTGTATGATGTTATTCTATGCAGAGGATAGAATTTTGGGGCCAGAAGAACAAAGTAATCTAACCTCCTAATTTTGCAAACATTAGAAGGCAGGAAGGAGACCCCCTGGGATCATAGCAGTGGAGTTGTTAGGAGTCTAGAACAGGAAAAGTAGAAAGACTCCCCTTCTGATACCAGCTCAGTGTATTGGAAGAGGTTCTTATAACCACTATGAGAAGGACCCTGACATGTCATCCAAAAGGGCATGATGGCATAAGGGCCTCCAGGTAAGGAGGCATTGTCTAGATTACTAGATTACAATGGCCATTGTCTAGATTATTGTGCTAACCAATACACATTTATTATAACCAACTATATGCTTTTTTATCTGTGATTGAAAACTATGCATATACCTGAAGGTATGAATTCAGACTCTAGCATAATCATAGCATATCTTCCTAGAGATTCAATTTTACTTGATGGCAGGTAATTTATAAGATATATTTTCTAGTAAAATAAATGGGCTAGAAATCCAAAATCATATGAATTCTAATAATAAAACATGACGACTTAAGAACATCCTGGTTATAGTTTTAACTTCTTATATAAAATGAACTCAGTTATATTTTAGCAACAAAATTTGAGAAGTAGACCCAGATGAGGTAGAAAGCCCTGCTTGGATCAGAGTTTATCACTGGAGTCAAACATTCTGCAAGGTCTATAGGACATGAGGAGATATTTGATTAAAGGACTGTAGTGCCTCCTGACAGAACTCACAATAAGGGAAAAAAAGAAGGAAGGAGGGAATTTTGAATTTATAGTTAAGAATCATGGAACAACATCAGAAAAGAAGGGTGATGTTGGGCTCCATCTACCAGAGCACTCACAACAGACTGAGTATGTTCAGCATAACTGGCTTTAATAAGTCTCTGATTATGGTAGACCTTCAAGGCCACATGGCCTGGCAGACTTAATCAAAGCCTACAAAGATCCTGAGCACAGGACTTATTCCACTGGAGAGTGAAAAAGAGAGAAGTGTCAGATGATGTTTAAGTAGAATTTTTTAAAATGTCATGTGAGATTGTCAAATGCCTGACTGAACCCAGGATATTCTAAGCACTTCTTTAAATTATTCTACTTATCATGTACATTTTGTTTCCCTGCTTTGGTTACCTTGAACACAACAGGTTTCACTGTATTTAAAGATAGCATTCAAGTTCTCCCAAGGTCCCTGTGATAACTGGGTGGGCAGCCCAGAAACTCCAAATCTTCTGCTGGGCTGGAAATATGGAAGCTACAAAATGTTAGGGCAAGGAGAAACCTGCCTGTTAATGGCAGAGCTGAGATTTGCAATTGTGCACACCTAACTCCAAAGCTGATGCTCTTTATCACTCCTTACATGCTTCCAATAAGAAGTGTGTCACTCAGGGAGTGTCAGCTAAGAAGCTAAGTTTACCTGGATAAGTGGCCAGAGATCTGATGGAGACAGGTTGGGAGGTTGTGGATAGAAGAAAGAGAATAGTGGGCTGGGATATAGCTCAGTTTGTAGATTGCCTGCCTTTTATGCACAAGGCCCTGGGTTCAATTCCCACCACTACAAAAAAGAAAAAGAGAGAGAGTAAGAGAGAGAGAGAATAGTTGCTACTGACTATAAATGTGTGATTTACAACAATGTTTTTCAATCTTATTTGGCATTGAAATCTCTCAAGGAGCTTTGAAAAAACTCATGTGCCTCGCCGTATCCATAGAACTTGTTTGGTTGGTCTGGGAAAGCATCCATTATCAGCGCTTCTAAAAAAAAGTTCAGAGGTGATTTGAAAGTGCTATAAGGGCTAACAACTACTGGTTTAGGGTTTTCATTTTCAACCAAAGGTATGTGGAGCTGATAAAATGCCCACTCCCTCTTTCTAGGGTAGGAGGTAGTAAATTTGGAAAATGGTAGGAATTGTGGGAGATCAAATGGAGGAGAAATTCTGAGCAGTTGGATACATAGGAGGCTAGGTGCCCTGTGGAGTGGTTCAACCTGCCAGTGTGACAGCCTGAGGAGTACCTGTGAGGAAGTATAGACCGAGTGTAGCATTGAGACTAAGGGGTCTCTGAGTGACAAGGGGAGAGGGAGAAACGACTCTGGAGTCCCAAGGCCAGGGAACTCCATTTCCTTCCCTCCTTGTAAAGTGGTGGAACCAATTCCTCTTCTGGGCAGAAGCAGTGGGCGTTGGAAGGGGTTCACTTACAATTGCATAAAGAGCAATTGGGAAGGGGGAGTGAAGGGATGTTTCTTCTGGAAAAGAAAAGAAAGAAAGAAAGAAAGAAAGAAAGAAAGAAAGAAAGAAAGAAAGAAAGACTGCAATTGTCAAGAAAACTTTGCGTTGGTGTTTCAGTCATGGCTCCATGAAAGAAAGAAAACCAGTATGATAAATGATAAAAGATACAGAAGATAGATGATAGATAGATAGATAGATAGATTGATAGATAGATAGATGTAAGCTAGAGAATAGGTAGGTAAACAGATAATAAATATAGATACATGGCAGATAGATGATAGAGATATAAAAGATGATAGATGACAGTTGTTTGGCCCACATGATTGTCAGGGCTGGTTGGGCAAGTATGAAACCTGTGGGGAAAGTCTTCAGGAAGGCTAGGCTGGAAAGCATTAGGTAGGAATGGAAGCTGCAGTCCACAGGTGGAACTGCTTCTTCCTCAAGGAAACCTTGGTTCTGCTCTTACTTAAAACTTTTGAGCCCTCACCAGAAAACTGAACCTGCTGGAGTCTGATCCTTGGACTTCCTAGCCTCCAGGAATGTGAGAAAATAAATATGCCTTTAAAAAACACCAAGCCTAAGGACCCAGCCACTTGGATCTCCCAGGTCCAAGTACAGGCCTGCCATGGGAAGCCCAGCTATGAACACAGGCCCACTCAGCCATCAGGTCAGCCATCTCCAGCACCAAGCACAGGCTTGTGCCCCATCCCTGGGCTAGTGTCCAGGCCTGCACCCATGATGTGACTGACCATCTATCAACACCAGGTTGCTTTTTCCCACAGCATTGATTATTCCTAACCTGGAGGCAGTGGGACAGCACCCTTCTTGGGACACTGCATTATTAAGAACCTCTCAGGCATCAGACTACTGACAAATAGGATATTTGAACAGTACAGTGCAATTTTATTGCAGAACTTTTAAAAATAGTAGTATTATTATGATTATTCCTATTACACCTACTATATTCCCACTTTTTCTTTTATTAATATTTTTATCACTCTATCATCCTCTTATATATCTGTTTCCCTGGAGACTCTTTCTCTCTTTCCTTACTTTAACAACCTATTTCTTTTAATTCTGCTTTCACTATTCCTACGACAATACCTCTGCAGACTCACTTCTTATCTCATTAATGTTATATTCTACACCCCTCCTCATCCTCTTTTTACACCATTTGAAATTGTGGTTCTTATTGCAAACCTATTCATTATGCTGTAGATAATAATTTGAACTCATTTCTGAATATTATGACAGCACAGTTAATATCTATATACGGTTTATATGGATTAAGGATGCATATTGTTTATATGGTAATGCTGCTAATATTGATCTCTTCAAGGTTAGGTATTGGAAATCTGCAGAGACACTGTAAGTCTTTAAAGGGAAACTGCAATACCTCAGACTCACACTGCTAGAAGGGAAGATACATAAGCAACATGAGAAAACAAGGGAAGAAAGTGTTGCAAACAAATCTAAATGCTATATCAATAGAACTCAATGACAACATGGTAGAAGGAATATTAAAAATGGAGTTCAGAATATACATAATTAAAATGATCTGAGAAGCAAATGATGAGATGAGAGAGCAAATTTGGGCAATGAATGATAACACCAATAAACAGCTAAAAGAGCAATTGCAGGAAGAAAAAATCATTTCAATAAAGAGATAGAGATTCTGAAAAAAACAAACAAACAGAAATCCTTGAAATGAAGGAAACAATAAACCAAATTAAAAACTCAACAGAAAGCATAACCAACAAGCGAGATCACTTGGAAGACTAAATCTCAGACAATGAAGACGAAATATTTAATCTTGAAAACAAAGTCAACCAAACAGAGAAGATGGTAAGGGATCATGAACAGAAGCTCCAAGAATTATGGGACATCATGAAAAGACCAAATTTAAGAATTATTGGGATTGAGGAAGGAACAGAGATACAAACCAAAGGAATGAATAATCTGTTCAATGAAATAATATCAGAAAATTTCCTAAATCTGACAAATGAGATGAAAAATCAAATGCAGGAGGTTTACAGGACACCAAATGCATGAAATTACAACAGATCCACACCAAGGCACATTATAATGAAAATACCTAACATACAAAATAAAGATAGAATTTTAAAAGCTGCTAGAGAAAAGCATCAGATTACATCCAGGGGGAAACCAATACAGATATCAGCAGATTTCTCAGCCCAGACCCTAAAAGCAAGAAGGGCCTGGAACAACATATTTCAAACTCTGAAAGAAAATGGATGCCAACCAAGAATCTTATACCCAGCAAAACTGACCTTCAAATTTGATGATGAAGTAAAATCCTTTCATGACAAACAAAAGCTAAAAGAATTTACAAATAGAAAGCCTGCACTATAGAACATTCTCAGCAAAATATTCCAAGAGGAAGAAATTAAAAACAACAATGTAAGTCAGTGAAGGGAGGAATTACCCTAAAGGAAGAGCCAATTAAAGGAGAAACCAAGTCAAGTTAAGAGCCAAAAATGAGGCAAAATGACCAGGAAGGCAAGTCATATCTAAATAATAACCCTGAATGTTAACAGCCTAAACTCATCAATTAAAAGACATAGACTGGCAGATTGGATTAAAAAGAAAGACCCAACAATATGCTGCCCTCAAGAGACTCATCTTGTAGAAAAGGACATCCACAGACTAAAGGTGAAAGGATGGGAAAAAACATACCATGCACATGGACTCAGTAAAAAAGCTGGGTTTCCATTCTCATTTCAGATAAAGAAGACTTCAAGCCAAAGTTGGTCATAAGGGATAAAGAAGGTCATTTCATTCTGCTTAAGGGAAGCATAAATCCGCAAGACATAACAATCATAAATATCTATGCCCCAAACAATAGTGCATCCATGTATGTTAAACAAATCCTTCTCAGTTCCAGGAACCAAATAGAACACAACACGACAATATTAGGTGACTTTAATACACCTCTCTCTTCATTGGACAGATCTTCCAAACAAAAATTGAACAAAGAAACTGTAGATCTCAATAGCTCAGCCAATAATATAGACTTAACAGACACATATAGAATATTCCATCCATCAATGAGTGAATACACTTTCTTCTCAGCAGCACATGGATCCTTCTCTAAAATAGACCATATGTTATGCCACAAAGATACTCTTAGCAAATACAAAAAGATAGAGATATTACCTTGCATTCTATCACATCATAATGGAATGAAATTAGAAATCAATAATAAAATAAAAAACAGAAACTCCTCAAACACCTGGAGATTAAATAATACACTATTGAATGATTCATGGATAACAGAAGACATCAGGGGGAAATGAAAAAATTCATAGAGGTAAGTGAGAACAAAGATATAACATATCAAAATCTCTGGGACACTATGAAAGCAGTACTAAGAAGGAACATTCATTACATTCAGCTCATTCAATAAAAGAATGAAAAGTCAACAAATAAATGACCTCACATTACAGCTCAAAGCCCTAGAAAAAGAACAGATCAACACCAAAAGTAGTAGAAGACAGGAAATAATTAAAATCAGAGCTGAAATCAATGAAATTGAAACAAAAGAAACTATTCAAAAAATTGACAAAACAAGAAGTTGATTCTTTGAAAAAAGAAACAAAATTGATAAACCCTTAGCCACACTAACAAAGAAAAGAAGAGAAAAAACTCAAGTTACTAAAATTTGAGGTGAAAAAGGAACTATCACAACGGATACTATTGAAATACAAAAACATAATTAAAACTGTTTTGAAAATCTAGATTCAAACAAAATAGAAAAGCTTGAAGACATTGACAGGTTCCTAGAGACATATGATCCACCCAAACTCAATCTGGAGGACATACACAATTTAAACAGACCTATTTCAAGCAACAAAATAGAAGAATTCATCAAGAGCCTACCTACTAAGAAAAGTCTAGGGCCAGATGGATTCTCAGCTGAGTTCTACAAGACCTTCAAAGAAGAACTCATTCCAATACGCCTCAGAGTATTCCATGAAATAGAAAAGGATGGAACCCTTCCAAACTCTGTCCATGAAGCTAATATCACCCTGATACCAAAACCAGACAAAGACACATCAAGGAAAGAAAATTTCAGACCAATATCCCAAATGAACAGAGATGCAAAAATTCATAACAAAATTTTAGCAAATGGCATACAAAAACATATTAAAATGATAGTGCACCATGATCAAGTGGGTTTCATCCCAGGGATGCAAGGTTGGTTCAATATCTAGAAATCTATAAATGTAATTCACCACATCAACAGGCTGAAAGTTAAGAATTACATGATTATCACTAGATGCAGAAAAAGCAGTTGGTAAAATACAGCACCCTTTCATGCTCTAAACACTAGAAAACATAGGGATAGTTTGAACATACCTCGACTTTGTAAAGACTATCTATGCTAAGTCCATGACCAACATCACTCTAAATGGAGAAAAACTGAAAGCATTCCCTCTAAAAACAGGAACTAGGCAGGAATGCCCTCTTTCACCACTTCTATTCAACATTGTCCATGAAATTCTAGCCAGAGCAATTATACAGACTAAAGAAATAAAAGGGATATGAATAGGAAAAGAAGAACTTAAGCTATCACTATTTGCAGATGATGTGATTCTATATTTAGAGGAGCTGAAAAATTCCACCAGAAAACTTCTAGAACTCATAAATGAATTCAGCAATGTAGCAGGATATAAAATAAACACTCATAAAATCTAATGTATTCATTCATGTGATGAATCCTCAGAGAAATTAGGAAAACTACCACATTTACAATAGCCTCAAAAAAAAAATCAAATATCTGGGAATTGATTTAACCAAAGAGGTGAAAGATCTCTACAATGAGAACTATAGAACACTAGAGAAAGAAATTAAAGAAAATCTTAGAAGATGGAAAGATCTCCCATGTTCTTGGATAGGCAGAATTAATATTATCAAAATGCTCATACTACTAAAAGCGCTATACAAATTCAATGTGATTCCAATTAAAATCCCAATGACATTCCTCATAGAAATAGAGAAAGCATTTATGAAATTCATGTGGAAGAATAAGAGACCCAGAACAGCTAAAGCAATCCTTAGCAGGAAGAGCAAAGCAGGTGGTATCACAACACCAGACCTTCAACTCTATTACAAAGCAATAGTAACAAAAACGGCATGATATTGGCACCAAAATAGGTAGACTAATGGTACAGAATCGAGGACCTAATGGTACAGAATCGAGGACACAGAGACAAACCCACATAAATACAGTTATCTCATATTTGACAAAGGAGCCAAAAACATACAATGGAGAAAAGATAACCTCTTCAACAAATGGTGCTGGGAAAACTGGAAATCCATATGCAGCAAAATGAAACTAAACCCCTATCTCTCACCCTGCACAAAACTCAACTCAAAATGGATCAAGGATTTAGGAATTAGACCAGAGACCCTGCACCTAATAGAAGAAAAAGTAAGTCCAAATCCTCATCATATCAGCTTAGGACCAGACTTCCTTAACATGACTCCCAAAGCACAAGAAATGAAAGCAGGAATCAATAATTGGGATCAATTCAAACTAAAAAGCTTTTTCTCAGCAAAGGAAACCATCAACAATGTGAAGAGAGAGCCTACAGAGTGGGAGAAAATTCTTGCCACACACACTTTAAATAGAGCACTAATCTCCAGAATTTATACAGAACTCAGAAAACTTTACACCAAAAATACAAATAACCCAGTCAATAAATGGGCCAAGGAAATGAGCAGACACTTCACAGAAGAGAATCTATAAGCAATCAACAGATATATGAAAAACTGTTCAATATCTCTAGTAATAAGAGAAATGCAAATCAAAACTACTCTAAGATTTCATCTCACCCCAATTAGAATTTCTATTATCAAGAATACAAGCCACAGTAGGTGTTGGTGAAGATGTGGGGAAAAGGCACACTCATACATTGCTGGTGGGGTTGCAAAATGGTGTAGCCACTCTGGAAAGCAGTATGGAGATTCCTTCGAAAATTCAGAATGAAACCACCATTTGACCCAGCTATTCCACTCCTTGGCCTATAACCAAAGGACTTAAAATCTGCATACTACAGTTATGCAACCACATCAATGTTTACAGCAGCCCAATTCACTATAGTTAGATTGTGGAACCAACCTAGATGCCCTTCAATAGATGAATGGTAAAGAATCTGTGGTATATATACACAATGGAATATTATTCAGCCATAAAGAATAATAAAATTATGACATTTGCAGGTAAATAGATGGAGTTGGAGAATATCATGTTAAGTGAAATAAGCCAATCCCAAAAAACCAAAGGCTGAATGATTTCTCTGATAAGTCTTTGATGACACATAATGGGGGTGGGGAGAGGTAAGGGAAGAATGGAGAAAGGATGGATTGTGTAGAGGAAAATGTGGAGTGGGGAGGGGCAGGGAAGGAAAGATAATAGAATGAGACAAACATCATTATCCTATGTACATGTATGAATATGCAAATTGTATGATTCTACTTTGTGTACAACCAGAAAAATGATAAAAAAACAAAAAACAAAAATCTTTCAACTAATTGGCTGAGGCACACGTAGGAAATGCAGAATAATCTCCATTATATAAAGGCAACTGATTGTAGATGCAATTCCATTTGCAAAATACCTTTGCAGCAACACCTACATTAGTACTTGACGGAATAACTGGGTACTGGAGATTAGTCAAGTTGACACATAAACTGACCCTTTCCAGCAGCACCTTTCTGTTATACCTCAGCCTGCCAATCTCATTTTCAGCACTTCATCCTCATTCTGGTGCTTCCTACATTTTTCACCTCAATCTCTGGACTGATATTTATTCCACACAAAGATTTAGTTAATAAGATAGAATATCCATTACATAGTGTTATTGATAGCAATGGGTAAGCAAGAAGATAGAAGAATCTAAAGTCCCATAACCCCATCCCCAAGATAGTCAAATATCCACCATGAACTTTGCATGAATATCTATATAAATACATATATATTTTATATATAAACACATAATGCATAATATAGAAATATAGTATACAAATATAGTTATATTTTAAATAGAAATATAAACTCTTCAACTTGGTGCTGAGGAGTTATTAGAAGAGTGAACACCTTACAGTAAAGTAAAATTTTAGCATGAATTAAATCAACTGACAACCTGGTAAGGAGCTTCTGATGGGAAGAAAACGATAATGGAGAATTTTCTCATGGGTTGAACCTTATGAGGGTTCTCCTGTCACATTCTTCTGAGTCAGCAGCAGCTGGGTCAGCAGCAGTTTCATATGGCATGGAGGATGGCAGTGAGGGGGGAAAAGGGTCAGGGAAGGGGTCATCCCACTGGTGCAGTTTGGTGCCCAGACTGTCTGCTCTGAAGGAGTGGACATAAACATGGTGACTAGTGGAAATCTCTAAATCATGGTGCTGGGGTGTTGGTGCACGGACAGATGGAAAATACCACCTGAGTCCTTGGGAGAGCCAAGTTGGCATTGACATTGCAAAAAAAAATACATATATATATATATATATATATATATATATATATATGTATATACATATATATTATGTATTTATATATATATTCATGCAAAGTTCATGGTGGATATTTGACTATCTTGGGGGTGAGATTAGGGGACTTTAGATTGTTCTACCTTCTTGCTTACTTGCTCATTGCTATCAATAACAATATGTAATGGATATTCTATCCCATTAACTAAATCTTTATTCATATTCATGATGGCTTTTTAAAAATGAAAGCCTAGAAATGGATTTTCTTGATTCAATCCTATGAAACCCAGCATGGCTGGTGTGCATTGCCAATTGCCCACCAGACTGGCTTGGGATGTTTCCGTTCCCCTAGCCAAAGGTGAGAGGCCTTGTTTCCTTACTAGTTGTCAGTAGTATTAGCATTTTTCCCATGTGACCAACAAGTCATAGTTTATAATTTTAAAGTCACTAGCATTGTCGAATATTTATTGTGAACATCTGTTTTCTTTGTAATCCTATTTTTTTAATATAAGATGTTTTAAATAAAAAAATGGGATTCCATTTTTATACTTTTTAAAACTCCAAGTCAGACAAGTTTCAGAAACTAAGGATGCTGAGGCCCAACTCCAGCTAATATCAATTAACTTGCTATGTTTTAAGGAGTTTTTAAAAATCTCTTTGCATTTTGTGTTTTCATTGTGTAGCAAGTTTATCGGGCAGTTTGGATTCATCAGCTAATATCTGAGAAGTGCTTTACATCCTATGAAAATCCCCAAGTTTACAAAATTCATCAGAACTTTTAGCTGATGTGAAAACTGTATATATAAAAATACCCAGAGGGAGAGAAAATGAAAGAGATAGAAAAAGGAGGAAAGCGAAAGAGAGAAATTGAGATCTGGAGGAAAAGAATATTTCCTTGAACACAGGAAACCCAACCAACATGTGGGGCCATTTGACAAGTGACGTTTGTGGGACAGTCACTGCAGCATGGATGCCTGATTTGGTTTGTGGGAATGAATATTCATCATCCCATGAATTCTCTCCATGTGCACTGGCTTTTAAAGTACATCAAATGGGTCTGTAATGGCCCAGATATGAAAGTGAAAGTACAAGACAGACAATTGAGCACAATTTACTTAGAGTGTTTTCCCCCCTCTGGGGATTTGGCTGTGCCGATTCCAGCTTTCAAAAAGAATATTCTGTCTGTTGATCCCAAGTTACAAACACTGACACCATAGCCTGTGGGAAAGGATGAAGAGAGTTGAAGAAGTCTGGGTGAGTCCTTTGCTAAATTATAGAAATATTTGCATAAAAATCATCTGAATGCCACACATTTCTCTAAAGAAATAATGGCTCTAGTGTAGATGTTAGGCAAACAGATTATGAAAAGCTTTTGAGATCTCCTGCTTACATTTTGGAACCTGAAGTGGGAAAGATTGTCAAGGGAATGCTTGTTTCATTATACTGAAATGAGAACATTTCCTAACCAGAAATGGTAAGTGATTGTTTTGCTCTGGTTGATAACTGACTTTTTAGTTCCAGCAATGGAACTTCAGAGCATGATGACTTTTACCAAAGAACTAGAATCAAAGTCAAGATTTTACAGCCTCTTCTCCCATCTTCCTGATAATTGAAAGAATCTCTACTAGGAGAGTTAGGGTGGTGGTATTGTTCAGTCAGCCTGGAGGTTCTGAAGAAACTGGGTTTATTCCTTGTCTGGGATGGAGAGGAATGGTCACTGCATTGGTCATCTTGAAAGGTATACCTTCAAGTATACAATTCTGTTGCTTCAGAATTTCACAGATAAATATGATCATCTGACCCAGACTTTTATCTAGAATAGCCAAGCATCCAGGGCCATCTTTTTAATTATATAGTTAGAACACCTGCAGAAGCCCAAATAAAGGTAGCTGCCTCAATTCTAATCTCTCCACACATTCTCCAAAAAAATGCAAACCCATACAGACAGAACCACACACTTTTCATGACTTGCATGCTTTTCCCAATAACATTTAAAAACAGAAAACACAACTTCCTAACACATGCTGAACACGAACCTCAGTTTCCCATATATTATTTTCTTGGGCTTATACCAAGGCGTTGCAGAGAACAAGGTGAGGTCTCAAAAAATGACACAGAAGAGAGAACAGGGATACCAAGACTGACCTAAAGCCACCCCCCAGAAGTCCACTTTAAGCACCCAAATCCCCAAACAAAACAAACCAACAAAACTGAAAAGGAGCTCTGGTGTTACTTATTACTAGGTATGTGATCAGAAGGCCATGTGGGACCTCAAGAATCCACCCTGGTGGGGCAACACTTTTGAGGATAAGACAGTGAAAACAGAGGGAGAGGCAAACTTTGGAAACAGTTTTGAGAGCAGAAGAAGCAATAGGGAGAAACTATGAATCCTGTGAGACAAAATAATATCTTTTAAATTCTAAGGACACAAGACCACTTCCCCTGACTCCCTAAAACCAGTTACCTAGAAAAAGAAGTTGTATTTTGCTACACTGAGGAAAGTAGTTGTCTGGAGCTAGGACCATGAGCCCCATCCACTGAATGGGACTGGTACAAGCAGTTTCCACTCACACAGTGCCACAGTGAGAAAAAAATGGGAAAGGAGAGCCAAACACCAGGTCTGGTGTTATGCATCCTCACCAAGCTATTAGCTATTAGCCCTGAGCAGAAGTATTCCAACATGCCAGACCAAATTTAATATCCCTGAAGAAGCATTTGAGGCAGCTGTATCTATACCTATGTATCTACAGAAGAATATATCTATTTATTTATCTAGATCTAGATTACATTTATATAACACACACATACACACGTTTTGTAAGTAGGTAATTAACACACAACTGGAATTAGAAATTCAAAAACTACTTCTGAGCCACTGCGCCGAGGCTTCTGGAGAGGTCTGGCTGGGAGCTGCTGGGCTCTCTGGCTCCAGCGGGGAATTTGGACCCCTCGGTGCTATTTTGCAGTTTCCCTGGCAGAGAGCGATCATCTCCGGCTGCCTGAGTCCTCGGAGCTGAGGTTGGGTCTTCCGAGGCACTAGGAGGCGGCTCTGGCCTGGAGCGGCTGGAGTCACTGGCTCTAGCAGGGAGCTTAGGGCATTTGGCGCCATTTTACAGTGTCCTCGGGAGAGAGCAACTACCTGCCACTGCCTGAGCCCCCAGCAAGGAGTTCAGGCCTGCTTGGGCTCTCAAGCCCAGTGTCTCCATCACTGAGCACAGTTCTGTGCCCCCACCCCAACTTGGTCTAGTGCCCAGGTCCACACCCTGGCACGGGATCTAGCACCTTGCTGTATCTAATTGTCTATCAACACCAGGCTGCCTCTGCCCAGAAGCATTGATCATTCCCAACCTGGAGGTAGTGGGACAGTACCTTTCGTGGGCCACCACTTGATCAAGCATCACTCAAACATCAGGTGAGTTACTGGAAATCTGCAGGGAAACTTTAAGTCTTCACAGGGAAATTGCAATCCCTCGGATTCGCATTACTAGAGGGAAAGATACACAAGCAACATGAGAAAACACAGAAAGAAAGTGTCCCAAACAAACCTAGATGATATATCAAGAGAACCCAAAGACAGCATGGTAGAAGTAATGACAGAAAGGGAGTTCAGAATGTTCATAATTAAAATGATCCGAGAAGAGAATGATGTGATGAGAGAGCAAATTCAGGCTATGAATAATCAGCTAATAGAGCAATTGCAGGAAGCAAAAAATCATTTCAATAAAGAGATAGAAGTTCTGGAAAAAAACAAACAAACAGAAATCCTTGAAGGAAACAAGGAAATGAAGGAAACAATAAACCAAGTTAAAAACTCAATAGGAAGCATAATTAACAGAATAGATCACTTGGAAGACAGAACTTCAGACAATGAAGACAAAATATTTAATCTTGAAAACAAAGTCGAACAAGTAAAGAAGATGGTTAGGAATCATGAATGAAACCTCCAAGAAATATGGGACATCATGAAAAGACCAAATTTAAGAGTTATTGGGATTGAGGAAGGCACAGAGATACAAACCAAGGGTATGATAATCTGTTCAAGGAAATATTATCAGAAAATTTCCCAAACATGATGAATGAGATGGAAAATCAATTACAAGAAGGTTACAGGACACCAAACGCACAGAATTTCAACAGATCCACACCAAGGCACATTATAATGAAGATACCTAACATACAAAACAAAGATAGAATTTTAAAGGCTGCGAGAGAAAAGCTTCAGATTACCTACAGGGGGAAACCAATACGGATATCAGCAGATTTCTCAGCCCAGACCCTAAAAGCAAGAAGGGCCTGGAACAACATATTTCAAGCTCTGAAAGAAAACAGATGCCAACCAAGA
>JAJEJO010052443.1:150645-210579 GCA_020662805.1 Glaucomys volans
AATAATAACAGAATGTGTGACAGATACCATTGCCCTGTGTACATGTATGAACGCACAGATGGTGTGACTCTACTTTGTGAAAAAATAAAAATAAATAAATAAATAAATAAATGGCTATTTGCTATACTTTCAAAGAAAAAAAAAGAATGTATATATCTCTCCATAATTTCCTGTACATTGTGTTGAACTAAATTAAACATATCCAAGATAAAAAAGAAAATTCAAAAACTAGGAACACACATCCACAGAAAAGAAGTAAATTGAATGCCCATGATGGTAAATATTTAATGAATTTTAATTGTAGATCTAAGCTTATAACAAAGGTCTAGATAAGAGTGGATGCATAATACATTAATGTTATATGTTCTGTCAAGTAGAAATAATGCAACTTAAAATGGTATTAGAAGGGGAGTGTAAGAGAAAGTGCAATAAACTCATGGATTATTTAATACATAGAATTCAAGTGGTCTATTAAACACTGATAAGCCAAATGGTAAACTTAAATGTGCAAGGTATAAATCATCTTCTTAAATAATATAAATATTTAAAAATGGAAAGTAAAGAAAGCACATCACAAAAATAAAAAGAAAATATACACAGTGAATTAGAACAAAAAAACACAGAGTTGAGAGCAAGTATAACAATCACCTCAATGTTAGTTTAATTAACATTTAAAACATTTCAAAATTGGCCCACAAAATAAGACACAGCTCTGGCATATAAGGAACACATTTTACCTTCAAATGATTAGAACTCAGAAAGACTTATAGGAAGGATAATATTTTTCTAGAAAGAAAATGGAAATGAAAATGCAGAAACTACAATCATGATGTCAGTATAGTATAATTCTGACCATAGAACAACTAAACTTGACTAAAGAGGACCATGTTGTAATGCTAAACACCACGTTTCACAAAGAGTACAGCATTATGAATTATAGTGCACCAAACAGCATAGGAATCACCTTTGTAAAGCAGAAACTACGAGTGAGTCAAAGAGACACAGGAGCACTTTAATGATGGGAGAATGCAGTATGCATTCTCAGTACATGGCAGACCAAGTGGACAGAAGGTAAACAAGGTGGCTGAATGTCTAAACAAGGTACAGCCTCTTCTTTCCCATTTCTTTTTAACATTAGTGTATTATTATTATACCTGATAACGAGATTCATTATGCCATATTGGTGCATGTACATAACATAATTTGATCAATCTCATTCCCCAGTGCCTTCTCTTTCCTTCTTATTCTTTCTCCCCCTGATCTGCTTGCTCTACTCTGATCTCCTTCTATTATCATTATTACTTTAATTAGTACATTATAATTATACAATATATATGTGTATTTTAGATTATATACATATAAAATCTCTCTCTGTATATGAGACTTATTGTGGTATATTTATACATGAACATAGCATTGGTAGATTTCATTCCCCAGTACTTCCTCCTCTCCTTCCCTCTTTATCCTCTTCTACTCTCTTGCTCTCCCTTTTAATTTTGAAAGTCCTCTATTTTTAATCCTTTTCCCCTTTCTCTCTAGCTTCTGCATATGAGAGAAAACATTCCATCTTTAAACTTTCTGATTCAGGTTATTTCTCTTAGCATGATGTTTTCCAGTTCCACGCATTTGCCCACAAATGACGAATTTCATTCTTTGTTTGGTAAAACTTTATTGCATATATTTACATTTTCTCTATTCATTCATTGGTTTGTGGCCACCTAGGCTGGTCTGATAATTTGTCTACGATGAATTGCACTACTATAAACATTGGTACTCATGTATTTCTATACTACACTGATTTTGGATCTTTTGGATAAATACAAATAGTGGGACAACTGTGTCATGTGGTGGTTTCATTACTAGTTTTTTGAGGGAACTTCATACAGTTTTCCAAAGTGGTTGTACTAATTACAGCCTCACCAACAATCATATGTATACCTTTCCCCCCACATCCTCAGTAGCACTTCTTATTATTTGTATTCTTGATTGCCATTCCAATTGAAGTAAGATGAAATCTCAGTGTAGTTTTGATTTGCATTCCTCTGATTACTAAGGATAGTAAACATTTTTTCATATTTTTTGGTAATTGTGTTTCTTCTTTTGAGATATATCTGTTCAGATCATTTACCCATTTATTGATGGGGTTGTTTTCTTGGTGTTAAGTTTTTTGAGTTCTTTATATATTATGAATATTAATCTGCAGTCAGAATAGTAATTACAAAGATATTTTTCTCATTCTGTAGGCTTTCTCATCACACTCTTGTTTCCTTTGCTATGGAGAGCTTTTTAATTTGGTATCCTACTCCTTATTGATTCTGGATTTTATTTCTTGAGCTATAGGAGTCTTATTAAGGAAGTTGTTGCCTATGCCAAATCTTGAAGTGCTGATTTATGCTTTCCTCTAGCTGTTTCAGTGTTTCTGTTCTAATTCCTTGATTTTTTTAAATTCACTTTGTTATGAATTATATGCAGGGTGAAAAAGATAAGGATCTAGTTTCATTCTTCTACATGGATAATAAGTTTTTCCAGAATTTGTTTAAAAGACTTTTTCCAAAGTATATTTTTGATGCCTGTATCAGATTCAGATGACTATGTCTATGTGGATTTGTCTCTGAGTTTTCTATCCCATTGGTCTTAATATCTGTTATTATGTCAATACCAAGCTGTTTTTGTTTCCATAGCTCTGTGGTATACATTAAAATTAGGGTTTGTGATGCCAAAGGCATTGCTCAGAATTTCTTCAGCTATTCTGAATCTTATTCTTTCATATGAATTTTAGGCCTTTTTTTCTAGGGTTCTTTGAAGAACATCATTGGTAATTTGATGAGGTTCACATTGAACCTGAATATTGCTTTAGATAGCATGGTCATTTTGTCCATATTAAATCAGAAAGTTAGATGTATTTTGATTTTCTAATGCCTTTTTCAATTTTTTTTCTTCAGTGTTCTATAATTTTCATTATAGAGGTTCATCATCTCCTTGGTTAGATTTATTCCTAGATTTCCTGTTTGAGTCTATTGCTAATGGAATTGTTTTCCTGATTTTTTTCTCATAAGATTTATTATTGTAGTACAGGAAAGTTGTTGGATTTTTAATGTTAATATTATATTTTGCTACTTTATTGAATTTGTTTATTAGCTCTAGAAATCTTCTGGTGGTGTTTTTGAGTCTTCTACATGTGGGATCATGTCATCAACCAAGAGAGACTACTTGACTTCTTCTCCTCTTTGTATCCCTCAAATTCTTTCTCTTGCCTGATTGCTCTAGATAGAGTACCAAGAACTATATTGAATAGGAGTGGTCAGAGTGAGCATCCCTGTCTTGTTCTGGATTTTAGAGAAAATGCCTTCAGTTTTCTTCCATTAACCATGGTGTTAGCTTTGGGTTTGTCAAATGTAGCCTTTATGATGTTGAGTTAAGTTCCTTTTTTTCCTAGTTTCTTCAGTGTTTTTAACATGAATGGATGGTGGTTTTTTTTTTTTTTTTTTTCTGGTACTAGGGATTGAACCCAGGGCCTTGTGTTTGTGAGGCAGGCACTCAACCAACTGAGCTATATCCCCAGCCCTGGATGGTGGATTTTGTTGAAGACGTTTTCTGCATTCATTGAGATGATCTTGTGATTTTTGTCCTTAGTTCAATATGTTATGGATTTATACTTATTGATTTGCATGTGTTGAATCATCCTTGCATCACTGGAATGAACCCAACTTGATCATGGTGTACAATCTTCTTAAAGTGTTGGAAGATACAATTTGCTAATATTTTATTGTGTATTTTTATTTCCATGTTCATCAGAGTTATTGATCTGTAGTTTTCTCAATGTGTCTTAATGTGGCTTTCATAACATATGAAATGAATTCATAGAATAAATTTGGGAGTGTTCTAGACCTTTACATTTCATAAAACAATTTTAGGAGAATTGACATTCTTAGTTGAAAATCCATTTGATTTCAGACTTTTCTTTGTTGAAAGGCTTTTCATTACTGCCTCAGTCTCATTGCTTGATATTGATTTAAGATTTCTATATCCTTTTGGTTCAATTTAGGCAGGACCTTTGTGTCTAGAAATTTGTCAATATTTTCTGTATTTCCAATTAATTGTAATATAAGTTTTCAAAATAGTCCCTAATAATCCTCTGCATTTCCGAAATGTCTGTGACGATATTTCTTTTTTCATGTGTAATTTTGTTTATTTGTGTCTTTCTTTTAGTTAGTTTGGCCAAGGATTTATGAATCTTGTTAATTTTTTCAAAAAAGCAACTCTCTTATATTGATCCTTTCTATTATTTTTAAATTCTTTACTTCTTTTGACTTTGTTTTTTAAAATATTTTTAGTTGTAAATGGACACAATACCTTTATTTAATTTTTTTTATGTGGTTCTGAGGATCGAACCCAATGCCTCACACTTATTTAGCAAGCACTCTACCAGTGAGCCACAATCCCAGTCCTTGACTTTGGTTTTAATCATTTTCTGTCTTCTACTGACTTTGGAATTAGTTCGTTTCTAATTTTCTAGAGCCTTGATATTAGATGGTTTATTTGAGCTCTTTCTTTTTTTTTAGAAAAAATGTAGGCTCTTTGTGGTATACACTTTCCTCTTGGAACTGCCTTCATGGTGTCCCAGAGATTTTGGTACATTGCATCACTATTCTAGCTTGATTCTAAGAATTTTTAAAATTTCTCCTTTCATTTTTTAAATGACCTTCCTCATTCAAAAGAGTATGTTAAATCTCCATGTATTTATTTGTTTTCTACAATTTTTGTTGTTGATTTCTAATTTTATTCTATTATGATCTGTAAGATACAAGGAAATCTGGCAACTTTTTTTTTTCTTTTTGTGCTGGGGATTGGACCCAGGGCCTTGTGCATGCATGGCAGGCACTCTACCAACTGAGGTATATTCTCAGCCCTATTACTTTTTTTTATGTATTTGCTAAGACTTGCTTTGTGACCAAAAGTATGGTCCATTTTGGAAAAACTTCCATGAACTGTGGAGAAGAATAAGATATATGTTATATTTATAGATCAGCATTTACATCCTGTCAAATTTAGCTTTTCTTAATCAAACATATACACTGAGCAAAACTGATCTTTGAGTTTTTTAAAAAAGGATCAAGATGTTCTGTAAAATAGAAATATTTGATCACAAAAAATAAAATAAGAATTTAATCACAATGTAACAGCTCATCCCCTCTTCACCTAAAAATTATAAAAACAAAAAATGCCTATTAAAAACCTATCAGGCAAAAGGGGGAAATAAAACAGAAACCAACTATCTTCTAAAAATTAATGACAATGAAATCATTAGATATTAAAATTTATAGCCTATGTTAAAGCCAGCGATCAAAGGAAAATCCATGGTTTTAAACATACCAATAAAAATTAAAAATATAAATAAATTAATTAAAATTTCAATTCTGAAAGGTAGAAAGAGAACAACTAAGTTAACTAAATAAGAGGAAAAAGAAGACAAATATAAAAGATTAAGTTGAATGAGGTAAAGAAGAAAAAACAGTATATCTAATTAATGAATCAAAACCCTGATTTTTTTTTTCAAAGAACAAAATAGACCAAGCATTAGTTTATCTAAACAAGAAAAAGGAGTGGAGCAAAGACAAATGCACAAACTATGAAATGAAATGACATTGAAACATGTTATGGGAGGAAATGACATTGAAACAGATGTTTTCCAAATACACACAATTATCATGCACACTTATATGTAAAGAAATTTAAAATATAGATGAAATTGATAAATCCCCAATTGTAAAAACCGACTACTTACAGGAGATGGGAACAGAAGGATCAGAGAAGTGTGGAAGAGAGGGAGCATAATACTTTCTGAATGTTCCTTTTTATGTAATTCAGACATTTTGGGTTATATTAGTGTTTCACATACTCAATATGTAAAATGAAGTCAGTAAAGATGTGGAAAGGAACCTTAAAATGTATACAACGTGAAGTAAATGAGCTTATTTTAGAACCGCATTGAAGGGAAAAAGTAAACTAAACCGAGTGATTTTTGAATTCAACATTTTGACTGTATATCCCTTGGCTATAAACAAACAATAGTAAATAAAGACTGAACTCTAAGTAGGAAGCTTAGTGTGGGTTAGCAATTCTTAAATGACTTTGTGTGTATTCTAGTATATTCTAGAATTAAGCAATACATAAATAGATTGTGGGTAATGGGAACCAGGTTTCTCGGTGCTAGAAAAGGCAATTATAAACGTGAATATAGGAAAAGTGGAATGAACTCTGTGTTAGTGGAACATAATTGGATATTGAAATGGGATTGAAAGGATCAGTAAGAACTTATGATATATTTTATCTATCCGCTCATCATTATGTATAGGCTTTCCTAGCTCTGTCCACTAAAGGCTAAAAGCGATGACATCCTGGCAGCAATGAGTACATCCAGTGCCAAGATCTCAGTTTCTAAATGTACAGTCCATTAGAAAGAAACTGGGATCCCTGAATAAATTAGCTTATTATAAGATTGTAACTAGGGAAATACAAGGTAAGTCTTAGCTATCTTATTGCTCAATAAAGTAAGCAATAAGAATAGTAAGTAAGCAATTCAAAGAATCATGCAAGAATTTCAAAGGGTTATATAGACATATCTAAAGAATGTACTGGCAATGGCTGGAACAATGGATTATCAAAATTAATAATGTTGGGAGATCCAAGATGACAGATTAGAGGAGAGGTGTATTTTCCAGCTGTTCTGTGTCTCAGAGCAGTGGCAGTGTTCCTTCTCAACAAGGTGGGTGACAGCAGAAATTCATGGAAGTGAAATATTGGACAGTCAGAGACATAAAGACTCAGAAATTTGCTTTGAACAGAGGACAAGGAAGAATACACTGGGGTCAAGGTGATGATGGCAGTGATACCAGTTCACCATAGTGGAGAGGATAACAAGCAGAGAGAGAGAGAAGCATAACAAGTTAATTTGACATGGAAATGGAGAACAGAAAAGCAGTCTGAACTTAACTAAATCAATGGCTGTAGATCAAGCTGCTGTTTGAAAAGTGTTCCATGTTTCTCAATTGGCAAGAGAACTGAGGTGGGGAGACATCTCAAAGAGGCCATGCTGTGGCTTTCTGCTGTGGAAGCCCAGGAGATCACAGCATATATTGCTATACTGTCTCTGCAAGTGCTGCCATGTTTCCTAGGGTGTTCCTGGCAGAATATGATTGAAATGGGCATAGAAAAAAAATGTGCTCTAGGGTTTCAGTTCCAGGATGCAGAGGGGAGTACGGCTTGCTTTACCTTTGAGTCTGGTGGCTCACGAGACCAATAGAAGAGGGTTGGTAGACTCAACAGATGGGCATGATTACAGTCAAGCACTGACTCTGGGAAGGCCATACTGACAGGTGGTGGAGTGTGTGAGACTTATGGAGGTTGGGTTACCACACCCTATGAGTAGAATTCGTGGAGGCTTCTGAGACCCACACACCCAGCAGAGATCAACATCTGCCTGGCCTTAGGGGTGTGCTGATGTAACCTCTCCAGAGAAGATATCGTTCAACAAAGCTCCAAAGCTCCAATGGGAGCTAACCACCAGTTACTGTGACTTCCTACTTAGAACTATATATATCAGCTCTGCCCTGGAGTACCTCCACCTAATCTGTCCAGCCAAAATGCCAGCTAACAGTAATATCTTTCCGCCTACCTTACACTGGTGTGAAGGAAAGCTGAGAACTCTTTCAACCAGCTTTGGTTCCAGACCATACCAGCTGGAAGTCTGGTGAGCAGCATAAAGACAGAATGTGTTTAATACCTCCCAGACGTTGCTCTATCTAAGGAGTACATAGTCCAAGAAGAAGCAGAAAGAGAGGCAGTCTGTCAGAGACAGTGAACATCATTTTGTTGACAGTTTTGATAACCTCAGAGGAGAAAATTCTTCAATTCATTAAGAATTTTTTGTGTGTTTTTTTCTGCATTTGCTATTTAATTTCCAAGAAGAAGCAGAAAGAGAGGCAGTCTGTCATAGACAGTGAACATCATTTTGTTGACAGTTTTGATAACCTCAGAGGAGAAAATTCTTCAATTTATTAAGAATTTTTTGTGGGTTTTTTCTGCATTTGCTATTTAATTTGACTATACATGATATACATTTTTGCTTCTTTTTCCTTTTTCTTTTCATTTTTACCAGTTTTTCCTTTTATCATCATTTGTTATTTTACTTTGTCTTTTGAGGGTTAGGATTTTCAGTTTGTTTTGTTTTTGCTTCTCATATTATGCTTTCTTTCCTTTCTTCTATCCCTGATATTCAGATTCTCTTGTTCTCTCTCTCTGACTTTATTTTGCTTCTTTTATCTATGTTTTCTCCTCCTCCTTTGGATCCTCTATTCTGCTTTTGTTTTTTCTCAGTTCATATGTTAATTATTTTAAACTTTCTTCTGCCATTCTATCCCATTTTCTTATCTCTTAATGAACTATAATTTTATCTTTTAGAATTATTTAGTTCATATAATTTATACCCCCACCATTCATGCTGCAACTTTTATTAGTACTATGGATGTCATAACTGAAACTTCTTTATTCTATATCTAGTTCACAGCTGTCTATTATTTTGCTGTTGCTCATTACTGACCATGCAATTCCATTTTTTTGTGGTAATTGGTGATGTAAATATCATACTAGGCATTGGGTATTTATTTTGATGCTGCATATTATTCACTGCTATTGCTGTCTTATTTTTCCCTTTTCTGTGAGATGCTGGGAATCTATTGGAACATTACAAACTCACAGGGTAGAGACTCTGCTGCTGAGCTATACCCACAACCCAGCCAAGAGACCATTCTTGCTCCACTTACAACCCAATTCTACTCAAACTTCAACACAAAGAATAGGGAAGGAAAAAAACCCAAACTGATGGCCAAACCCCAAGTGGAAATGGTTAAAGGGTGTCTATAGGTCCCACTCATGGAAATCTATTTCCACAGAGAAAACAAAGAGAAATAAAACAAAGACTGTTGACACCACACCTACAAAGGGTTGCAACTTAGATAATTCCCTTGCCTTTTAGAACATACAGAGTGGGGATATACCCCACATATTCTGCAGTATACAACACTGCTTCATCTATGGAAGGACCCCACTCTTGTGAGATCTGCAGGGAAAGTGGATCCTCAAGTCCTGGTTCAACTGCTTCAAAATAAGCTAATCACCACTGAAGAACTAACTGGAAACTATACTACAAAACCACTTGTAAATATATTGAAAAATTCACAACAACATGCTATCCCAGAACAAGAGAAATCTGTGCTGTAAAATGACCCACACATAAGAGTAGAAAAGAAATCTAACCAAAAAGATGCACAAAACACAAGAATTATAGAAAATTAAAGTTTATAATTAACTAGCAATGACCTTCAAAGATATTGAAGTGGATGAAGCACTAGATTTGGAATGTAAAATGATGATTATAAAAAGATCAATAAATTCCAAGACAACACAGAAAAACAACTGAATGAATTAAGAGAGTAAATACGGGATATGAATTATAAATTTAACACCGAGATAGAAATATTGAAAAATAACCAAACTGAAATTTTGGAAGTGAATGACAAAATAAATCTAGTAAAGCACTCAGTGGAAAGTCTACAATAATGTAGAACAAGTAGAAGACAGATTCTCAGAGCTGGAAGATAAAGTGGCTAGCTTTGAACATTTAGATAGCATTAAATAGTAGAAAATATGGCTGGGTATGTAGCTCAGTTGATAGAGTGCTTGCCTTGAAATCACAAGATCCTGGGTTCAATTCCCAGCACTGCAAACCAAACCAAACCAAACAAAAAACCAATAGAAAATAAGCAACTATGATCAGAATATACAAATAGTCTGGAAAAAGTAAAATAAATTAAGAATTATTAGAATTTAAAAGGGTTGTGAAATGCAGGCTAGTAGCATGGATATCCTCTTTAGGGAATTAATAACAGAAATATTTTCAAACCTTGGGAATGAGAAGGTCATTTAGATAAGGGAGACATTCAGAATCCCAAATGGGATTAAAAAAGAACTTCTCCATGATGTATTATAATTAAAATACATAATATAGAGAGGAAGAATAGAATTTTAAAAGCCTCAAGAGAAAAAAATCAGGTCATATTTAGAGATAAACCAATCAGAATTATTTCTGATTTCTCAGCACCAATTCTAAAATCCAGGAGAGCTTTGAATAATGTTTTGGATGCCCTGAAAGAAAATAACAGCCAACCAAGATTGCTCTATCCAGCAAATCTCTTTCAGAATTGAAGGAAGAAAAAAAAAGCAACTTCCAAAATAAGCAAAAATTAAAAGTATTTATGACTATTAGACAGCCACTGCTAAAATGCTGCACACGGAAATCAAAAAAGGAGGAAGAGGAGAAGGAGGAGGAGGAGGAGGAGGAGGAGAAGAAAAAGAAGAAAAAGTAAAAAGGAAAAAGATAAAAAGAGAAAAGAAAAAGAAAAAAAACCACACTAACTCCAGAACTTGCAAATGGATGAATCTTACTGGAAAAGTAGCTAAGAAAATGTAAAATATGACCAAATTAAGCACAAAAATAAAATGGAAGACATTAACAAACATTTTTCTATAATATTACAGAATGGAAATGGTCTCAACTCTCCAATTAAAAATCATAGACTGGCAGAATGGATTAAAAAACAAGACCCAGGAAAATGTTGTTTGTATGATACTCATCTTACAGGTAAAAAAAGCCACAGGCTGAGTGAAATGATGAAAAATGACATTCCATGCAAACGGAGTACCAAAATAAGCAGTAGAAGTTACTTTGACAACCACAAGGCAGACTTCAAGTCAAAATTATTTAGAATAGACAAAGAAAGTCACTTCAGTACCCTTAAAGGGAGAATTAAATGAGTAAATATAACAATAGCAAATATGCTTCTAACATCAGAGCAACAAATTACATAAAATGAACACTATTAAACTTCAAGACTCTGATAGACCTCAATACAATACTGGGTGATTTCAACACACCTCTGTCATCAATAGATATGTCATCTAGACATAAAATCAGTAAAGACTCTTCACACCTAAAAATTATTATGTCAAATGGATGTAACAGACATTTATAGAATATTTTACTAAATCACAACTGAAATCACTTTCTTCTCAGCTGTACATGCATGGTATCTTCTCCAAAATATACCACATATTAGACCACAAAGCAACTTTTGGGAAATTCAAAAAATCTATATAATTCCTTGCACCTTATCAGATCATAATTGAATAAAAATAGAAATCAACACTATGAAAAGGCACAGAAAATACATAAACACATGGAGATTGAACAACATACTTTTGAATGATGAATTAGTGATAGAAGAAATCAGGGAAGAAATTAAAAGATCTCTAGAATTAAAGGAGAATAGAGGAGCAATACAAATACATCAGAATCTTTGGAATGTTGTGGAGGCAATTTTAAACTGAAAACTTACAGCTATGAGTGCCTTTATAAGGGAATGAGAAAGATCCCAAACAAACAACTGAATAATGAATTTCAAAACCATAAAAAAACAAGAGCAAAAGTGTCTCAAAATCAGTAGATGGAAGGAAATACTTAAGATCAGAACTGAAATCAATGAAGCAGAGAATAAATACAAAGTATCAATTAAATGAAGTGTTGGTTCTTTGGAAAGATTAACAAGATTGACAAACCCTCAGTCAAGCTGAGAAAGAGAAAGAGAGAAGATATAAATTACTAAAATTAGAGATAAAGAAGGAGATATCACCACAGACAACATAGAAATCATGAGGATCACTAGGGACTAATTTGAAAATTTATATTACAATAAATTAGAAAATCTAGAATAAATGGATACATTTCTAGACACATATGTCCTACCAAATTGGAAAGAGGATACAGAAAACCTAAACAGATCAATATCAATGAAATTAAGCCAATATTATGTTTATTGATTTCCAGATGTTGCATCCCTGGGATAAACCCCACTTGATCATGGTGCACTATCTTTTAAATGTGTTTTTGTATGCAATTTGCAAGAATTTTTGCATCTATGTTCATCAGGGATATTGGTCTAAAGTTTTCTTTCCTTGATGCATCTTTGTCTGGTTTTGGTATCAGAGTAATACTAGCTTCATAGAATGAGTTTGGAAGGGTTCTATCCTTTTCTCTTTCATGGAATACTTTGAGGAGCATTGGCATTCAATTTTTTTAAGGTTTTGTAGAACTCAGCTGAGAATCCCTCTGGTCCCAGGCTTTTCTTTGTTGGTAGGCTTTTGATGGCTTCTTCTATTTCAGTGCTTGAAATTGATCTCTTTAAATTGTGTATGTCTTCCTGATTCAGTTTGGGAGAATCATATGTCTCTAGAAATCTATCAGTGTCTTTGGCATTTTCTATTTTGTTGGAGTACAGATTTTCAAAGTAGTTTTTAATTATCTTATATATTTCAATGGTGTCTGTTGTGATCTTTCCTTTTTCATCACTAATTCTAGTAATTTGAGTTTTCTCTCTCCTCTTCATTAGTGTGACTAAGGGTTTATCAATTTCATTTACTTTTTCAAAGAACAAGCTATTTGTTTTCTTAATTTTTTAAATTGTTTCTCTTGTTTCAATTTCATTGATTTCAGCTCTGATTTTAATTATTTCCTCTCTTCTACTACTTTTGGTGTTGATATGTTCTTCTTTTTCTAGGACTTTGAGATGTAATGGTAGGTCATTTATATGTTGACTTTTTATTCTTTTAATGTATGAGCTCAATGCAATGAACTTTCCTCTTAGCACTGCTTTTATTTTGTCCCAGAGATTTTGATATGTTGTGTTGTTGTTCTCCTTTACCTCCAAGAATTTTTTTATTTTCTCTCTCATGTGTGGGTTGGCAGGTAAGAGAAGAATGGAGGAACTTTAGATTACATAGAGGGAAATGAGAGGGGGGAGGGGGCGGGGTATGAAAGATGGTGAAATGAGACAGTCATCATTACCTTATGCACATGTATGATTACATGAATGGTGTGAATTTACATCATGTACAATCACAGAAATGAAAAGTTGCACCCCATTTGTGTTCAATGAATCAAAATGCAGTCTGTAAAAAAATAAAATAAATAGCTAGATTGTGGAACCAACCTAGATGCCCTTCAATAGATGAATGGATAAAGAAACTGTGGTATATATACACAATGGAATATTACTCAGCCATAAAGAAGAATAAAATTATGGCACTTGCAGGTAAATGGATGATGTTGGAGACTGTCATGCTAAGTGAGATTAGCCAATCCCCCAAATCCAAGGACCGAATGGTCTCTCTGATAAGTGAATGATGATGCATAATGTGGGGTGGAAGGGTGGCAAGAATGGAGGAAGGATAGATAGCATAGAGGGAAGGGATAGATAGCATAGAGGGGTCGGGGTGGGGGGGTAAGAATAATAACAGAATGTGTGACAGACATCATTGCCCTGTGTACATGTATAAATGCACAGATGGTGTGACTCTACTTTGTGTACAACCAGAGAAACAATAGCTGTACTCCATTTGTGTTCAATGAATCAAAATTAAATAAAAAAGAAAAATAAGTAAAATAAAAATAAAAAAGAAATTAAGGCAACAATAAAAAAAAATCTTCCAACAAAGGAAAGCACAGGAATAGATGACTTCTCAGCTGAATTTTACTAGACCTCTAAAGAACTACTCTCGCCAAGGCTCCTTAAATTATTTTGAGATAGAAAATGATGAAACACTTCCAAATTCATTCATAAAATCAGCATCACCCTGATACCAAAATCAGATAAGGACACCTTAAGGAAAGGAATCTACAGATCAATATCCCTGATGAACATAGAAATGAAAATACACAATAAAATATTAGCAAATTGTATTTACCAACACTTTAAGAAGATTGTACACCATGACCAAGTTGGATTCATTCCAGTGATGCAAGGATGATTCAACACACGCAAATCAATAAGTATAATCCATAACATATTGAACTAAGGACAAAAATCACAAGATCATCTCAATGAATGCAGAAAAAGTCTTCAACAAAATCCACCATCCATTCATGTTAAAAACACTGAAGAAACTAGGAAAAGAAGGAACTTACCTCAACATCATAAAGGCTACATTTGACAAACCCAAAGGTAACACCATAGCTAATGGAGAAAACTGGAAAGCATTTTCTCTAAAATCCAGAACAAGACAAGGATGCCCACTCTCACCATTCCTATTCAATATAGTTCTTGAAACTCTTTCCAGAGCAATCCAGCAAGAGAAAGAATAGGGATACAAATAGGAAAAGAAGAAGTCAAGTAATCTCTGTTGGTTGATGACATGATCCCACGTGGAGAAGACCCAAAACTCCACCAAGATTTCTAGAGCTAATAAACAAATTCAGTAAAGTAACAGGATACAGTTAATATTAAAAATACAACAGTTCTCCTGTATTCCAATAATCAATTTGATGAAAAAAATCAGGAAAACAATTTCATTAGAAATAGCCTCCAAAAATGAAACAATAATAACCACTACCAAGTCTAAGAATAAATTTAACCATAGAGGTGACAAACCTCTAGAATGATATTTTATAGAACACTAAAGAGAGAAATTGAAAAAGACTTTAGAAGATCAAAGTAGCTCCAATATTCTTGGATAAACAGAATTAATATGGTCAAAATGGCCATGTTATCTAAAGCAATATGCAGAGTCAATGTGAACCTCATCAAAATACCAATGACCTTCTTCAAAGAACTAGAAAGAAGAATCCTACAATTCACATGGAAGAGTAAAAGATCCAGAATAACCAAAGAAATGAGCAATAAGAGCAATGCTGTTGGAATCACAAACCCTAAATTTAAATTATACCATAGAGCTATGGTAAAAAAAGTAGCTTGGCATTGCCACAATAACAGATATGAAAACCAGTGGAGTAAAATAGAAGATTGAGAGACAAATCCACATAGATACAGTCATTTGATTCTGACAGAGGTGCCAAAAATATATTTTGGAGAAAGTCTTTTTAACCAGGGCTGGGGAAACTGATTATGCATATGCAGATCCCTATCTCTCATCTTGAAGAAAAGTCAAACCAAAGTGTATCAAAGACCTTGGAATTAGACCAGAATCACTGAAACAGCTAGAAGAAAACATAGGTCAACACTCTAACATATTGGCACAGGCAATGACTTCCTTAATAAGACTCATAAAGCTCAAGAAATAAAACCAAGAATCAATAAATGGGACGGCATCAAATTGAAAAGCTTCTTCTGCACAGCAAAGGAAGCAATTAAGAGTGTATAGAAAAAGCCTACAGAATGGGAGAAAATCTTTTCTAGCTACTCTTCTGATGGAATTTAATATCCAAAATATATAAAGAAATAAAATCAACAAAAAGTCGTCACTCAATAAATATAAAGGCAAATGAACTAAACAGGCACTTCTCAAAAGAAGTAGTGCAAATGGCCCCAAAAATGTTCAACAACCTTAGTAATTAGGGAAATACAAATATTAACTGCACTAAGGTTTTATCTCACTCTGGTTAGAATGTCAATCATCAAGAATGCAAATTAAAATATGTGCTGGAAAGGATGTTGGGACAAAGAATAACTCTCTTGGTTGGACTGTAAGTTTGTACAACTATTGTGGAAATCACTATGGAGATTTTTCAAAAGACTAGAAATGGAGCCACCTTATAATCCAGCCATATCACTACTCATATTTATCCTAAAGAATTAAAATCAGTATACTATAGTGATACAGTCATGCACATGTTTATGGCACAATTCACAATTTAGCCAATTTATGGAAGCTGCCAAGTTGTCTGTCAACAGATGAATTGATAAAATATGGTATGGATATACCATGGAGTTTTATTCAGCTATAAAGAAATCATGTCATTTGGTGGTAAATGGATAGAATTGGAGAATGCCATGCTAAGTGAAATATATCAAACTCAGAAAGTCAAAGGTCATATTTTTCTCACACATGGAAGTTAAAGAAAAAAAAAGAAACAAAAGTTGGGGGATCTCATGAAAATAGAAGGGAGACCAGTAGATTTGAACTAAGGGACCAGGAAAATGAAAGAGAGCCGGGAAAGGGGAGATATTAGGGTGTGAAAGTCATCAAATTTTATTGTTATATTGTGTATATACAAGTATATGACAATGAATCCCACTGCTATCATCAATTGTAGTGCACTAATAAAAATGAAATGAAATGAGAAAAAGTTACTGCTAGATTATGTTAGTAGATTCTAACCTACTAAAGAAATTAAGATTCTGTAAATCCATACTAATAAATTAATGAACACGGAAGGGAATCAACAGAATAATATATTTTTTACAGAATACCAACCAATAACTGTAGAAGGGTTGATGGAATTTCAAAATCACAATTTGGCAAAAATTGTATAAAATTATGACTCAAATTGTAGCAGCTAAAATTAATGAGTCACCAGTATTGGGACAAGGTAGTATCCAATGTCTCCTGATATAAAGCACTGAGAAGAATACAAGAATGCTATGTGTTATTCCTGCCCCAAATTAAAACACCAATGAGATGCCACCATCTAACCACTAAAATGGTCACAGCTTAAATTTTTGGCAAAACCAAGTCTTGGTGAGAATGTAGATCAATGAGAACTTTCAGATAGTGTTGGTGGTAGTGAATGTTGGAAAAATACTTTTGAAAATTTGACATTAGCTAAAAAGCTGAACATACAAGTACCTTATGACCTCAAAATTCCTCTTGTAATTAAATGCTCTATAGAAATGTATTCACATATTCTCCAAGAGAGTAAAATATTGCAATACGTGGCTATAAATTTTATGCAAATTTTAAATATGTAGTACCATGTAACAATAAAAATAAACACACATTACAATGTGGATGAATCTCACAAAAATATGAAGTGAAAAAAGCTAGACAGAATATCTAGTATGTATACATTTTTATCTATCTATCAAATCTAAACTACAGTGACAGAAGTACTTGTAACCTATGGGGAGAAATGAGAAACAAAAGAGGACTTCCTGGGCTTTGATGTTCTATTTCTTCACCTGGCTGGTATAAATACAATTATGCTCACTTTGTGATAATTAATTCCAGTGATACTTTTGTCATTTATTCCTTGTCCTGTATATGTGACATGCAGTGAAAATGTTAAAACAGGGAAACTAAGCCAGGTATGGCATTGCACATTGTAATCCCAGCTACTAGGGAGGTTGAGGCAGGAGGATTTCAAGTTCAAGGCTAGTCTGGGCAACTTAGCAAGACATTATCTCAAAATAAAAAATAAAGAGGGCAGGGATGTAGCTGAGTGTAGAGTGCTTGCCTTGGATATTATCCCCAGTACTGCAAAACAAAACTAAACAAAAGCACAAAACCAAACCAACCAAACAAACAAAAACCCAGGGAAACTAAAGAGACACAACAACAAAAATGAAAAAGCAATTTGTAAAAGTGATTCTGCAATGGAGCTGGGAGAGTGGGTATCTCAAAGGTAGTCATGCTTATGGATCTCATATAAGGCCATTATATGTAAATCAAACTGCAGATACACTGTAAAGTCATTCTATCACCCTGCTCTACGACTACATTACAAAGGCTTCACTTAGCTTAGGGGATAATTTGGAACCAGGGGAAAATATCATGCTGACGACAACATTTGCTGGAGTATATGGAGTTAAGCTCCCCAATGTGAATCGTAGAGACCCCTTACCAAGTTGGGTGTCAGAATTCCTTTTATTCATATAGGTTCATTGCATTTAATTTTTCACTTAATGAAGTTTGTTTTAGTGCTCACTCTGAGATTGGGTAACATGCTTTAGTATAAGATTTCCAGCAGAATCTAATGCTATTTATTCTGTATGCAGGCTTTACCTCCTCTAGAACAGAAGAGGTTCCCATTCCCATTTGTCATGGTAACTTTTATTTTAATATTTTAAACCACAGGACAGTCATTCTTCATAGTCAGTGGCTAATTAAATTTAATGATCTATTTCTGTGCTCACCAATGTTTCCTTACCCCAGCCTTGTCCTCTGGGTTTTCTTTTTCTACTACAGAGAAGAATGTTCTCAATTTGTTCCTTTAGTGAGCTGTAGGTGGTGAACTCATAGTCTTTGAACATCAGAGAATGTCTTTTATTTTGCACTCTCATTTGAAGAATGGGCATGCTCAAAGTTCAAAGTTCACAATTAATTTTCCTTGCCACTTTGAAGATAATTTTCCATTGTTGCTGATTAGATGTCTACTGCCAATCTGTTATTCCTTTGTGGTGATCTATTTCTTTTTTATTTTATGTGTTAGCTTGAAGATGTTCTCTTTATTCTTGGTGTTCTGCCATTTCACAGCCATGTGTGTGGGTGAGGTTTTATTTTCACTTACCCCGATAAGAGCTCAGAGCGAATCATCTGAGAGACCAGGTCATTTCTACAATTCTAGAAAATTCTCAGTCATTATCTCACGAAATAATTATTTCCTGTTATTCCCTTAGCTTTTCAATTAAATTCCTAAAAAAATATATTGTCACCTCGAAATCTATCCTCTACGTCTCTTAACCATTGTCTCATTCAAATAAAATCTTTGCTTCTCTAGTGAGCATTCTGGGTAAATTCTTCATTACTAGTTTCAAGCTCTCTACTTTTTTGGCATCCATTTTAGAATTCATTCAGTGTTTTGCTTCATTGCGTGTTTAATAGCTACGTTTGTCATGTATAAGAATTTTTGATTTTCCATGTTATTTTTCCATATTTCTTTCTTCTTAATTCCTATGTTATAATTTATGTTACTAACTTTAAGGAAATAGTTTGAGACACTTTTGGTAATTATAAAGACTTGTAACCACCACCACAATCAAAATAGTGAGAAATTCCAATACTGCTCAAAGTGCCCTTGTGTCCCTTAATAGTCAATTCCCTTTCCAGACTCAGCCTAAGGAAGGACTCTGCTTTCTCTTACTAAGGTTTTGCCTATTCTAGGACTTTAGAAAGAAGGGATCATGCAATATACAATATTTTTCTTTCTCTTTCATGTAGAACAATGTCTTTGTGATTCATCCAGGTTATTGCATGTATCAGTAGTTTGTTTATTTTTTGCTAGCAGAGTCCTATAGATTTTTAAGTTTTTACTATATTGTGATAAGAACACTTAAGAAAAGATCTACCTTTGTAACAATTTTTAAGTACACAGTACATTTTTCTTGATTTCAGGTGCGATGTTGTACAGCAGCTTTCTAGGGCTTGCTAATCTTGATTAAGTGAAATTTATCATTTTACCTCAAAGCTTTCTTTCACTGTCTCACACATGAGCTTTTTGGGGACCCATATCTAAATAATAACAATCCCAATGTCATCTTCTGTAGAAATATAGCAATTCTATGATGCATATGGTGTCACAGAAGAATACATACAGACAACTCAACCTTGAGTAGGAAGAACACATTTAACAGTATCATACTTCTTGGTTTCAAAACATAAAGTTACAGTAATCCAACCAGTTTTTAAAAATTGACTTAAAGACAGACACATAGACCAATAAGATAGTATTAGAAAGCCAAGAAATAAATCCATGTATATAACAGATACCATGAATACACAATGGGGAAAGGATAGTCTCTTCAAAAAATGTTGTTAGGAAAATTGGAAGTAAAAGAAAGAAATTGGACTCTTGTTTTACACCATACACAGAGGTTAACTAAAAAAATGAATTGAAGACCTAAATAATATATGACACTATAAAACTCATAGAATTACACACAGAAAAAGAATTTTACAAATTGGTTTTAAAAATAATTTCATGAATATGACATCAAAAGCACAGAAAGCAAAAATGAAAACAACTATTATAATTTCTTTACTCTTTCATTCATTGATGGACCTTTTTGATATTCCCAATTTTGGGCTATTATCAATAATGCTGCTATGAACATTCACATGTAATTCTTTGTGTGGACATGTTTTCATTTCTCCTGGGTGGAATTGTTGTCCAACTAGGAGTGGAATTGTTGCATAATGTTGTAAATGTACATTTGACTTTTAAAAACTCTGCTAAACTTTTTTCTTTTTCCTATTCTTTTTTTTCTTAGCACTGGGGAACAAATCCAGGAGATCACACATGTTGGCAAGTACTCTACCACTAAGCAAAAAACCCAGCTTTCTGTTTCCCCAGGCTAGCCTTGAACTTGTGATCCTCCTTCCTCAACCTCCCAAGTAGCTGGGATTACAGGCATGCACTACTGTGCCTGGATAAACTTTTTTCAAAGTTCATTCATCAGTTTACATTCCAAACAGAATATATGAGATTTTAACTAACCCCAAACCCTCATCCAACAGTTGATATTGCTAGTCTTTAAACTCATAACCTCCTTAGTACATGTGTAATGATATTTCATTGAAGTTTTATGTTTTTCTGATTAACAATATTATGCGTATTTTAATTACATTAAAATTATTAATTAAATTAGTATTAATTAATTAATTATATTAATTGGCCACATACATTCTGGATATGAATATTTTTTCAGATATGTGCTTTGCATATATTTCCCACATTCTGAAGTTGGTTCTTTCATTTTTAACTCTTGTTAAAGAGCAGATTTTGTAATTTTGATGATGTTTATTACATCAATACTTTGTTCTATAGTTTAACTTTTTGTGTCCTGTTTAATTCATCATTGCGTAACCTAAGATCACAGTGATTTTGTTGATGTGTTCTTCTGGAAGTTTTATAATTTAGCTGATATATTTAAATCTAAGATTGTCATTTAAAATGTGATGTGGGGTAAATGCTGAGGTTAATTTATTTCCATACATATATCCAGTTGTTGCAGCAACATTTTGTATAAAGATGGTCCTTCAAGGTCGAAGACCAATAGGCCCTTTGACTGGGGCTCCATTTTGAGGCACTATTGGCTCCAATGATCTGTATGTGTTATTACATCAGTGTCACACTGTCTTGAATCCTGCAGGTAAGTATTGAGTTTGGTAGAACAAGCTCTTCACTTTTAGAAGAAGAAGGAAGAGGAGGAGGAGGAGGAGGAGGAGGAGGAGGAGGAGGAGGAGGAGGAAGAAGAGGAGAAAAAAGAATCTTCTTTAAAAATCTCCCTTCTTTTAATCTTTAAAAATTAATAAGCACATGAAAAGATGCTCAATATCATACATCATTAGGAAATTGCAACTTAGGAGTTAGCAGTTAGGAGATACTACTACATACCTATGTGAATAATCAGAATCCCAAATACAACAGAAAATGCTGACTTACTCCCTCGTTGCTGCTGGGAATGAAAGGACACTGCCACATTGGGAAACAGTTTGATAGTCTCCTACAAGGTTAAACATAGTATGACCTTTCAACCCAGCATTGGTGCTCCTTGTTATTTACCTAAATGAAATAAAAACTTCGATCCACACACAAACCTGCACATCGATGTTAATAACAGCTTTCTTTGTAATTATCAAAACTTTGAAGTAACCAATATGTCTTTTAATAGGTGAATACATAAACTATGGAAAATCCAAAACAATGAAATGTAATTCATCATTAAGAAGAAATGAACTGTAAAGCCATGAAAGGCACAAACTTAAATGCACAATACTGTTATGATTTGGATCTAGAATGTCCAAATCATGTGCTTAGAGCTGGGACTTTTGGGAAGTGATTTGATTAATCCACTGATGGTTGAATGTACAGGTGTACTAGTAGGACCTAGTTGAAGGAAGGAAGTCAGTGTGGGCATGTCCTAGAAGGGTTTATTCTCCCTCTGGTCCCCTTTTCTCTGCTCCCTTGCTACCACGAGCTGAGAAGCTTTCCTCCAATGTGCCCTTTGGTCATATTTCCGCCTTGGAGTCTGCTGACCATGGACTGAACCTCTGAAGCCAGGAACCAAAATAAACCCTTCCTCCTATAAATTGTTTCTGTTGGGTGTTTTTATCACAGAGATGAAAAGTTGGCACAATTACTAAGTAAAAGAAGTCAATCTGAAAGGTTATACATATAACATTTTGGAGAAGGAAACACAATGGAGACTAAAAAATAGTTATTGCCAGGGGTTGGGGAGAGGGAGGGATGAAGAATCAGAGTGTAAAGGATTTTTAGGAGCATAAACTTGCCATCTATAATGATGTTTGCATGCAATATATTTATTCAAACTAATAACGTACAACATCAAGCATGAGCCCTCATGTGTACTATGGACTTTGGGTCATACAGAAATATCAATGTAGCTTTTTCCATTGTTACAAATGTACCACTGTCGTGTAGGATGTTGTCAACAGGGAACACTGTGCACATGGAGGGGTAAGTGGTCTATGAAAATCCTCTGTACTTTCTACTCTATTTTACTGTGAATTGAAAGCAGTTCTTAAGACAAGTTTGTATTAAAAAATTAAACATTTTTAAAGGCATTATGAAGTTTAAGGAATCATTTTAACAAAATGCCAGTAGATCTAAAAAATATTTAGTGCATAATCTAGAGCAAAAAATGATCTACACTGTTTCCATTGCAGGAAAAGATTTTTTAAGATGTCTCTTAAAATCTTCCAAAGGACAAGATGTTAAAAAATTGAGCAGAAGGCATGGCTCTGGAGACCTCACATTATGTGTATGTTCATCAATTATTCACCTCACTTGCATGCATGTTCAGTCAGTTACCAGTTCATACAACTGAACCACCTCCCAAGCCATTCTTTCCAATCTTGTCTCTAGAGATATGATTCTTGTAAATCCAGGTACACAGACTATCTACCCATCTAAGCACTCTATCAAAGTCATGAGTTTCCTTGGCTCTTTCTTAGTGTAGATGTATGGGCTGCTTATAGTCACTATTTCACGTTCTGTTTTCTAGGTAGCTCAGTGTTATGGTTTGGATCTGAAATGTCCCCCAAAAGAGCATGTGTTCAAGGCTTGGTTTCCAATGCAGCAGTATGGGGAGGCTTTGGAAAGTGATTGGATCATTAGGGCTTTCACCTCATCAGTTGACGGATTCATAATTTAATGGACTGTTAGGAGATGGCAGAAACTTATGAAGTGGGTTCTAGTTGGAGGAAGTAGGTCCTTGTGGGTGTGACTTTGAGGTATATATCTAGTGCTGGGCTCCTTTCTCTCTGTCTCTCTGTCTCTTCTCTCTTTTTGCTTCTTGGCTGCCATGAGGGGACGACTTTACATCTCCACACACTTCCTGCCATGATGGTTTGCTTCACCACAGGCCCAGAATCAATGGAGTCAACTTACCACAGACTGAAACTTCTGAAACCATAAGCCAAATGAAATCTTTCCTTCTCTAAGTTGATTTTCTGAGGTATCTGGTCACAGTGACACCATTGAATAACACATTCAGCGTACATTTATTGAGTGCCTATGATGTGGAAGCCACAGTGGTAGTAACCAGAAAGGTGAAAAAAATATCTTGTTTCAAGGGATCTCTAGTCTATTGGGTGCATAAACTATTATGTAATTTTGTAACTTTGGTAGGATACATTTTATAATCATCAACCAATGTTTGGGACTCCTTTAACTTCATGTTATTATTGAAAATTTGTATTCTAGAATTGCACATTTGGTATATTTACCTTACTTCCTTAATTTCTTATACCATATCAAAGACTAAGGGTGTTTTGGATGTGGCTTGATTAATCCCTATATTATCTCCTAACTTGATTTTGATTTCCTGTTATCTATTTTATTTCTATCCAGAGATTTTGAGACCTTGATGAAGATGGACGGGTAGAGTATACAACAATTTTCTTCTCTCTCATTTATTAACACTCTCAAACTCATTCCTTTCATTTTCCTGTCTTAAACATAACCTACCCCTCATCTACAACTCGAATATCCTAAATATAATTCTAAACTTCAGTTTGAGATTTAGAGTTTCAGAAACATTTTTCACATCTTTGTCCTTTAGAAGAGAACACACAACTAGAATAGAGATGTGTGTTCTATTCTTGGTTATGCCATTAATTTTCTGTGTGAATTTGTAAAATTACTCAATGTTTTTGACCCTCAGTTTCCTGTTTCTTTAATGTGGGTATCATAAAAATTATCCTGGCTGCCTGGTGCTGTTAGTTTAAGGGTCAGAACCAGGGACACAAATGTTAAGATGCCTTTGAAAACTGTGAAGTACTAGAAAAAAATGTTGCTTGTTCCTTTAGTAAGACACTTACCATTATTTAAATTTTATAACTCAAAAATTGACATTCATAGAAGCATATCACATAAGCAAATGAGTGTGAATCTAATTAAAAGATGCTGTTCTGCTATTTGAGTTTCTCTGCCTCTGAAATCAGAAAGGCAGGTTCCTCTGTTGGCATTCTTGGCTTGACTTTGAGAGCTGTGTTTATACTCTGCTTCACTGGGGACAATCTCAAAGACACGATATCATGGGAGTTGAACTGAATCACTGGAAAATGTGATGTTAGGAAAAATAGGCAAGCATATTTTCTCAGTTTTATTTGCTCCACTTTTGCCCCTTTGACGAAGTGAGTCAGAAATTAGTAAATATGAAGTTCATTTTCAGGCCATGTGATTTATTTTGAAATAGCACTATCCCAAATAACATCACAGATCACTTATTCATGACATTTAAAAGCATCTTTTTCCCCTTCTCTTCTGAGGCAAAGGCCACAGGAAATGTTTGCCACATCACCTCTTCACCAGTAGGTGTGGTGTTTCCAGATAAGAGAGGGCCACCTCCCCAAGCTCCTTTCCTGGACTGAGACTTAAAAACAACAAAGTCAACGTTTCTATGTTTTGATCTCATTCTCTTGGCAAGTTAAGTCTTTAGCTGTTTCAAACAGTTCCTTTGATTTGTTGATCTTCATTCTGCCTGCAACAGGAACTCTCATCAAAATAATCCTACAGGTATTCTGCTAGTTTAATCTAATAATGCTTGCCCGTATCACTCCATCACCACAATTTTAGGGATATATGGCTTCTGTTTATTGTGGTTTTCTTAAGAATACAATAGTCCTTTCCCAAACCAAAAATCAGTGAAAACCTAATGGGGAGAATTTGCAACCAAAGTACTGAAACTCCAGAGGAAAGAGTCGGAGAGGCCTCATACATATTCATGATGCTCACTAAGAAGACAGAATGCTGAAAGGGATGACAAATGATACCTCCCATCTTAAATGGATAATAAGCAGTTCTGTAAAATTACTTCCTCACCATTCCTTACTTGCTAGAAGTGCTGAAAACTCTGTCCAGGAATTCCAATGAGATGTTCATCCATGTTTTTGCTCTGAAACAGGTTATATGCAAAGTAAAAGACATTCTCACCTATGTGAATGGTCCTCCATCAAAATGTTCATTATTTTTCTGATGTTAAGAATTAGAATTTTTGATTACTCTTTCTTAGGTCCCATTGGAGGCCTGATACACATGTAATATGGAAATACCGTTGGTTATTTTCTAATGCTCTCTACATGGATGATTGTTATTACTCCATTTTCAAGAGCAAATAGCATAATACCAAGACTGGAAATAAGAAAAAAGCTACTTTGGCTCACAATTCTGGAGGTCCAAGGTCTCCAGGGCTTCATCTAGTGATGGTGTTTTAGATGAAGTGTATAGAGGTGATGCAGGGCATCACATTTGAGAGAACACACACATCTGGTCTCTTTCCCTCTTCTTAGAAATCCACAAGGATTCAATCATGGGGACTCCACCTTAATAACTTTATCTAATCTTAATCACTTCCCAAATGCCTCCCCATTAACACCATGGTTAGAATAAGTTTCCACCCTCCTAATACCTCACAATGGAGTTTAAATTTTAACCTGTATTTTGGGAATGGATAGACTATGTATTCAAACAATACCTTGAGTATATTGTTAATACATTTGTCCCCCATATCCAAGGTTTCATCTTCCACAGCTATAATTACCCATGATTAACCACAGTCTGAAAATATTAAATGGAAAATTTAAGAAACTAATGATTCCAAAGGATACCATTCTGAGTGGTTTGGTAAATCTCATGCCATCTTGCTTCTTCCTGCTCAGGATGTGAATTGTTTTTGGTCTAGTGTATCCACATATTATGTCCTACCTACCTGTGAATCACTAAGGAGCAGCCTTGATTATTAGATCAACTATCATGGTATCACAGTGCTTGTGTCCAGGTATCCCATATTTTCACTTAATAATGACCTCCAAACATAAGTGTAGTGATGCTGACAATTCATAGATGCTTAAGGGAAATCATAAAACACATCATTTCAAGTAAAAGTTTATCATAGGTACACAGGTATAGGAAAAAACAGTATACACAGGATTGAGTACTAGTCAAGGTTTCAGACATCCACAGAGGTTCTTGGAATCTATCCCCCACAGATAAGTGGGGGGGGGGACAAATGTAATTCATCTGGCATTATTCAGAATTAAAAGAAGCCCTTGAGATGTGACTGAGAAGGTGCTGAATGATATTTGAATTGACTCATGGGAAAGAGCCTCAACACTGTTGGACAGGGTCCACCCCAAGAAGTCCTTCCCTGATGGTGACACTCCTGACATGCCTTATAAATTTCATGACACTACCCAGCATTCAGCATTTAGAACTGAAGTGACACTGTATTCACAGAGGTGACATTGTACTGGCCTGTCTCTACACTGGTGTAGCCCAAGGCTTCCTTCCAGATACCCAGAAACTTCAGCTATCAATTCAGGTACTAAATTCTGAGTACTTACCTTTGTTAGGCTCTGTTCTTTGAGCACTTTACACAATTATGGCATTTACTTCTTAAAATACTACAGTGATATCTTTCAGTGCTGAAGCATAAGCAAGCATAATTGTAACCAGATTGACCAAGATTTGTTTTCCTTTTATAAATTATGAACAATATGGTGGTGAGGAGCAGATAGGATTTATGGAGAGCCAATGCTGAAAACGATTATACTATTTTGTAGTTGAGAAAACTGAAACTATGGATGGTGAGTCAATGGCCCAAGGCCCCACAGATGGTCAGCCCAGCAAGACTTGACTGTCTGCTTTAGCAGTTTTTAACCCCGAGCACACATTCAAATTGCTAAGGAGATCTTTATGCATACACCTGCGTCTGAGTTCATCTCAGTGTTCTGGGACTTTGATCTTGGTGTTCCTGTGGGGGCGACATTGAGCTTCTGATGTGCTGGCTTACCAAGCCTATTTCCAGCTCATTTAGGCTTCCCTTGGCATTCTTTGGCTCTAGGTGCTGTCAATGCAAAAGCCCCAGGAGAGTGTCATCCCCCTTTTCTGTCTTTTCATCAGAGAGCACACTCCCATCTAAGCCAAGGAAAATCAGGTAGCAGGAAGAGGCACCAGTGGGAAGAAAGACATTCAACAGTTTTCTAAATCATTTTTTATGCCAATTGTAAATGCTTTGCTGTTTATTTCAGTAATATCTCTTTTCTATATTTTACAAGATCATTGACTCTTTCTCTAAACCATCTGTGATTCACCCTTCATTCTACATTCAGGGTTTATCTCTTCAGGACTTGGCTTACTGTTTCATAAAACAAAGCAAGTCTCATATTTCATTAAATATTAATATCTGTGTAATCGAACTGAACCATTGGAGTTTTTAATCATCCCACTTTTGATCATTAAATCCCATTTTGGTTTATTGATGAAATCAATAAGACGAAATATGAAAGCTACATTTCTGGAGTCCTAGCATCACAAGAAAACTATATTCTGTCATGATTTCATCTTACAAGTTCCCATATTTACTCAGAACACAGATCAATAGATTGGAGCATAAATGTTTAGACAAAACGCTACTATGGGGACTTATATAAATCTACCTTTATAGCCTATTGCCAATTACAAAACAAAATATGAATTTGATTGGTGGAAACTATTGATGACATGCTTCTGACAACTCAGGGTAACTGTGTTAGATTTTCATCACTATGACAAAATACCTGAGATAAATAACTTATAAAGAGGAAAATTTTATTTTAGCTCAAAGTTTCAGAGATTTCAGCATGTGATCAGTTTGTTCCATTGCTTTTAGGCCTTTACAAGACAGCATATCATGATGGAACTGCATGGTGGAGCAAAGATGCTCACCTAGGGGTGGCTAGAAAGTGAAACAGAAATAGAGGAAGGGACACACATCCCTGCATACCCTTCAAAGGCATACCTCCAGTGACCTAACTTCCTTCTACTAGGTCCCACCTCCTAAATGCTCTACCTCCTCCCAACAGCAAAGGTTGTTGGCCAAGTCTTAAATGCATTTTGGGATTCAAGTTTCAAACCATAGCCGTAATTGTCTCTTCTGCGTAGTAAAGCATTGAGAAATTCTGATGTTTTCATATTAGAGATTATGTGAAAAAGAACAACAAAAAAGAAGAGAACAAGAAGAATAATTTTGTGGTTAAAAGACCTAAAAATGGTCTAAGACAAACCCATGCATGACAACCTATGAGAAGCTGGTCTGGAAGTTTCAACAGTAATTGTACTTTCAACTCATTCTTGAATATGGCGTTTTCTTCATGTAAGAAATGCAAGGTTTATTCAGGTGCTCTTCATATTTTACAATGACTTTTGGGTTTTCAAGGGTCAAAACAAATTGGATTGCAACAGAAAGATCAGACAGTAAACCACTGTCCAAGGTATTACCAGCAAATGATATCAAAACTTCAATTGCCCAAATGTTTCAGCAGCCTGACCCAGGGAGCTGAATTGGGCAGCTGCAATATATGTGATGTACAGTGTGAGAATTGGAGGTGATAAAATTTATTTTAAAAATATCATAATGGCTGAGATTCAAATGGGAGGCATTCTAGTTGCTTCCAGATATTTTCTATGGATAATAAAGTGCTTCGAGTTTCTTCAAAACCAAACTGCTTCTAAGGGGGGTTTAAAAGGGTGGGGGTGGAGGGAAAGGTAATGTAGATAAATTGATGCCAGATTTAATATTTCATGAAATTCACCTGTCAAAAGACAAGAAGGAAGAAGAGAAAAATAGAAGAAGACATGTTTTCAAGAGCTAAATATCCATGGATGTGCCATTCACCCTGCAAACAGATGTTAATTTTATTTATTTATTTATTTAATTTTGATTAATTGAACACAAATGGAGTACAGCTATTGTTTCTCTGGTTGTACACATAGAGTCACACCATCTGTGCATTCATACATGTACACAGGACAACGATGTCGGTCACACATTCTGTTATTACCCCCCTACCCTGACCCACCTCTCCCTTCCCTCTATGCTATCTATCCTTCCTCCATTCTTGCCACCCTTCTACCCCGCATTATGCATCATCATTCACTTTTCAGAGAGACCATTCGGCCCTTAGATTTTTGGGATTGGCTAATCTCACTTAACATAACAGTCTCCAATATCATCCATTTACCTGAAAATGCCATAATTTTATTCTTCTTTATGAATGAGTAATATTCCATTGTGTATATATACCACAGTTTCTTTATCCATTCATCTATTCAAGGGAATCTAGGTTGGTTCCACAATCTAGCTATTGTGAATTGGGCAGCTATGAACATTGATGTGGCTGCATCACTGTAGTAATCTGATTTTAAGTCCTTTGGGTATAGGCCAAGGAGTGGGATAGCTGGGTCAAATGGTGGATCCATTCCAAGTTTTCTAAGGAATCTCCACACTGCTTTCCAGAGTGGCTGCACCAACTTGCAATTCCACCAGCAATGTATGAGTGTACCCTTTTCCCCATATCCTCGCCAACACCTGTTGTTGCCTGTATTCTTAATGTCTTAATAAAAGACATTCTAATTGGGGTAAGATGAAATCTTAAGGTGGTTTTGATTTGCATTTCCCTTATAACTAGGGATGTTGAACATTTTTTCATGAATCTGTTGATTGCTTGAAGATCTTCCTCTGTAAAGTGTCTGTTCATTTCCTTGGCCCATTTATTGATTGGGTTATTAGTGTTCTTGGTGTAAAGATTTTTGAGTACTTTGTAGATTCTGGAGATTAGTGCTCTATCTGAAGTGTGTGTGGCAAAGATTTTCTCCCACTCTGAAGGCTCTCTCTTCACATTGCTGATTGTTTCCTTTGCTGATAAAAAGCTTTTTAGTTTGACTATCTCAATCATTGATTCCCGCTTTTATTTCTTCCACTTTGGGAGTCATGTTAAGGAAATCTGGTCCTAGGCCAACATGATGAAGATTTGGACCTATTTTCTCTTCTATTAGGTGCAGGGTCTCTGGTCTAATTCCTAGGACCAGATGGATTCACAGCCAAGTTCTACAAGAACTTCAAAGAAGAGCTCATTCCAATACTCCCCAAAGTATTTCATGAAATAGAGGAGGAGGGAACCATTCCAAACTCATTCTATGAAGCTAATATCACCCTGATACCAAAACGATCGAAGAAAGAAAACTTCAGACCAATATTCCTAATGAACATAGATGCAAAAATTCTTAACAAAATTTTAGCAAATCCCATACAAAAGCATATTAAAAAGATAGTGCACCATGATCAAGTGGGTTTCATCCAGGGGATGCAAGGTTGGGTCAACATCCAGAAATCAATAAATGTAATTCACCACATCAACAGACTTAAAGTCAAGAACCACATGATTATTTCAATAGATGCAGAGAAAGCATTTGATAAAATACAGCACCCCTTCATGCTCAAAACACTAGAAAAAATAGGGATAGTAGGAACGTTCCTTAACATTGGAAAGGCTATCTATGCTAAGCCCACAGCTAACATCATTCTAAATGGCTAAAAATTGAAAGCATTCCCCCTGAGAACTGGAACAAGGCAGGGATGCCCTCTTTCTCCACTTCTGTTCAATATTGTCCTTGAAACTCTAGCCAGAGCAATTAGACAGACCAAAGAAATTAGAGGAATACAAATAGGAAAAGAAGAGCTCAAACTATCCCAGATGTTAATTTTTTAACAGCCTCTCTCCCTCCTTCCTCCCTCCCTGCCTCCCTTCCCTTCCCTTTCCTTCTGGAACTGTTCATTGAGTGCCAACAATGCTGCAGGGACTATTGAAGACATTGGTGTCTGTCCCATGTCATTCCTATTAGAGAAGTAGGGATAGACTAAAACCAAGAATTCAGGAGATCTGAATTTTTTTTTCCAATTGTAGGTGTTTTAAAAGTAGGTGTTTGAATTTAGCTGAGTTCTTTAACCAATTAAAACTTAAGTTGGGCTTAGTTTAAAATTTGTTGTAGACAAAATAGAAATTCCCAATTACTTACAGGGAGTCTCTTTTTTCTTTTCTAAATGTATATTAAATGGTTTGAAATATAAACTAAAGTAATTATTTGTTTGTGGAACTTGACAGACCTATATTTGCTTGTTTCCTATAAGTTATGTATAGAAGTGGGGCTTGGAGAGACTGAGGGTGAGTGATGGACAGTCAATATCCAGAGAGACCCATTTAATTTAAAGATTGGAGGAGAAAGGTTATCCAATGTAATTGGTAATTTTTTTCCTTGAGCATCTTTGTGCTAGATTGTTGTTTTACATGAACATCTGTGCCTGGTGGAGATTTTTGTAAGTTTTAAATAATCTTGTCTTTAATATGGAGACTGGAATTAGCTTTTGACCTAAATCTCCTTGGGAGCAGAAACTTTAACCAACATAAAAGAAGATTCCATCCATTCTTGAGGGAGACCAGACCACAGTATGATCACATAAAGATCAGGCTCCTGATGTTTAGTCATTAGATTTAAAAACAAATTGTGGGCATTAAAATTATTTTAATTATATAAATTTATGGGGCATAGTTCAATATACATATGTGCATACATATGATGTATACATACACAATATTTAATGATTAAATCAAGTAGTTAACATTTCCATCTTAAATTTTTGGATTAATGCATAATAACTGAACATATTTATGGGACAAGTGTGATATTTCAATACATATGCAATATGTGCTGCTAAAATCAGGGTGATTAATGTTGGCATCTCCTTATCATTACCTTAAAATGTCTTTCTTCTAGCTATTTATAAAATATCTAATAAATTGCTGGGCATGGTAGCACACGTCTGTAATCCCAGTGGCTCAGGAAGCTGAGGTAGGAGGGTTGCAGGTTTAAAGTCAGCCTCAGCAACTTAATGAGACTGTAAGCAACCTAGTGAGACCCTGTCTCAAAATAGAAAATAAAAAGGGATGGGGATGTGGCTCAGTGGTTGAGTGCCCTTGGGTTCAATCCCTGGTACCACACAAAAACAAAAACAAAACTAAATAAGAGAATATGCTCTTTAAAATGTATAATCAATACATTATTGTGAACCATAGTTCCCCACCCTGTGATGTAGAACACTAGAATTTATTATTTCTGTCCAGCTAATTTTCTAGCTTTGTGGACATTTTTGGTTATGTGCTTGTGTTCATTTCTACTCAACCTGCACTTGCTAAAATGAAGTGCTGGCTCAAATGGGCTTGCAGTGATTAAGCAGATAAAAGTTGTTTCCTGTTAACATATAGTTGGCCTTACATATCCATGTGTTCAGTATCCTTGGATTCAATCAATTACACATATAAAGTATTTTTTAAAAACTGCATCTTACTTATATGAACAGACTTATTTTCTTGTCATCATTCCCTAAACAATACAACAGTTTACACAGAATTTGCATTTGACTTGGAATTACAAATAATCTAGAGATGATTTAAAAGAACATGGAAGAATTCATGTAGGTGATATGCAAATACTAGGTCATTTTAGGTAAGGGACTTGGGTATTCACAGGTTTGGGTGTCTAGAAAAGATGCTGCAATCCATCCCCTGTGGATACTGAACGACGACTCTACGTTGGGGAAAGAATACCTTGTGCATTAACCCCAATAATTCAACGATATTTTTAAGAATGGTAGGGCTGAGTAAAAAGTGAATACATCTGAAGAAAGATAGTGCTATAGTTTAGATTCCAAATGTCTCCCAAAGGCCCCGTGTATTGAAGTCTTGTTCCTTAGCCCATATACCATTGGGAAGTAGTGGAACTTTTAGAAGCTGGAGCCTAGTGGAAGGAAATTATGTCTTTGGGAGTGTGCCCTGTAGGGGACTATTTGGGGGCCCCTACCTCTTTCTCCCTCTGCTTCACAGTAGACATAAAGTGAAGGGGCTCCCACACCATGTGCTCAGACCATGATACCCAGTGCTGTCGTAGACCCAAAGAAACAGGGCAAACATGTGGACTCAAACCTTTGAAATAGTGAGCAAAATAACCTTTTATACTTCTCAGATACTTTGTCATAATGACAGAAAGCTGACAAACACAGATAGTATTTTATTTATAGTGTGGTGGTATGTGGGCATATCACTTTGTATGTTTTTTCCACTATTCACAAAATTCCATTTCACACTGGCTTATTTCATATGTTTTGTCTCATGAAACAGAAATGCCTAGTAATGGCACAGGTCCTAAGACAGGTTGGTCTAGAGGCAATGTGGTTTATCACAGCAGCAGCTCTGTCTGTCTTGCCTTGCTTCTCTTCATGCTGTCTTCACTGCTGGGAATAAATCTGGGCTCCCAGGCTCTCAGGACCATATTCTTTTTCAGCCACATCTACATTCTTCACTTTCCCCAAGTAGAAAACAAAGTCTTGAGCTCCCTTCTGATTCGATACCTAGAGTACAGTTGGAGTACACTTAGAGTAACAGTGAGAAACCTGGTTCCCATTACCCACCATCTATTTACTTAGTATTTAATCCTGGAATACACAGAAAGTAATTTCAGAATTCTTAACACACTTAACTTCCTACCTAGAGTTCAGCATTTATTAACATTGCATTTAGCCTAAAGTGCATTTAGTCACACACATATACACATACACATACACACACATATGTACATGTATATGTATATATAGCCTGAAGATATATAGATACACACACATACATAATACATACACACACATGCGTGCACGCACACACACACAAAGTCCTCCCTTAGTACCCAGAAGGATTGGTTCCAGGATCCCTTCTCCCACAGTCCTAAAATCTGCAGATGCTCAAGCCCCTTATAGAAAATGACATAGTATTTGCATACCTCCTACGCATCCGATCTTGTATATTTTAAATCATCTCTAGGCTCCTTATAATGCCTCATGTAGTGTCAATACTATAAAAGTAGTTGTTGTATTATTTAGGGAATATTGACTATATATGCAGAGAAACCTATGTACATGTACAGTTGAAGTGCGATTTCTTTCAAATGTTTTGGATCTGAGTTGATTGAATCCACAAATGAGGAAATTGCAGATATAGAGGGATGAATGTTTTGAAAAATTACTTGAGAGCTGTGAATGTAGCTCAGAGATAGAGCACTTGTCTAGAATGTGCAAGTCCCTGGGTTCAATAACCAGCACTTCAGAGAATTTTTACTTGGGTTAGTTCTTCTTTTTTCTCTTCAATATGGCTCTGAAATGCAGATAAATTCATTTGTTTTACTCTGTATACCTTTCAAAGTTTCTTTCCACAAGCTTTAGAAACAGAGGTCTTCTCTATTTGATGCATCTGTCTGTTGATTCACACCTGTTTTTCAACACTTCTTAGGCCCAGGTGATAGATTAGGATAACCTATAGCTGGTTCGGGAACTGAAGGTGAGGCCAAGTTGAGCAGCATTAACACGGCCAGGACTAGCATGATATTCTCCAACTCCATCCATTGACTAGCAAATGTCATAATTTTATTCTTTATGACTGGGTAATATTCCATTGTGCGTATATACCACAGTTTTTTATCCATTCATCAATTGAAGGGCATCTAGTTTGGCTCCACAATCTAACTATTGTGAATTGAGCAGCTATAAACATTGATGTGGCTGCATCACTGTAGTATGCTGATTTTAAGTCCTTTGAGTATAAACTGAAAGGTGGGATAACTGGGTCAAAAGATGGGTCCTTTTCAAGTTTTTTGAGAATCTCCATAATGCTTTCCAGAGTGGCTGCAGCAAGTTGCAACCCCACCAGCAATGTAATAGTGTGCCTTTTTACCCACATCCTTGCCAACACTTATTATTCCTTGTGTTCTTGATAATAGTCATTCAAATTGGAGTTAGATGAAATCTTAGGGTAGTTTTTATTTGCATTTCTCTAATTACTAGAGATGATGAGCACTTTTTCATATATTTGTTGATTGCCTGTATATCTTCTTCTGTGAAGTGTCTACTGAGTTTCTTAGCCCATTTATTGATTGGGTTCTTTGTATTTTGGGTGTAAAGTTTTGTAAGTTCTTTATAAATTTGGAGATTAATGCTCTATCTGAAGGGCATGTGGAAAAGATTTTCTCCCTCTCTGTACCTCTCTTTTCACATTATTGATTGTTTCCTTTGCTGAGAAAAAGCTTTTTCGTTTGAATCCATCCCATTTATTGATTCTTGCTTTGATTTCTTGTGCTTTGGGAATCTTGTTAAGGAGTCTGGACCTAAGCCAACAAGATGAAGATTTGGGCCTAATTTTATTCTATTTGGTAAAGGGTCTCAGATCTACTTCCTAAATCCTTGATCCAGTTTGAGTTGAGTTTTGTGCAGGGTGAGAGATAGGGGTTCAATTTCATTTTGCTGCATATGGATTTCCAGTTTTGCCAGCACCATTTGTTGAAAAGACTATCTTTTCTCCATTGTATGTTTTTGGTACCTTTGTCTAAAATGAGATGACTATACTTATGTGGGTTTGTCTCCGTGTCTTCTATTCTGTACCATTGGTCTACCTGTCTATCTTGGTGCCAATACCATGCTGTTTTTATTACTATTGCTCTATAGTGGAGTTTAAGGTCTGGTATTGCCATACCTCCTGCATCATTCTTCCTGCCCAGAATTGCTTTGGCTATTCTGGGTCTTTTATGCTTCCAAATCAATTTCATGAGTGCTTTCTCTGTTTCTATGAGGAATGTCATTGGGATTTTAATTGGAATTGCGCTAAATCTGTATAGCACCTTTAAAAGTATGGCCATTTTGAGAATATTAATTCTGCCCATCCAAAAATATGGGCGATTTTTCCATCTTCTAAGGTTTTGTTTATTTCTTTAGTGTTCTATAGTTTTCATTTTACAGGTCTTTTACCTGTTTTGTTAGATTGATTCCCAAGTATTTTTTTTAGGCTATTGTGAATGGAGTGGTTTTCCTAATTTCTGTTTCAGAAGATTCATCATTTATGAAAAGAAATGCATTCAATTTATACATGTTGATTTTATATCCTGCTACTTTGCTGAATTCATTTATTAGTTATAGAAGTTTTCTGGTAAGTTTTTGAATCCTCTAAATATAGAATCATGTGATCAGCAAATAGTGACAGTTTGAGTTCTTCTTTTCCTATTTGTATCCCTTTAATTTCTTTGGTCGGTGTAATTGCTCTGGTTAGTGTTTAAAGGATGATGTTGAACAGAAGTGGTGAAAGAGGGCATCCCTTTCTTCCAGTTTTTAAAGGGAATGATGTCGAATTTTCTCCACGATGTTGGTCATGGGCTTAGTATAGATAGCCTTTACAATTCTGAGGTATGTTCCTACTATCCCTATTTTTCTAGTATTTTGAGCATGAAGGGGTGCTGTATTTTATCAAACACTTTCTCAGCATCTATTGAAATAATCATATGATTCTTTAAGTCTATTGATGTCATGAATCACGTTTATTGGTTTCGGATGTTGAACAAACCTTGCATCCCTGGGATGAACCCCACTTGATCATGGTATGCTATCTTTTTAATATGTTCTTGTTTGTGATTTGTCAGAATTTTGTTAAGGATTTTTGTGTCTTGTTCATCAGAGATATTGGTCTAAAGTTTTCTTTCCTTGATGCGTCTTTGTGTGGTTTGGGTATCAAGGTGATACTGGCTTCATAAAATGAGTTTGGAAGGGTTCCCTCCTTTTCTATTTCATGGAATACTTTGAGGAGTATTAGTATTAGTTTTTCTTTGAAGGTCTTGTAGAACTCAGCTGAGAATCAGTCTGATCCTGGGCTTTTCTTGGTTGGTAGGCTTTTGATGGCTTCTTCTATTTCACTGCTTGAAATTGGTCTGTTTTAATTTGTTTGTTCTCCTGATTCAGTTTGGGAGAATCATATGTCTCTAAAAATTTGTTGATGTCTTTGAGATTTTCTATTTTGTTTGAGTATAGATTTTCAAAGTACCTCATAATCATGTTATGTATTTCAATGGTGTCTGTCATGATAGTTCCTTTTGCATCATGGATTTTAGTAATTTGAGTTTTCTCTCTCCTTCTCTTTGTTAGTGTGGCTAAGGGTTTATCTATTTTGTTACATTTTCAAGGAACCAACTTTTTCTTTTGTCAATTTTTTGAATTGTTTCTTTTGTTTAAGTTTCATTGATTTCAGCTCTGATTTAATTATTTCCTGTCTTCTACTACTTTTGGTGATGATCTGTTCCTCTTTTTCAGGGCTTTGAGATGTAAGGTTAGGTCATTGAGTCGTTGACTTTTTATTCTTTTCTTGAATGCACTCAATGCAATGAATTCTCCTCTTAGTACTGTTTTCATAGTGTCCCAGAGATTTTGATATGTTGTATCACCATTCTCATTTACCTCTAAGAACTTTTTTATCTCCTCCTTGATGCTTTCTGTTATCCATGCTTCATTCAATAGCATATTATTTTGTCTCCAGGTGTTGGAGTAGTTTCTGTTTTTCATTTTGTCATTGATTTCTAATTTCATTCCATTATGATCTCACAGAATGCAAGGTAGTATCTCTGGGGTTTTTTTGTATTTACTAAGGGAGGCTTTGTGGCATAACATATGGTCTATTTTGGAGAAGGATCCACGTGTTGCTGAGAAGAAAGTGTATTTGCTCATTGATGGATGGAATATTCTATATATGTCTGTTATATCTAAGTTATTGATCATGTTATTGAGTTTTATGTTTTCTTTGTTCAGTTTTTGTTTGGAAGATCAATCCAGTGATAAAATCAGTGTGTTAAAGTCATCTAGAATTATTGTGATGTGTTCCTGGAATTGAGAAGGATTTGTTTGACATACATGGATGCACCATGTTTGGGGCATAAATATTTATGATCATTATGTCTTCCTGATTAAGAGTTCCCTTAAGAAGTATGAAATGTCCTTCTTTATCCCTTCTGACTAACTTTGGCTTGATGTCTGATTTATCTGATATGAGGATGGAAACCCCCACTTTTTTACTGAGTCCATGTGCGTGGTATATTTTTTCCCACCCTTTCACCTTTAGTCTGTGAATGTCTTTTTCTATGAGATACATCTCTTGAAGGCAGCGTATTGTTGGGTTTTCTTTTTAATCCGATCTGCCAGTCTATGTCTTTTGATTAATGAGTTTAGGTCATTAACATTCAGAGTTATTATTGAGCTATGATTTCTATTCCCGGTCATATTGGCTTATTTTCGGTTTTTAACTTGACTTGGTTTCTCCTTTGGCTTTTCCTTTAGATAAGTCCCTCCCTTTGCTGACTTATATTGTTTTTCATTTCCTCCTCAAGGGGAATATTTTGCTGAGAATGTTCTGTAGTGCAGGCTTTCAATTTGTAAATTCTTCTAAATGTTTAATCATTGAAGGATTTTATTTCATTCTCAAATCTGAAAGTTATTTTTGCTGGGTGGAAGATTCTTGGTTGGCAACCATGTTCTTTCAGAGCTTGAAATATGTTGTTCCAGGCCCTTCTTGCTTTTAGGGTCTGGACTGAGAAATTTGCTGATATCTGTATTGGTTTCCCCCTATATGTGATCTGGTGCTTTTCTCTCACAGCCTTTAAAATTCTATCTTTATTTTGAATGTTAGGCATTTTCATTATAATGTGCATTGGTGTGGATTTTGTTATAATTTTGTGCATTTGGTGTTCTGTAAGCCTTTTGTTAGTTTAGAACACTTTCTTCCCTTGTTTTTTCATGTTGTTCACATATCTTCCCCTCTAGCAGTGCAGATGTAGGGTATTGCAGTTTCCCCCTATAGGCTTATACTGACCCTGCAGTTTTCCAAAACCTCTACTTGAAGGGGGAGATCAATATTAGCAGCATCCACTACAAACAATATGCAGCACTAAACCAAATAGGCCCTTTGAAAACATTAACAACATTGTCAATAAACAGAAAGGATGAGTTCAGTTATTATCTACAGTATAAGCAATAGATTTGCAATGAGGTTTAAAGTATCTAATGGAGGACAAAGAGGATGGGGAGGGTTGTAGGATGTAACTGTTAATGGGATAAGAAAAGGGTGTGTAGAAGTAATAGATCATAGGAAGTGTGAAAGTGGAATCAAAGAAGTTGGTTATTAGCATGAGAAAAGGGAGAAAGAGACTCTGAGGAAACAGGTAAACAAAAGGAAAATAGAGCAAGAAAAATAAAGAAATAAAAACTTAGAATTTTTCAAAAAAGAGAAAAAAATCTAACAGTCCTATACTATTCAAACCTCCCAGTCTTCAGTAGCTTGATGCATGAGAGGTACCTGACAATAAACTTTCAGTCTCTAGCAAGCATCTCAGGATGGGATTTGCCTCACCTAAACATGGTGCCTTCAACTTCCAGGATAATCCAAGATGGCTGCACTGGCTTCCAAACATGTTGTCAAATGGGGAGCCACAGTGTGGGGTGCAGGTGGGGCATGGGCAGCCTGGGGGTCCTGGATGTGGGGTATGGTCTGTCAGGCTAGGAGTCCTGTAGATCCTGGCTGTTGTCCCCAAATGGTGGCAGCCATGTGTAACCAAACCTGTAGGTACTGTGACAGTGGACTTCCAGGCAATAGAGGGCAGTAGGTGATCCGCTGGGGGCCCACAGGCTGACTGCAGGCTACTGGTGGACAATCGGAAAGGGCTTAGGCAGTGGGTGATGGGTAGGTGAAAGGTAGGTGATGGGCAGGCAAGAGGCAGGCAAAAGGGGTGAATGGTGGGTGATTGGCAGTAGCCAGTGAGTGATATGCACACAAAAGTAGGCCATATGTTGACAGACGGTGGGTGATCACAGTGGACGAATGGTGTAAACAGCAGGGGATTGATGAGCAGCAGAGACTGCCTCACAGAGAAACAGATATTCCTCTGCTTGAATCCCAAGTTATGGAGCGACAAGGAACACAGCCTCCCTCTAGTCCTCCATCTTGAATCTCTGAAGAATGAGTATTCTTTTTTTTTTTGAAGTGCTGAGGATTGAACCCAGGGCCTTGTGCTTATGAGGCAAGCACTCTACCAACTGAACTATACCCCCAGAACCCAATTCTTTTGATGTTTATGCCTACATCTCTAAATACAGCATGTGGTGCTACTTGCCAAGTCATCAGTTTTAGGAGCTATTGACTTGTAATAGGAGGAAGAGGATTTATCTCATCTTAGCCACTATTGAGGATGATTTATCTCATCCTGGCCATAACATACATGCATCTTTCCTACCTACATCCATTCAACAGTTGTTTGATCAACATTTAGTGTTCCTACCACTATGGTTTTACAAATATTATTGATAGCTTAGCTCTATTGTGTTCCATAATTTCTATTCTATTCCTTCAAAGTCTTGTCTTCTTGTGGTTAATAATTTTCTTGTCCTGTTCCAACGTGGATTGGTTGATATGTATATTCTTTTTTTTTTTTTTTTTGCTCTTCTATCTTTTTCATTGTTATTATTTTTATTTGTTCTAATTAGTTATACATGACACAGAATGCATTTGACACATTGTACACAAACGAAACAAACTTCTCATTCCTGTGGTTGCACATGATGCAGAGTCACACTGTCATGTAATCATTCCTGTATATAGGGTAATAACGTCCTTCTCATTCCACCATCCTTCCCATGACCATAGCCCCTCCCCTTATGCAGATGCTATCTTGGGATTTCTCTTTTGCATTACCCTGGACATTTGTTTCTTTTCTCCTATCCTTCATGCACTCTTCTTTGATGGTTTATGGGTCATGGAAAAACTATGCCCTCCCCTTATCTGTTTTTGTAAATAAAATTTTATTGGGGATCCAAGATACTCATTTACCTTCATATTGTCTATGGGTGTCCTTGAGAGAGAGACATTATAACCCACAGATCATATCATATTTGCTATGGTATGGTTGTTAACAGAACAATTTTGCCAGATTCTGATTTACTTAATCATTTGATGTAAAATATTTCTAAAGTTTTCTAGAAAGTTTACAGGAAGAATGGATTCTTGAAACTTCACAAACATTATTACTAGGTAAGTACCTTTTTAACAGATCCTGCCAAATTATTTTCCAAAGTGTTTTTTTCAATTCATATTTTCATCAGCAATTTAAGATAGTTCCACTCTTCTGACACTAGATATTATCCTAGTTTTTAAAATTTTGTCCATTCTGATGGTTTTATTTTGTATCTCATTGGTTTTTCATTTTGCATTTTCCTGATAATCATTCAAGTCTATGTCTACAAATGGTGTGAATAATGTATGCTATTGATCATTTGGATATCCTCTTTTCTGAGGGATCTAGATAAGACTTTTGACCATTTTTTATTGGATCAGCTATATTTTTGTCTATTTGTGGTGGTACACATCAGTGATAGGATTGTTGTAAATTAGATGGCCATGAAAGTGTGGAGTGGTTCCTGGGCTTTGTTTCTTTGGTAGAGCTTTTTGTCTTTGAGCAATGTCACAAAGACAATTTATATAGCTTTAGAGAAGTCTTACGGTCAGGTGGTGGAATTGCGCCAGGTTTAGTTTTCTTCTTCAAGGTTGTCTGCCATTTCCAGCCTTTTGCATTCCTGCATTAATTTTGAAATTGGCTCATATTATGAATTTCCACAAGAGTCCACTTGTATCCCACCTGAGATTTCATTGAATATGTAGATCTTTAGTATTTCAGTCCTCCAAGATGGTAGAAATGATCCTCCTTATTTATGACTTCTAAATTTTGGAAATTATCTACTCGCAAAAATTTATTTGTAACTCTCATATAAATACTCATGGTGCTTTGTGACCATTGTTAATACATGTACTAGTGAAAACTTAAGTTGTCTGACGTGTGTCTTTCCATTTAAGGTAGAATAAGGTGACACTGAGTTTTCATTTCAGCTGTCATGTTAGTAGGACTAAATAAGTACCATGTTTTGCACATTTTTCTGCTTTTTTAATTGTTTTTCCATTTAAAATGGCCTCCAAGTGTATGTGTCTTTAAACATAAAACTACATAAGGTAAGGGTATATTTGATTGATGGATTAAAATGCTGTGACTAGAGGCTTGCAAAAACCTAACCTCATATGTCCCCGAGGAACAATAGTTAGTAATTGTTAGGTCAGTGTTTGCAATGACTTTATAGAACATAACTACTGCAGATAGAAGGAATTGATTTATTTCCCTTTGTAAATCTGGATCTTTACTTTCTCTTAGCAATTTTTGGTCTTTGTGTGTGTGTGTCTGTGTGTGTGTGTGTGTGTGTGTAGAGGTTTGCACGTTTTGTTAGATTTACTCCTACATGACTGATTTTTTGATGCTACTTAAAACTTAACTATTTTTTCATTGCTAGTATATTGAAAAAGTTTTATATGTGTATACAGTTATTGAATCCAGTGACCTTAGTAAATTTACTCATTAATTTCTAATAGCTTGTAGATTAATTTGGATTATTTCTGTATCATCATATCATTCATAAGAAATTGCAGTTTTGCTTCTTTGCTTCCATTTCATGGATTTTTTTCTTTGCCTTTATCACACTAGTTAGACCTGCCTATAAAATGTCAAATATGAGTGTTGATAATGGGTATGATCATTAATTTTACATGTCAACTTGGCAAGGTCACGGTACCTTGGTTTTGGTTAAACATCCATCTAGGCGTACTACAGTGACACAGCCACATCAATGTTTATAGCAGCTCAATTTACAATAGTTAAGCTATGGAACCAACCTTGGTGCCCTTCAACAGATGAATGGATGAAAAACGTGGTATATGTACACAATGGAATATTACTCAGCCATAAAAAAGAATGAAATTATGGTTTTTGCCAGTAAATGGATGGAATTGGAGACTATCGTGCTAAGCGAAATAAGCCAATCCCCCCAAAACAAAGGCCAATATGTTTATGCTAATACACAATAAGGGGTGGAGGAGAGAATAGAAGTTCATTGTATTAGACAAAGGGGAATGAAGGGAAGGGAGATGGTAATAGAAAAGACAGTAGAATAGATTGGACGTTATTTCCTGTGTTCATATATGATATTCATATACACGACCAGTGAAACTCTATATCATGTTCAACCACAAGAATGGATCCTCATTAGAGTAAGTTGTACTCCACATATTCATAATATGTCAAAATACATTCTGTCATGCATATCTAAAAAGAACATATAAAAAAATCTATTGAAAAAAGGATTTGAAGATAAACTAAAAAATATCACTAGTCTAGGTATTTCTGCGAATGTATTTTTAAAGATGTGATTAACATTTTAAATCAGCAGACTTTGCATAAAGAAGATTAGTCTCTCTAATGGGGTGGGCCTTTTTCAGTCAGTTGAAAACCTTAATGGAGAAATGACTGAGGTCCCCTGAGGAAGAGGGAATTTTGCCTCCAGATGGCCTGTGGACTCCTGCAACCTCAGCTGTCCCCTGGGTCTTCAGCCTGCAGGCCTGCCACGCAGATATCAGACTTGCCAGGCCTACATCCATAAAGGCCAAACCCTTAAAAACTCACTCATCTCATGATGTTTAACAAATTTTGGACTTTACTGTGCTACAAAAGCAGTGTGCATTCAGAAGAATTTGCTTTTTAAGTCTTAAATTTCAGTCCATCCTTGGGTTGGCGATATGTGGGATGATTTTCTCTTGTAATGCTGGGCAGTGGCAGTGAGCTGCCCTTCTCAGTCAGCCACACGATCCAAAGGATGAACAACCAGCAGTCGACAGTGTGCTGTGTGGCTAAGCTCTGATGTCTGATGAGGTCAGGTGTATGAAGAGCGTTTTTGATTTATGATGTGCTCACCTTGGTTGGGTGTATTGGAACGCACATGCTGTAAGTTGAGGAGCACCTATATGTGTAACATGTCCTATTAGTTCTTTCTCTGGAAAACCCTAACACAATAAATATCCTTGTCTGACTCCTAATGTTAGGAAGAAGCGTTTGAAATTCCACGATTAAATATGATGTTTGTTGTAGAGGCATTCTTTATCAGATTTACAAAATTCTTTTCATTCCTAATTTGCTGGTTTTTTAATGAAATATTTTAATAGTTTTAATTTACTAGCAAATACTTTTGTTTATTATCAATTGGGGCATCTTTATGATTTTTTTCTCCACTGATGTGATGATTATGATTGACTTCAAATATGAGACCATTTTTTGAAACTTGTTTATGATATATTATTCTTTTAAATATATTGACAGCTTTGATATTTGCTTCTTTGCTGAACAGATTGGGATGTGTTGCCTAGATTTATCCAAAGTATCCTGGACTCATAAAATTAATTAATTATTCACTCCTTTTCTATTCTCTGGAAGAATGTGAACTTATTTATTTATATTTCTTCTAATTATTTTAAGGCCTATAGAATATTTATTTCAGTGTCTCACTAAAATAGGAAATAATTGCTTTCATTTTGATTTTTTTTCTTGATTACTGTTGCCATAGGATTGCCAATTACATTAGTTTTTCTGGATTATCTGGCTTTCTTGATTTTCTCTGAGGTATCCTCCCTCCCTTCCTTCCTTCTTGTTATCTGTGCTCCTATTGGTACTGGTTCCTTAAACTTTATTCCTCTTTTTCTAGCTACCTAAGAGAGACATTAGATCACCAATTTTCAGTCTAACTTTTTAACATCTTCTTTTCTTTTTCTTTAGATTTAAAATGATCAATATCCCCTTAAAACCACAATAGCAGTGAAACCAAGAGAAAACCTGAACCAGTCCTCTAGACTTAACCCACTTCATCTGCTCTTAGTTAACTGCCATTTTTTTTCTCATGTCTTGACCTGTGGATATCCCCAAACTTTCTCCCTGGAGGTGTAGATTTGAGATGTGGTTCCCCCAGCTCCTCATGCTTGACTACCTCATGAGCAAACTCAGTTTGCCAAATTGTCATTTCATGCAGCAAAATGTCTACCCAGTGGAGAAAATGGGCCTGGTTCAGTAACAGTTTGGTGAGCCATCTAGGAGGCAAGTCTAGGTGGACCTTTGGCCTGCTGCTCATATCCAGGCAAATATGATAACTCATATCTGGATACTGTATCCAGAGCTTGTGAATGAGTTCAAAATCACTGCCTGGGCTGTTTCTCCAGCTCAGTGCCACCAACCTTCATTTCATATTCTCCCTGTGAAATGGTTTCTGGGTTTGAAGGACATCTTATTCAATGAGTAACTTCAGCACCAGTGACCTGATTCCTGCTTCTTCTTCCCTCTGATTGGCTTTCATTGTGAAGGTCTTGGTATGGGGATGCCTGACATATGACCTCTGAGAGGAAGACTTGGTTTGGCCTTCATTGCAAAGGTCTTGGGTTTGGGAACATCTAAAGGGGAGAATTAAGGAATCTCCATTCACAGAAGGTCACTTCATTTTGTGCAGTTTCTGAAATCTGACTCTAGCTACAGCATAAGTAACATAAACTATACTCTGATCATTCATCTCTAAGTTCAAAAGCAGTAGGAAATGTTTATTTGATCTCCATGTGCAGCCTATTGGACTGCATTCTCCAAAACTGGGCCAGCTAGAAATCCATTAAAAAGAAAAAATAGCTTTTTCATTTGTAATACTCTCTGTCCCCAGTGTTCTTCTGACCTAGGAAATAAATGACCTGGAAATGGATCCAGAAACAGCATTGGGCAGAAATTAATTCAAATCCAACAAGGTAAACTGCTTCTGGAATTCTTAGGAATAGCTTTGTATGGTTCCTGTGGCTACTCTACTTTGGTTAGGCAGAGATTTCTCTGGCATCTCTGATATCTTATGGCCTTTCTTGTGGATTCAACTTTTGGTTCTGTGCACTTAGCTTAATATTTTGCTTGTTCAACATGCCATACTTGAAATTTTTGAACACCTTTGAGATAATTCTTAAACAGCAATTATAAAGTTAACATGTGAAGAGCTTGTAGTTCTTTGCTTGCTTTCAATCCGTTGAGTGTTTTCGCCTGAAAGTTTGTTATTTCAACCAGTCTTAGGTAAAATGTAAACATCTAAGAGTTAACTAATAATTCATTTGAGACTGAGAAAAGAGAGGAAAAGGTAAAAGAAAAAACAAGCTGTTATGCAGTCTGCTTCACCTGAAAAATTTGGTTCACAGTATAATTTTTGGTGACCCAGATGGGAAAATGTGGTCTCCTCCTTATACCGTCCCTTTTTATACCCCATTAAAACAAGCTGTTTAGTCTTCCATAGGGTTGCTCCAAGGAGTCACAAGATCCTTCTCTTCTTACCAACACCTTAGGAGAAACTGAAATGTAGCAAACCTAGGCTCTAGTGGACACTGGCTGGAGCTACCCCTCCTGTTCTCAGCTTCACCAGTTCACATTAACCTCTTTCTCAGAGTACTGAAACCATTCCAACAGTCAGGGTTTCAAGTCATCCTACCACCACACACAAGTCCCAACCCAAAATTTTCCAAAGGGGGCCTCCTCTAGGCGCTCACCCCTATGTCCTTCTCCTATCTACACCAACACATCTTTGGTTGTGTATTAAATTAATACACATGAGTTCCTTCTCTCCAAAGGGAAAACTGTTTTGAAACCTAGAGTGAGTAATTAAGAACAGAACACCCATATTTATACTTTTATGACGATCTACAGAGCAGAATCCCTTTTCTATGAGATTTTTTTTTTTTTTCCCTGACAGGAGTGAAACCTATAATAAAACAGGAAGAGAAAGCTTTAGAAAGCACCAAGAAGGCTTTCCCAAGGGAGCTGGAGCATGTGCACCTAGTGACATGGAGCGGTAGGAGCACGGACCTGGGCGGGGCATGCTGCCTGGCTCCTCCTCCCTGCCGGGTCTCACAGCATCAGCCACTCAAGCCACTAAGTAGATCTCAGCATAGGAGGAAGTGTGAGGCCAGCACCCAAAGCACGCACGGAGCCCAAGGTGCGCTTCTGGATCGCGGCACACTGACCTTTTGTTAGAAGATTTCTTCCGTGGACAGAATTATTAGATGCTACAAACTTGATCATTTCAATTGAAAAAAAAAAAAAAAAATAGAAAAGTCGAGGCATGTATTGTTTACCAGTAAAGATGTATGCAGATTTGACGCGGATGATCAGAGGATTAAAAATGCTTGAAGGAGAAGCCTCTCAACTGTGCCTCCTGGCAGCAGCACGTTGATGCCTGTTCTTTTCCGACCTGTAGCTCTCTTGCCTTTCATGGTTGCTACCCACAGTATTTTTGTCAATGATGGCAGCAAGAGGAATGAAGTCCGTGATTTTACCCCGGGTTTCCTTATATGCTTACATCACAGTGTTCACTATTGTCAGTGGAAACTCAAATTACATAGTCTACCAGCAAAAATATTAGGACCAGGACTATTTGCTTCTTTGACCTTCTTTGGCTTAATCCCTCATTTGATCCAAATGAAGTATCCCCTGGATAACCCTTGGATCAAAAGGAGCCTTACGGATTGTCTTTCTCGCCCAAGTCAGTGTAATAAATGCTTTTGTTCCTCAGACTTTGGAGCTCATTGGAGAGATTGAGGTCATATGTAGGATTACCTGAGGACACAGAGCTTAGGCATTTCCTCTTCCCTTAATTGGTCTGATCACAAGCCTCCAATGAGCATAATCAGGAGCTTAACACGAGGGTGTTAACAGCTACTGGCAATCTGTAATTAGTGAATATCTGCTATATATGCTTATTTGTTCCGCATTAAACTTGAGCCTGCATCCACGAGAACCTGAGCTCCTGATGCGGTGTTTGCGCCCTGGCGCTCATCCTCCTTACTCATACAGGCTGCTCCTGTTCCACTTCACAAGTCATAGACAAGGAAGGCAATGTCATAGGCCTTTCCAGAAGAACTGGGAGAAAGACCTTTAAAGAAACAGTCATCTTCAGGGTTGTGCTGTTTATGACCTCAGCTTTTATTCCTGAAGTCTTCATCTACCTTTAAAAAAAAAAAAAAGAAAGAAAAGTTTTTCCTGAAAAATCCACAATCTATATGGACCCTAAATGTGCCCTGTACTCTCTTGGTGATGCCAAGATGTACATCTCTTGATGATGCCCCTGTCTTTTAGTATGTTTCAAAAAATTGGACAGTACAGTAAGCTTGAAGAGGAAATTCAGGCTTTGACAGAAGACACAGAACTGCTCTATAACAGAGGGGTATAGGAGCCAATTTTAGTTGACTTGGCTCCTGCTTGAAGACCTTCCTCCCCTTCAGGTTTCAGTTCAGAAAACCCTGTCAAATGTCCCCTGCAGTCCCAGAGGTGCCTCCACAGCAGGATGAACTTCCAGGGAGTTTGAGGCTGGTGTAAGAAGTGACGGGAGGGTGTCCTGATTGACATCCCAGGGGGCTGCTGAGGGGATAGTGAGGATCAGCATCAGCTTGTGAGAGGACACTGTTTAACTACTAATGAACTTGTCTAAACTTGAGTATTAAAGCAGTTTACAGGACACAGACATTAAAATGACATCTTATCTCCAGATAAGCATGAGCTTCGGGAGAGTCCCTTAAGGTCTCTAGTCCCAAGCAGCCCTGTTTCCTCCCTGGACTCACTCCATCCTGGACAACCTGCAAGCCTCCACCATGCTACTCTGCTGTGCTGTACTGGATGCTCACTGAAGGAGACCCTGCTGCCTCCTTCCACATGAAAACCAAGAATATTGGCCAACAGTGACTTCCTGGCTGGTCCCAAATCAGCAGACCTCCTCCATTCACACCCATCATGTCCATGTAAGGTCCCTGTCCCCAGGCTCGGGGCTCATCCCTTTGTATCCCAGGGTCTTTCCCTGTAGCCTCTGTAACCCTCTGGCCTCAACCTCCCTTTCTGTTGGCTCCTCCTCAGGAGCATTTAAACTGCCTCATTAAAAACTAAACTAAACGAAAAACTAAACTAAACTAAAGAAGACTTTCAATTACTGTCATGTGAGATAAGCAAAACTCTGCCTTATTCATTTGAAGTTCTATGCTCCAAAGTCAGTGATCAGATTTGTAAACAAGCTAGGTCAAAGGACTTAAGTAAATGTAGGGTTGAAGATTGTTTAGAGTGATGGAGAATGTGATCAGGAGATTGGTAGTCTGAAGGAGGAGAGAAAAACCTTTCAGAAGTTTTAGAAAATGAGGTCTCTAAATGAAAATTGTTTCTGTCTCTATTTTTATGTATGTTTGTGTCCATGTGTGCATTTTATGTGATGTCTACATGGTTCCAAATTGATTTAGAAATAAATGAAGGTTTATAAATGAAATCTCAAATGTTTTTTAACCAAAATGATTTTAAATGAAACTTGCTTAATTAATATTGTTGGTTTAACTTTTTTTTTTAAAAAAAAAGCAGCTGCATTTTCTGATGAATAAAATAATAAATTTATAAAGAAAAAGAAAAATGGGAAAAATGATTGATCTACACAATTTCTAAGAATTGGTACCCCAAACCAGGATCAAAATGGGAAACAATTATCACTTCAGTTTGTTGGTCAGTGTTGGAGAATAGTCCACATGAAGAAATGTGAATTGAGAGCTGAAATACATTTGTGAATATTTTAATCCTTCACAAAAGAATGCAAACTGATATTTATAAAGGGTTACAAAACGAGATGTGTTGTGGAAAATGAAGGTAAATGAAAACAAAGGGAAACAGAAGCTGAGGGAAAACCTGAATACACCCTCCACACTAGCCACCTCACCTGCTTCTAGTTAACCTCCAATCATCTTTCCCCATACTTCATATATGTCTTAAACCCTGTCTTTGGGAAGGCATATTTGAGACCTCAGTCTTTTGTTTCCTTACAAGCTTACAAGTAAACTTTCTTTTGGAAAACTCATCATTTCAGTTATTGGCATTCTGTGGGCAAAATAGGCCTAGTTCAGTAATAGCAGTATCCCACGTGTTTTGATGGTTCTGATTTTTATGATTATTTAACTGAGCACACTCTATAATTTTCATTCTGATTTCTTCCTTGATACATGGATTATAAGGAAGAGTATTGCTTAATCACAAAAAATTTGGAGGTTTTCCTGGTTATCTATTTTTTAATTTCTAGTTCTGTGGTGAGATAATCAGTTATAGAGGTATACTGAATTTTCCAACTTTAATGAATTTGTTGATTTCTCCTTTTAGTTCTGTTAATTTTTGCTTTATACATTGTTGGTACTATTAGATGCATCCAAAATTTAGGATTGTTATATATTTCAGTATCCTTTTAAATTTTTTAATACATATGGACTTAGAGAAAGTCCATAAAATTAAATTAGTAGAGGTAGATGATCTTTCTTTAGCTTGAGTTTGTACAATACACCTTTTTCATAATTTTACTTTGAACTTTTTATATCCTTACAATTTAAGGTATATCTCCTGATACCATCATAAGTTAAAAAAATGCAATCTGACAATCTTATTATTTAATTGGCAGCATTAATTCTACTTATAGGTAATGGAGTTATCAATATATTTGGTTTTAATCTACCATCTTACCATTTTTTACTACTTTTTTTCTTACCTACACTTTACTTTTTTTTATTCTCTCTTCCCATCTTTTGAATGCAGCATGTATATTTTTTCTTTTCTGTCATCTTGAATATTATGGATTCTATGACTCTTTTTTTTTTTTTGGTGGTGCTGGGGATTGAACCCAGGGCCTTGTGCTTGCCTTGCAACTGAGCTACATCCCCAGCCCCCTCTATGACCTATGACTCTTCTTTAGTTGTTTTTATGAATATTACACAGAGATCATTTGCATGGAAATTAAAACATGTACATTTGATTTACCTTAAGTTAGCACTTTTAACATTTCTTATATGAATACAAAATCTTACTCCAATTCATTTACTCTTTTGATAATTGTCAAATATTTTAATTTTACTTAATATGTTACTCATATTACTAAATAGTTCAATATTCTTTTATATTTCCTGGCATGCTCACCCACTCTGGTGGTCTTTTTTTCTGCATCACCATGCTTTCATGGAGGTTGACTTTTGTCTACATTTCTCTATTTCCTGGAACGCATGTGATTTTGCCAGGCTTAGAATTCTTGATAGGAATTTTTTTTTCATTGTTTAAAGATTCCAGTATCTTCTTGTTCATAGTTTCTGCTGAAAATTCATCTGTCCATTCTTTGTCACTTCTTTGAAGTCAATATGTTAATTTTTCTCTGGCTGCTCATAAGATTTGTTCTTTGTCTTCTTAAGAATTGTGGTGCCTCTGCAAGATTTTCCCTTTAACTATGATGTGTGTGTGTGTGTGTGTGTGTGTGTGTATGTGTGTGTGTGTTGGCGTGTGTGTTTTTATCTAGCTTTGAATTGGTTGAATTTTTTGGATCTATGGTGTATAGTTTACATAAAATTCAGAAAAGTTTTGGTCATTATTCCTTCAAATAATTCTTATATTCTTTTTTTTCTTCTTTCTAGAACTCCAATGATTCAGTTGTTAGATCATTTGCTCTTGTTCCACAGGTCAGTGAAGATTTTTTTTCTTGTTCTCCTTCTTCTCTACTTTTTACTATTTGCTTTAGGCTATCATAGGGTTTGCCTCCTTTTTTCTTTGCTCCTTGGGTCCAATTTCCCAAAAGTTGTTTCACACATTTTGCCCAATTTGTATTTGCTTAAAAGGGAAGGGTAATCATATATTCCTTCATGTGATGACATGGAAATTGTGGTATGCTCTTGCCAGTGTTAATGAATGGATGCCATTTGTTAACATGATTCAGACTCAAAAAAACAAATCTATTGTCAATGTACTCCCAATTGACTTAAGAGAATCTGTTCGAGAGTCAAGTCTTTCTAGGTTTAAATTTTCTCTGAATCTTTAGCCCATGATTTCCAGGAAATAGTTCAGAGAGTCACTCTGACTGTAGCCTTAGGTCATGCACTTGTCTCTAGAGTAACCCCTGTGGCTAGGGACTGCAGTGCTCTGATGGGTTCAGAATTGATCATGGGCTCCATTCGTCAAGTCTTTTCTACAGTGCAGGGGTGGACACAGAGGAGAAGAACTCAAAATAAAATTTAACTGTTATTAGAAGGGAGGACATGCTGGGGAGGCAAACCACAAATATCTGCAGCTGGTAGTGAAAGGACATGCAGGCAGCTCCCAACCAGCTTAATGAGAAAGAACAAGGCAAGTTCCTCGCTTCTGTAAGTCTCAGTTTTCTCATCTGCAAAATAATTGGAACAATATGCTAACTTCTGGAGTCCCAACCGCTTCTGTTTCATGGTTAAGATCCTTTCTCAGAACTCTCCTGGGCTTTCTTCTTAATCTTGAGATTCAGACATGGCCTATAAATTTTACTTGTGGTGGACTCTCCCACTTCTATTTTAAAAATCCCCCTTTCCAGGTGTAGACAATGTATTCCCAGCAACTCAGGAGGCTGAGGCAGGAGGATCACAAGTTAGAGGCCAGCCTGGCAATCTAACAAGCCCCTGCCTCAAAACATGAAAACTAAAAAGGCTGGGGATGTACCTCAGTGGTAAGTGCTCCTGTATTCAATCTCCAATGCTAGGGTGGGGGGGGGGTTCTCAACCATTTTTTAAGGACAGCTTTCTCCCTGTTTTCTTCTCTCCAATCATTATGGCCATCTTATGCAGCCTTCAGAGACATCTTGGGCTCCTGCTTCTGAGTCTTGCATTTATAAGCATATTTAGAACAATTTTCCTTTACTACTTTATCTGCCTAACAAGGGTTAAGTTCCATGTTAAATGTCACTTGTTTAGGGAACTTTTCATATATTCTTTATTTCTTTCCTTTCCTTCCTCCCTCCTTCCCTTCCTTCCCTGCTTCTTGCCATAATGGAGATTAAACCCAGGACTTTGCACACAAGCTCTGAGCCACATTCCTAGCCCTTTTAAAAAAAATTATTTTGAGGCAGGATCTTGCTACATGTCACAGGCTGGCCTTTAACTTGAGATCTTCCTGCCTCAGTCTCCTGAACAGCTGAAATTATAGGCATGTGTCACCCTACTGGTGGGAAACCTTTCCTGAAATTTCAGACTCGTCTATCAGATTTCCTTTAGGAGTGATAATGTCTCCTAAATGTACTTAATTTTTGCACCTGGCAGGCTTACTGTGGTACATTTACTAGACTGTAAGCTCCATAAGAAACTGAATCGGTGTGTTTTGTTCATGAATGTAACTGGGACCTAGGTCATCTTTGCACTTACCATCTATCTGACCCTGAGCAGAGGCTACAAACTGGCCCAAATATTGCCTCCACCTCAGGTTGAGGTGGTAGATGGTCAGGACACAGGTGCTGCCTGCATTCACTCAAGACTCAATCAAGCAGGTGAACCCAAGTGTGTAAATAGTACTGGGGTCCGTGACACAGTGATTACTTCACTTTAGCTATGGCAAAAGCCCTCTCAACCATTCTAAGTATTTACAGTACTTGGATTTAGAGCCTTTTTGAATGTGCCAGACAGCAAGAGTTTAATTAGACTTTTCCAAGCTACATGGAACCTCTTTACTTTTGATGGTGGTTTTGATTCTCATACCCATGTTCACTTACCTGAAACTTCCAGGCTTTTTCTTCTCTTTTTCCTAATTACTAGGGAGAATTATCATGGTTTGACAAGAATATTTAATTTTATGCATCTTGTCTCTAACAACTGCCAAAAGTTTCTAGTTCACATTCAATTGCATGCTTTCAAAGATGGGTTTTGATATTACAGTCATTCAATTACATTTGCCTTAAGATTCATGGCAATAGCTTGGGCCACGGTTTGGTAGTGATTATTAATATAAATCCACTTTGGAGATAGATGCAAGTATAAATTACAGAATGTCAGGGTGCAATTTGATTTTGAATGCTTTTTTTTTTACTGTTATAAATTATGAAGGATGTTGAAGATGGTTCAGCATATTCGGTAGGATATAATTAAAATCCCAAAGGTTGTGGTTTTTAAAAGCTGCATCTGCCTTTTGCCTGCTGGGATTTAGAGGTGACTGGAAATTTAAGGATTATGCTTTATTCCATTCTCTTTCCTATTTCTGTCCTCCTTCCCTCTTTCGTTCCTCTCGCCCCTCCCCATCCCTCAATCAATTGGACAAGCCATAAACTTCAATGCCAAAGAAGGTGCTGGGTGCAGGGGTTAATTCCTATTCTTAAGAAAGGGCAGGGACAGATAAGAAAATTGACACAATAAAATGTGATAAATGATAGAGATAAGTACATGAAACAGAAGTACAGAAAACAGTATTTGACTTTTCCAAGTAAAATCAGGAATCAGAAAGGCTCTCTGAAGGAGGACCCATATGAGCCTGTGGGAGATCAAATCTGCTCTTGTGGGATTTGTCTTCAGTGGAAGGTGCAATTAATGTCCTGCATAGGCACTTTTCGATAGGAGGCCCTTTGCCCATGCACACCATTTTTCTAGGACCACAAAATCTTGCAGATTTTCAACAGCCCTAAGGGAACCCAAGTATCATCCTGTCTCTCCCCTCATTTTCTCTTTCTCTCATTTGCAGTCATAAACAATTTGTCCTGTGAGTTCAGCAAAGTCCCTCAATATTCCCTTTCCTCCTAAGTGTCATTAATTCTCTCTCTCTCTCTACCCCAAATATCAATTTACTCTCCCCCCAGATCCCTAATCAGAACCAGCTACAAGGCACACCTCAGACCAGCTAATTCTGCACACATGTAAATGTGTGGTAGGAGCTGGTCATTCCTGGGTACATTTTCAGGGGTATTTAGAAACCTTAAGCCAGGCATCTCTGTTTATGTGAGTGGTGTATCAGAGGTTTGGAGATATCTTTCCAGGTGAGGAAAATGGGACACCAGCAGAGCTATGTCAACCATGTCAACATAACCATGTTGGGCCCTGACATTTCCCTGCATGGATGTCAGAATTCTTCAGTTAATGAAAGCTGAGTTGATCAATCTCACATAAAAAGCAATTAGCAACAAAGCAATGTTTTTAGGGGAAAGTTTATGGCCCAAAGTTGAGGTCTCTGTGAAACACAGGGAGAGCTCAATGTGAAGAATGAAGAGGAATCCTTTATCCCAGGAAGAGGGAAGGCAGTTAGACCATGCCTCAGAGAGGCCTAAGAATGAATCTTGGTTTAGACAGGTTTATCTACATTTTCATCCCTTTGACTTAACATCCTTTTAAAAAATATTTGTTTCCTACAACACAGCACAAGGAATTGTTTGATTAAAGATAGTAATAATAATTTAACTAGTATATTTTCCTCCCTGCCACCATGTTATTGGGGAAATCACTTGATTTAAAAAAACAAAAAAATATGCTTATGCAGGCATAAGTTCCCATAAGCAAAGTTTCTGAATTTTGGAATTTAATTAAAATTCTCCTTAATTTCTCATTTTAAAAGAAATGATAATCCATCCCATTTCTGAAGGTAAATGAACAAATCTCTGTTTCCCAAATTATAAAAAGAGAATAGGGGATTTGAGGATTGAGAGACATGAACCCATCTTCCCATCCATATAGTTTGTTGCTGAGCATCAGAAAGAGAAAGTAAAGTCTACCATTGGGTTTTGCATTATGTACGTTAGAATAAAATACAAATCAGTTGTTTGAGAAGATAAGCTTTTAAACTAAAAAAAAAAAAACAAAAACAAACCACTCTTTGAGCTTCAATGTTTGTAAAACAAGCCCCTTATATGTTCCTTTTTATAGAAAGGGCTGCCATATTTGAAACTTGCTCCTCAGCACCATGTCCTAGCCACCACTTAAGCAGACCCTGCCCCTACCAAGGGTGGCTGGGTTCTGTTTGAGGGATGGGGAGGAGGCTGAATCCCATCTCTTGGAATGTCCATTCGTTCATGTCATAAGAATTAGGTGTTTTAAGGCATTAGCGCTTATGTGCAATTGAAAATAGTTTCCCCAGCTGCCGGTCCGCTGGGTCCTGCAGACCAGCTGTTTTCCACAACCACAGAATTGAAATATGACTCTGAGCAGGGACATGTCAGCCGGCCACTAGCAGCTGTGGAGCATCACTAAGCCATGTTTTGGCCCTTGATGTGGTCAAGGCCAAGGGCAGGTCTTGTTTAGAAGGCTTGAAGGGAGTTGGTCTGGCCCAGGAGCCTGCCTGGGAATGTCTGCTGTTGACCTCTGCTCTCTGATGGAGACCTTAATGGGATTAAAGGCCAAATTAAAATTGGGCGGAGACCCAGAAGGGTCAAAGGAAGCTCCTGGCTTAAAATATGTCAGAGATGTTCTCCATTTTATGGAATATATTACCAAAAAGTTGTAAGTAAATAATACTATTTTTTCAGGAACTGCATTTAATAATAATCAGTGAACTTGTTCTTTTCAAAGGTAACATTTAATATTTTTAGATTTTTGATTTTTAACCAACATAATATTTGCATATATTTATGTGGTATGGTGTGATGATTCAATATATGTGCATAATGTGTAATGATCAAATCAGAGTAGTTAGCATTTCCATCACCTCAATTATTATCATTTCGTTGTGTTGGAAACCTTCAGACTTTTCTTCTCTGACCATAGATTATTGTTGATATCATTATCCTGCTATAACATGGAATATTGGAACTAATTCTTCCTAACCATATTTTCACACCCCCAAATTTGCCTTCCATGGATTCAGATTTGCTACAGTTTTGATCACATGGTTAGAGGGATGACAGAGTGGAAGCTGAGGTTCCTCATCTCTCCATCATTTTCCTCTATGTCATGTCTATTCCTACATGTGATGTTTACAAGGGGAGCACTCACTTTTCCAGACTATCTGAGACCTCATCTCTGTTGACAGTGGAAGTGTAAATTTCACTGGGAGCAGGGGAATGCACAGAGGAAACCAGTGTGTAGGTTTGGGTGGGGATGAAGAGTAGCAGCTGATGAAGGAGGCATCGTTGGGATCCCTGGATTGAAGGATGCATTAGTTGGGTGATGATGGAGGGACATTCAAGTCCTGTTGTTTCCACTTCCAGCAGCTTCAGCTGGGTTCTGTGCAAAGGCATCTACTGTATGGGAGACCTACTGATTCCCAAGAGACCCCACCCCACCTTATTTTAGGATGCTTTGGCTTCTTCCCCCTTGTTATTTTATGGACAGCATGCCTCCAGATTAGTAACTATTTCTGGGATTCCTGCTCCCTCTCTTGACAAAGAGAAGCCTTCCAGGCATTTGCAGCCTTCAAAATAACAAAGGCACAAACCTCTTGGCTGTTATTTTATCTTTGGATTCAAGAATGTAACCACGTGTTCAGCAGCTGTGAACTCTGGCACATGCAAGGGGAGGAAGAAGGTTTGAATTACCGGGATTCCAACTCCCTGTCTTCAAGTAGGGGACTGCGGGAAGGCAGGCACGTGGCTGAGCTTTCTGGCTATGTTGTACCAGCCTTGGATTTTCAAAACTCTGAACTTTTGAGCTTCAACTGTAGTCATGGCTCTCCACATCCCTCTTTCTGGATTTATGAGGACAAGGTCATCTCAAGCCTCAGAAAGACATGCTGGGCATGATGCTTGGGTGTCTCAACCTCACTGTTCCTTCCCCTGTCTTTATCTACAGACCTGGAGACACAGCTCTGACCCTTTGAGACATCCACTCAGGGCGGAACAGAGATCAGTGATCAAATTCTATCTGCAATGGCTAACTCAAAGGTGTACTAAGTGGCTGAGCTATGGGGTCTGATCGACAGGATGTAGCTCCATCTTCAGCACAGCAAAGGTATTTCAATGCTTAAGAAGACACTATGTGTGTTTGGACTCTGGGCCAAGTAACTAACAAATGGTGGCACTGACTAGTGACTGGCTGACACACCTTTATTGATTCAGTAGATGTTAGTGTGTGAACATTCTGTGTTAGGTACCAGGAGTGTAGCAATGGACAAGAGGAATTCATCACCTCCATGGAGGAAGAGCCCTGTGAAACATATACTATGCAGAATGATGCGATGAGAGTGGCTTGGTTGTGGCGTGGGACTGCCCATGTCAGCATAGGGAGGGCAGTGGGGAAGGGCCTTGAGAGGAGGTCCCATCTGACTCACAGGAAGAGGCAGACCTCCATACAGCCCCGCAGGCTGTGGAGGCAGGGACCAAAAAGCCTGGTGAGCTGAGTCCTGCTGAGGCCAACACACAGCTTATTCCTGTCCAGGGCTTTTGGAGTGTGGCTCTGCCCACTTCTGCCTGGTCTCTCTCTCTCCCCCACCCCTTATGATTCACATAAATTCACCTGGATCTACAGTTGAAGTTCTGTACCAAGGAAAGATTAATTACACAATGAGGGTGAAGAAACAAGGAGAAGAATTTCGGACATTCAGAAGTCACAACAGTTGCCTTCTCTGACTCTTTTTTAAGAGGAGTTTTTGAGGCTATAATCTGGGTGTGGGGAGATGCTAAAATTGTAGAAAATCAGCCAGGCTGTGATCATGTGACCAGAGACCAGCCATTCAGATACTGCTGGTGGGAAGTTGAATGTTGAAGAGGTGATGAAAAGATCCAGGGGCAGTTAGTAAATTGTGTGTTTGGAAGCAGTGGGATCGCTGAGCCTTATTCTCCATCATTCTCTAACCCCATGGGAGCTGACTCACAGCTTCAACTCAGGCTAATGAGAGTCATGGCATCACTGAGGGAATGATTTACAATACTAATCTTACAGTAGGGGAAGCTCAATTGTGAGAATATCATGAATTATCCTCTCTTTTATACTTGAACCACCTACAGATTGTCTGTGTATGCTCTCAGTACTACAATGAGTCATTACCTCTTTTTCTCATTCTACACAAATAAATATGATGTTATTATTTATGTCAATTATTTTTATTCTGAGTCCATCCTAGCTCTGCTCTTTTCTTTTCCTATACTACTTGTGCAGAAACAGTTTATAGTTTTCCTACTTCTTTTCATTTTGTTTCATCCATTTTCTTTTCTTTCTCATTCAGAACTCTAGTTACATGCATGTTATAACATTTAGTATTATCCAGAGATCCCTAAGACTATGTGCATTTTCTTTTTGACCTTTTTTTCTACTTTTTAGAGTCAGTAATTTATATTGATCTATCTGAAGGCTGATTCATTCTTCTATAATCTCTATTCTGCTATAAAGTCCATTCAGCAATGTTTTTGTTTCTAAAAATCCACTGTAGAATTTTTCCACTGTATAATTACTATATTAACAAATATTTTCTGTTTCTCTGCTATGTTAACCTATCTGTTCTTTAATTAAAACCATATTTTCATTTAGGTTGTTGACAATAGTTATAATGGCTACTGTAATATCTTCATCCACTATTAACTTATTCCAACATCTAGATCACCACAAGTTGGGTTCTTGTTTTCTCTCCTAATTCTTTATATATATATATATATATATATATATATATATATATATATATATATAGAGATAGAGAGAGAGAGAGAGAGAGAGAGAGAGAGAGAGAGAGTAATTTTGTATTATAGCCTGGATATTGTGAAGACTTTGGATTTTATTATATCCCTCCAAAGAGTGTTCATTTTTTGGTTAGAATTATATTGCAAACTCTCTTGGGGGATGCAACTCAAAACTCAGGTCAGTTTGTTTAGACTTTATTGGGTTCCTTAAAGTCTATCCTACCTGTGTGGCTTAGGGCTCAGCCAAGACCCCACCAGAGTTTTTGTATGGTATTTGTGGCTGAAGGCAGTGGTGGTCCCACATTCTGTTCTCTGGTCCACCAGAAAGCTGGCCTGTAGGTTTCCTATAAGAGGTTTAACCATCCAAAACCATGTGTACAGGATTCTTATCCTCAGGCTACAAATGAAAATGAGAAATTCACCCAGTGCTGTGCTACTGACACAGGATCAAATTCCTCCTAGAATATGCCTGCTCTTGTTTATTTTCCAGAGACTTCAAGTGGTTGTTATATTTTTTCCAGATATAAAATTATTGTCATCCGTGAGAGGGTGAGTCTGATAGAAGATACTTAGCAATCCCAGAAGTGAACTTCTCCTTATCTCTTATAAATCGAATTCCCAAACATAATTATTATAAGAAGTAGTAACACATAAATATTTCTTTATG
>JAJEJO010052443.1:210589-222257 GCA_020662805.1 Glaucomys volans
TTTTTTAAATATAATTTGTATTCTAAGTCAAAATGTAATTTAAATTATAGATTGATTATAAATTTACTTTTATTTTTTCACCTTAGAGCCAGGTCATCAAATATATTTTAACAATTATATTTATTTGTAGATTGTGTTACTGAGAATTTATATTCCAGGATTACAGAAAAGAAATTTAAAATAGTTATAAGAAGCAGGTGGGTGGATGTGCTGGGTTAAGAAATGTTGATTTATGAGGCTGTGAATCTATAGATGATGAAGGATGTACACACACAAACAGGAATAGCCAAGCAACTTATGACCTGGCTCCTGAGTCAGAGATTTCTCCATTTCCATACCAGCAGAAGTTTCAACCATCAGTATGAGATATATGGTCTGGGAGGGGCTAGATAACAGCAATGACAAAACCCTTTAATAGGAAGAGCTATAGAGAAAGAGGAGAGGGTCCTTCCAACTCACAATGCATATTGGAATGCAAATTCAGAAGCTCTTGAAAAAACTTAACCACAGGAAGTTCTGCCAAACAACATGGTGAAATCAGTCTTGATAAGGAAAAAAGTAACAGAGAAACACTATGGTCTGACATAGATGTTAAACTGAGATTTTGGAATTGCTTAGTGTTATAAATATAGATAATTTAATAATCCAAACTAAGAATAGAACCAGGTAGAAATAATAAAAATAAAAGTGTATGCAAAAAGCATTGATTTTTGTGCTGACAAGACATACACATCCCAAAAAACATTTTCTGGACCATTTCTACAACATTCCTCTCCTTGACCAAGTTCTACCTGTCAAATGCAGGCAGAAACAAAGACAGCAAGGAAGAACATTCTCTTGAAAGACTTTCCTACCTAATTTTTCCAGAAAAGACCTACTAAAAAGAAGGCCCATGAAACCTTAACCTTCATTATGAATTTATTCCTTGATGTGAATAATTTGAATTTCTACCATGGAAAATCATTTCCCCCAGTTAGGAAACTGGTTCTACTGACCAACAGTGCCTTTCTGCAGGTCAGAATCTCAGCATTCTTGTAGGAGTGTGACTTCTAAATAGTGTCCTTCACAGGGAAGACACAGGCTTTGAACTTTGGTAGGGGACGTTTGATTCTTGCTTTGCCTTTTCCTTAGTGCACTGTTGTGGGTGGTATCTCTGGGCTCTGTATTTTTCATCTACTAAGTGGATACAAATCGCCTACTGCTTAATCTCATAGAGACATTGAGGGGTGTTGAAAATTCATGGGAAGCCCTATTTTAAAGAGTTGCTTTCAGACCCAGTAGCACCCCTCTCACTCAGAGGGTTGATCTGGAATGCCTTGGATATTGCTGTCTGTGTTCCAGTGGAGCAACAATTGAAAACTAGCATCGATCATTGATGCCTTCAGCTTGCTACTTAATCCAAGGACTCCCCAAGGTAGATGCAGCCAATGAGCCTGAGAAGATGCCAGCTGAATAAAGCCCTCTCCTCCCCTATACTGTTTGCTGCTGTTTGTGTTTTGATAATTCCACAAGCTTGGTATAGACTTTCACTATTTTAAAAAGTGCTCTATTAAGCAACAAGAAGTCACATGCTCATTAGAAGGCTGATTTTCGAAACTGAGAGCTGGCTGTGGGTGCTGGCATTGAAAGTGCTGACATAGGCACAGGTAACTGCAGGTGGAGGCAGGGCTGGCACCTGCTCCTGGTTGTGAAACTTTGTGCAGTTCTGTATGAGTATTGGAGGCACTCTTTGTGATAGGTGCCATCACATTTTAATTACCACTAAGATGGCTTGGTAATACGTCGTTTCTTGGCAGCCTGTGAAGAAAAAATTTTTGCAAACTGGAAGGCAGACTAGTGGTTTAATTCTTTGAAAAAGAAACTCCATGGTGCCCAGAGGGAAATGACATTTTAAACTTTCCATAATATACCATATTTCCCAGAGACAGGCTTTTCTCTGTGCAAACCTGTGCTTCATGGGTCATCGGGAAGTTCAAGGCACAGGATGAAAACACAGGTGTTTCTTCAAGTAGAATGAGGAAACTTTGGGAGTAGTTTGAGCTGACATCTTTGAGCATGAAGGAAAACCCTAAGAAGATCATGATTTCCAGACTGCCTTTTCTCTGGCCAATATACTAGTAACATAGTCAGGGCTTCTCTTTTCTTCACCTCTCTCTGCCAAAGACTTACTGGCTAGACTGTTTCCCCACTCCACCTGGAACTGTCTGGACTCCCAGGGTATGTGAGAGTGTTGCCACTTGCACAGATAACATAAATAAAACCTTTTCCAAAGCGGAAAGACGCTTGGGTAATTCTTTTAGAACATTCAGTTCATGATGTTCCAGTAAATTGTTGCATTAGTGGAGAAGAACGATGTGGGTACTAGTAAAATTTTAATTAAAAGTGTCCCAGAGTGAGTTTAGGCAGATTAACAAATGAAAGCACAGTCATGGCCAATGGAGAGCCATGAAGTGTTGTCATCCTGTGGAGGTCAGCTGTGGGGAGGGAAGTGCTCTACTGGAATCACATGCCCCAGTCCTGCTGTGCATGTTCCCTGATGATATGGTAAGACTGGATGGCAGTTTCTCATATTTACATGACACCTGAAGTTATTCAGAAGTCAATACATAGATACTCCAACTTTTCCAATGCTGGAAGAAAGGACTTAGTATTGGATTAGATGACTTTTTAAAAATCAAGAATAAATTTAAATTGCTGCTCTTCAGTCCCTTCATCAATGACATGGATGTGGGGATGGAGCTTGGCAGAAAGTGCCATGGTTCCTGAATCAGCCATGTGCTGTAAAATTAAACTGAACTAACAACCAGGAAGAGAAGGCAATGGTTCTCATAGGTCAGGAAATTGGTCTCAATGGCTTGTCCAAGGCCCTATAGTGAGCAATAGAACTATGATTCAGGCCAACATGAGCATGGCCCATGGGGTGCCTTTCCCACCCCAAAGGCTGGATCTGGCCATGAAACTACGGCCAGTTGACTTTTCCTGTTTCTGCAGTCTAGACAGCAAGTCTTTAATGTTAAGGAACTTCTTCCATAACACTTTTTTTAAGTTAAATTTCACATTAGGGTTACAGGAAGTTATATAGTAAGAATGCCTTACTGATTTTTTTTTATTCTGACACTGTTAGAAAACATTGATTTCTTGCTGTCTTAATGGAAAGAAACAGGCAAATAAGGAAAAAAAAAATCAATCTCAGAATCTCAGCAGCACTTCCATGAGTACTGAGGGCCCACTGAAGGCCCCTGGGGGATGGTACAGGCACCTGAACAGTGGTGGAGCAAGTCAGATGCTCAAAGCTTTCCATTCATCAGCTGAGTAATTTGCCAGATGCTACCTCATCTCACAGGCTCCCTTTCCTCTTTTGAAAAATGTGAGCTATAATGACAGTACGTATTTCAAAGGGTCATTGAAAGAATTAATGGTGATGGAGCTTACTGCAGTTCTTGATCTTCAGCCAGTGCTGTTCTCTCTATTATCATATTGGTAATTGTATGAGTATTAATATTTACATGGCTGGAGGCATTCTATAGTAGCAAATCCCCAACCATGAGAAGCAAATTCTGAAAAGAGTAGCCAAGAACCCTCTGCAGAGGGGGTTGCATACTGACAATAGGTAGATGAAGGATGGAACAAGGGAAAATCAAATACCTGTAATTGTGACCCACACCCAGCTCTGGGGGAAGTAGGAACTTCCACAAATTCATGGTCATGAGGTCCTGTGAGGCCTACTAGAAGGGCCAGGCAGATGGATCAAAGGCTCTGGGCTCTATCAGGTAAGCCCAATGGGCAAATGTCTCCACTGAACCCAGGGAAGCCAAATTCCAGGGTACTTGGGTCATAAGAGCATAGAATAAACACTAGTAAAGAGAGAGCTGAAGAGTTGCTAGGAAGAAAAGTTTTCTGCAAGAGAAAGGATGTAGCATGAAAATCTACCTCATGGCATACATAGGTGGCATATATACCCATTTGTAATTCACATTTGAGACTAAAAGGAAAAGTTGTGTGACCAACTCTCAAAGAACAAAAGAATATGTACCCAACCTCCATGAAACAAAGGGAATTCAATGAAAAGTCACAGAATGTCGGTAGAGAAATCACTGTGGAAAACAAACAAATGAAAAGTTTAAATTATTTCAACTCTTTAATTGCACAGTGTTTGAAATACACACAGCTTTTTAATATTCACACATTCAGAATTCCACTGCATGCTTCTAAGGTGTTTCCAACCCCCTGATTTTGTCAGACTCTGAAGATGCAAGGAAGTTCTAACAGTTATCGTTCAGAGGAGTGAGAGAGGAATATTTCTTAGCAAAGAATACTGTGAACATTGGGTAAGGATTTTTGCCACTTAATTCCAGCATGAACATTGATGCACGTGGTTTTTGAGGCTGATTTTTTATCCATATTTTATGGGTATTTATGTGTATGAGTGTCACTTGTTAGATAGAAATGCTTAAATCAATGAGTCTCTACCATAGCATGGATTTCAGGAGAAGATTGGTTAAGGAAAGTTTGCTCCCCAAAAGTTCCTAGTGTACTGTGGACCACCGCCCATTCTGTGGTCCTGGCTAAGGACACAAGCACTCATGGTGGCTTTCCAGAAAGTATGCCATCTTGATGAGAAAGAATTCTTTCCTGGAGACTTCAGAGAATAGTCCTGCAGATACTTCCATTTTGGACTTCCAACCTCCAGAAATGTGAGATTAAAATTTTTTTGTTGTTTTAAGTCAAAAGTTTTGTGATAGTTTGTTATGGAAACCCTAGGAAACTAATATAATGCCTTTTTGTGGATCAGGAAAAAATTATAGCCATTATCTCTTTAACTTTTAATTCGACTTCATTTTTATTTCCTGCTGGGATGCAAAGAATATTCTTGTTCTTTTCATTCTATTGCAGTATCTCTTATTTTTTAATTTGTATTCTTTGTGCATATAATCTCTTGCTCTCCAGATTATAAATTCTGTCTATAGCTGTGTCATATCTGGTGTTAAACCTATTCATTGAATTTTAAATTGCTTTTTTTACTTTTTATTTCCCAAATCTATTTTTTTCAAAATCTTCTCTGATGCTGTGTAGTTTCATTTTCCCTGCATCGATATTCAAGTTTGTCTTTTATACCTGTAAGCAAAGTCAGCAAAAGCTTTTACAGTCTTTGGTAATTCTAATCCTCAAAAGTCTGCTATACTTTGGATCTGGAAAGTTCCTTAAAGGTCCATGCATTAAAAGGCTAGTTCTCAGCTTGGTGTTATTGGAAAGTGATAGCAATTTTTAAAAGGTGGAGATAAGTGGGAAGTTTTAGGACATTAGGGGCATGCCCTCTTCCTCTCTCTTTTGCTACCCAGGCAACATGAGGTGACCAGCCCGTTCCATCACACACTTCCCACAATAATGTACTGCCTCACCAAAGGCCCATAGAAACAAGGCCAATAAGTCATGGACTGAAACCTCAGTCATGGACTGAAACCAGTAAGTAATGGACTGAAACAAGCTCCTCCTCTTTTTAAATCGATCATCTCAGGTAATTTATTTCTGTATTAGGGTTCTCTACAGGAACAGAATCAACAGGAAGTATGATAATAAAAAGGGGATTTATTAGATTGGCTTATACAACCAGAAGCTGATAGTCCACAATGGCTGTCTTCAGGCTAGAGACCTGGAAGAACCAGTAGCTGTGCAGTCCAGGAGGTGGAAACCCCAGAATAAAAAGGATCAACAGTGCTACCCTAGTCTGAGACCAAGGCTTCTGGAAACTACCTGGAGAATCACTGACCATCGCTTTGGAAGAGTGGAGAAGCAAGAGTTTGATATCCTCAGACGATTGCAGCAGCAATCAAGAACCCATTCAAGAGGAGTGGAGCTTGCATCTGCATCTGCTTCCTTGTTCTTCTAACTTTTATTCCCTCCAAGTCACCATCCTCTTGGGCAGTGCTGCCCACATTTAGGGAGGGACTCCACCTCAGTTCACGATCCCACATTTCAATCATTCCTAGACACGCCCTCATTGACACACCCAGAAGCCTCTTAATCATCAACATCCCTTAATCCAATCAAATTGACAATTTAAATTAACCATTACAGTTACAGTAATGGAAAACAGACTAACAAACACAGTATTTGCAGGTAAGTTTCTTGTGGCTGTTGTTTTTTCTTGTTCTGACTCATAGAGTCTAGTCTCTATGAGTCTGTTTGGTTATCTTTGCATGCTGTCACTGCATTTTCAAAATTATTTGCAGAAATAATAGAAAGTACAGAAAGAAAATGACTTTCTCGGAAAGGATTTGCATTTAAAAGTGCTTGGGGATACTGCTAACCCAAGACCTCTCTAACCAAGGCCAAAGCTTTGAATAACTAGATCCACTAACTGAGTCACACCTGTGCTGCACTTTTGCCAAGGCCCTTTCTTCTGCTAACCACCATTCTCAGAAAGGTGGCCCTTGGGGTCATGCTCAGTGCAGGGATCTCCTGTTAGACTCAGTACCTCCTGTGGACCAATGACTCCTGTGTTCCAGAAGACTTTCGAAAACAAAAGCTAATATTTTTGTTTAGTAGATGGCTTCAGGCTAAGCGTAGCTCCTCTTCAAGTGTACTGATTCCTTACCATCTACCAGCTCTTCCATGCTTCTTAGTAGACTGACTCATATTTCTCCAGGATTTTTATGTTATGAGAAGTAGAGTTAGCAGTAGGGTTAGTCTGAATCACCTGGGCTACCATAATTAAGGCAGGAAAAACTAGTCAAGTCTGCAGCGCTTAACATTCAGAGCACAAACTAAGGAATCAGATCTGTGTTGGAATCCTTCTCAAACCTTACTCCCCTCATCTGTAATATGGGAGTAGCTAATAGTCCTCACATTTAGCAGAAGTTCTGTCATGTAGTAGTTACTAATATTAACCTTTCAGATAAAAAAAAAAAACCAATTTAAAAAGATTTAGAATGCTGCCAGCCTTGGGAAGATGACTCAAAGTATGGGCCCCAGATGGTAGGATATACATTGCCCTCAAGATGGCACCTCCTCTGTCAGCCAATGATAATCTCTTGCAGACATAAATGTATTACAAGAGAAACCATTCGAATATATGCAATGTGAGTTCATTAGTTTAGTATTTTTAAAATATCCAAAGTCTAATGAATCATTTTTAAACTGTAAATCAGTATTTCCAGGGACTGGCACCATTTCTTTCTGCCCCAGTAGGTACAGGGCATTGAGAGAGCAGATTGTTACTCTGACAATTTCTACTCATTCTAGTGAAGTTTTACTCACTTCATGAGAACTCAGAACACTGAAGCTGCCTGACTTTTGTAGCACACGTGTGAATTTATCCTCCAAATAGCATTACCCTTGTCTTAGTCTGCTTTTTGTTACTATAACAGAATTCCTGTGACTGGGTAACTTATTAAGAACAGAGGTTTATTTTGGCGTGTGGTTCAGGAGGACGGAAAGTCCAAGAACATGGTGCTGGCATCTGTTCTGCTTATGAAGAAGTCCTCATAGTGTTTCTATTTCTACCCATGGCAGAAAAGGGAAGGACAGACACGTGTGCAGGAAATAAAAGAGAAGTGGCCTCACTGTATAATAATCCCCTCTTGCAGTAACTAACACAGTCCTGCCAAAAGCAAGAACCCACTCACTCCTTTGAAAATTAATCCAGTTATGTGAGAAGAGCATTTACCACTTCATGAAGGTAAAGTCCTCATTACCTTCAAAGTTCCACCACCTCACAACACTATTAATTGAGAATCAAACTTCAGTGTGAGCTTTGAAGGACACCAACTAGATTCAAACCATAGCACTCTTTGAAATTATCTGCCACCCATATCCAGGCCTGTACATAATAATTCATCTGTAAGGTCAGATTTGTCCAAGAAGATGAATTTTCAGGTGATAGGTAGATGTGGGAAGAACAAGAATATGTCAGTATTGCTTAATCCAGAGAAGTCTCTCACAAAGGGGGGAAATATTTTCTATTGCTATCTTAAAATAGTCATTGGTTGCATTTTACACCAGTATAATTTCCAAATTCAATCCTTACTGTACGGATCACATTATCCTATATGTAACCAAAATGAAAATCAATTTAATAGTCAATCATCTAGTGTTTAAAAATGGCAAAACCTGTACAGAAATACTAAATATGATGGCTACATAAAGCAGTTAGAATGCAGCCTGAGGTCAAACAGTTCTCAGAAGTTAAAAAGATCAATCATTCTTATAATTTCACAGCCTGTTTATTCTAATCTTGAATTCCAAACTCTGAGAAAATAGGTGCCATGACATGAGATGAGCTAGCCTTGGAATAAACATCCCAGGTTTTGCAGTGGTGTTGACGTGTCCCCCAAAGGGCCATGTGTTGAGGGCTTCGTCCCCAGCCTATGGCATTATTGGGAGGTGATAGAAATTTTAAGAGGTAGGGTCAAGAGATACTGGGTAGGGCCACTATTATTAGGTCACCAGGGAAGGGCTCTCCAAGGAAACCGTGTTGAAGTTAGCCTGCTGAGTGTGATCCAGCCCTGAGAGAGCCAGGGCACCTGTTCAGTGGAGGCAAGAGCACGAGCAAAGCCCCTCAGGCCAGAGGAAGCAACCTGAGTTAGAGCGGAGCTTCTCAGAACCACCTGCTTCACATTGCCGGGACCGCCATCCAGAGCAGCACGCTAAGCAGAGTAGACAACACAGATGTGTGGGCTTCAGTGTGCAGACTGGAGATCCCAGAGGAAGGTGCCTGCAGAACTGGTGCTCCCTGTGACCATCTCCCTGGGCAATAGATACCGTCTTCTCCAGTGTCCTCACGTGGTCGTGCCTGAGAGTATCTGTGTCCTGATTACTTCTTAAAAGACACCAGTGCTGTCAACTCAAGGCCCTAAATTGTGATCTGATTAAATTTACTTACCTCTTTATTCCTTACTTTTTATTAGCACATTATAATTAGGCATAATAGTGGAATGCATTTGTGACATATTCATATATATACATATATATGGTACATATATATGATATATAAATTGTTGTATATGTATGTATAACATATATGTATATATGGTATGTATATATGTAAAACAATGTGGTCAATTTCATGCCCCATCCTTCCCCTTTCCTGGCCTCCTCCCTCCCCCTGGTATTCTCACTCAACTCTGCATGTCTTTTGTTTGAGAACTCTCCCACATCTTCCCCTTTTTTTTCTCTCTACCTTCCACATTTAGGAGAAAATATGCAACCCTTGACTTTCTGAGTGTGTCTTATTTTACTTAATGATGTTTCAAGTTCCATCCATTTTTCTGCGAGTGACATAGTGTATATATGCCACATTTTCCTCATCCATTCATTTTTGACAAATACCTAGGCTGCTTCCGTAAGTTGGCTTTTGTGAATTGCACTTCTATAAACATGGATACACATGCATTGTCACAGTATGCTGACTTTTATCCCTTTGGATAATATCAAAGAGTGGTAGAGTTGGTTCATGTGGTTTTATTACAACTTTTTTGAGAAACTTTAATACTGATTTCCATGCTAGTTTTACTAATTTACAGAACCACCAACAATGTGTAAGAGTTTCTTTTTCTCACGTCTTCACCAGCATTTATTATTACTTGTATTCTTTTATATTTTATTTGTTGTTTTTAGATGTACATGACAGTAGAGTGTATTTTGACATATTATACATACGTAGAGTATAACTTATTTTAAGTAGGATCCCATTCTTGTGGTTGAACATGATGTGGAGTTACACTGGTCATGCATTCATATATGGGCATAGGAAAGTTATGTTTAATTCATTCTATTGTCTTTTCTATTCCCATCCTCCCTCCCTTCCCTGCCTTCCCCATTGTATAATCCAATTAATCTCTATTCTCCCCCACCCCTCTGTGTGTTGACATCCACATATCATTTGGCTTTGTTTTATGGGGACTGACTTATTTCACTTAGCATGATATTCTCCAGTTCCATCCATTTACTAGCAAATGCCATTACTTTAATATTCTTTTTGGTTGAGTAATATTCCATTGTGATTATACACCACATTTCCTTTTTTTATTTGTTCTATTTAGTTATACATGAAAGCAGAATGCATTTCGATTCATTGTACACAAATGGAGTACAACTTTTCATTTCTCTGGTTGTACACAATGTAGAGTCACACCATTCGTGCAATCATACATGTATATAGGGTAATGATATCTGTTTCATTCCACCATCTTTCTGATCTCCTGACCCCTCCCCTCACTCCCCTCTGTACAATCCAAAGTTCCTCCATTCTTCCCTTACCACTCCCCACCCCCCTTATGTATTAGCATCCACTTATCAGAGAAAACATTTGGCCTTTGGTTTTTGGGATTGGCTTATCTTTCTTAGCATGATATTCTCCAGTTCCATCTATTTACCTACAAATGCCATAATATCATTCTTCTTTAAGGCTGAGTAATATTCCATTGTGTATATATACCACAGTTTCTTTATCCATTCATCTATTGAAGGGCATCTAGTTTGGTTCCACAATTTAGCTATTGTGGATTGAGCTGCTAAAAACATTGATGTGGCCGTGCCACTTGTAGTATGCTGATTTTAAGTCCTTTGAGTATAAACTGAGGAGTGGAATAACTAGGTCAAATGGTGGTTCTATTCCAAATTTTCTAAGGAATCTCCATATGGCTCTCCACAGTGCTTTCACTAATTTGCAGTCCCACTAGCAATGTATGAGTAAAACTTTTCCCCCACATCATCATCAACATTTATTGTTACTTGTGTTCTTGATAATTGCCATTCTGAAGTGAGATGGAATCTCAGTGTAGTTTTGATTTTCATCTCTCTAATTGCTGGAGATATTGAACATTTTTTCTCCAATGATACTTCTTCTTCTGTAAAGTGCCTGTTCAGTTCTTTGCCCATTTATTGATTGGGTTATTTGGGGTTTTCTTCTACATTTAGAAGATATTGGCCTTGGGTTTAGTAAATATAGGTTTTATAATGTTGAGGTATGTTCCTACTATCCACAGTTTTTCTAATGTTTTGAACATGAATGGATGCTGAATTTTATAAAATGCTTTTTCTGTGTCTATTGAGATTATCATGTGATTCTTGTCTTTATGTTTATTGATGTGGTGAATTATGTTTACTGATTTCTGTATACTGAACCAACCTTGCATCCCTGGAATGAACTCAACTTGATCATGGTGTGCTATCTTTTAAATATGTTTTTGTATGTGATTTGTCAGTATTTTATTAAGGATTTTTTTTTTGATTGAAGTCCTAATCAATGGCTTTATTAACCTGGAACCCAGTGTCTAATCCTTTCCCCACAGAGATCCATGTTTTTTTTTTAATTTTTTTTTTATTTACTTATTGATTCATTGAACACAAATGGAGTACAGCTATTGTTTCACTGGTTGTACACAAAGTAGAATCACACCATCTGTGCATTCATGCATGTACACAGGGCAATGGTATCTGTCACACATTTTGTTATTAATTTTACCCCCCACCCACCACCCACCCCTCCCTTCCCTCTATGCTAGCTATCTTTCCTCCATTCTTGCCATCTTTCCCCCCCACATTATGCATCATCATTCATTTATCAGAGAGACCATTCGGCTTTTGGATTTTTGGGATTGGCTGATCTCACTTAGCATAACAGTTTCCAACATCATCCATTTACCTACAAATACCATAATTTTATTCT
>JAJEJO010052444.1:0-59533 GCA_020662805.1 Glaucomys volans
ACCTCCCAGGTGTGCAGGGAGCCCTGACCCCACCCACTTCCTACAGCTCCTGCCTGGGGTGGTGCAGAGCCCAGAGATGACACACGCAGTCACTCCCAGCAAGGGAGTGTGGTGGCCTCAGGGTGGCCTCTCCCGGCCCTCCTGGACTCATCCATTTCCAGGAGAGACCACGGCAGCAGGGAAGGAGCTAGGCCAGCCCAGGCTTCAGGAGGCACGGGTGTGGGGAGGTGGGCTGCTCAGGATTCAGGGACCGTGGCTGGGGTATGTGGCAGTGAAGAGTGACCTGTCCAGGAAGGAGGCTGAGGCCAGCTCAGGGTTTCTCTGTGAAGTCAGAAGTGGCTCCTAGGACAGCAGCAGGTGGACAGGGCCACCCCAGGGCGGCAAGGAGCAGTCATGGGTGGGGGGAACCTCCCTCCTACGCAAGAATGAATTTCAGGGGGCCTGGCTGTGTGTCCTGGGAAACCCACCCAAACAGGTGCAGGCCCCTCTGAGAGGCCCTGGGCCCAGCCGTGCTGCCTGCCCCACTTCGTCCCTGGACAAGCCGGCTCAGCCCCTGGCTCCGAGGTTCTCCGTCCAGTGGAGGCAGTGTGGACAGGAGGCCCCAGGGCTCCCTCCAGGTCCACCGTCCCTGACCTGGCCACTGCCCTTTCTTCCATCCAAGCAGGAGGATAGCGCCCTGGACCACCCCTAGCTGCAACCTACAGGAGGTGCCACCCGGCCTCCTCCTCCGAAACACAGTTGCCGCTGTGGTCTGTCGCCAGACGTGCTGGCCGGCTCTGTGCTCTCCGTGACCGGCCATCCGTCACACCTCAGCTGCGACTCATTCTGGCTGGACCCTCCCCTCCTGATCGCTGGAGCCCGGCTCCTGGGGAGGACGGGAGCCTGGACCCAGCCTGCCCTGATGAACCCCGTCTCTGTCACCTCTGCCCTGAAGGGGCCCCGGCTCTCCCCTCTTGGCTATTGGCAGATGCTCCCTTCCATCCCTTTGACTCCTGTGACCCTAGGAACAGAACCCAGGGCCGTGGCCTGGACTCTCAAGGAGCACTGACCATGAGGAGGGGAAGAGTGCAGGTGTGTGGGACACGGGTGGGGAGGAGCCTCTACCTGTGTGGACTTCCAGCAGCGGCCTCTCCTGGACTCTGGCTTCCCTGGGTCCCGGGTGTGCTGGCTCTCGACTCCCCACAGACCCAGATGAGTGGGCTCACGCCCCTCTGCCTCCTCCTGTGTCAGCCGGGGCAGCCCTCAGCCAACGTGTCCTCACTGGACAGAGCGCGGCACCAGTGCTGGAAGGAGGGACGCGGCCCGCGTCCTGCTCTCACAGGCCTAGGGCCCCACGGTCCTTAGAAGCAGCCACAGCGGGGGCACTGTGGGCCCCCGCCCTGCTCGCTCGAGGCAGGAGTGGCCCTGAGGGTCATGCAGATACTAGCAGATGCTCAGGGGCCAGCAGAGGCCCTTCCCCTCACCCTGGGAGAGAAGGCCACCATCACGCCCCCTAGGGTTAGTGATTCTTGTGTTTTGCTTTTTAAATTTAAATTTGAAGGAAGGAGAGTTTGATAGTTTTTGTGCTTAGTTTTTATTTAATGCTTTCTCTCTGGATCATAAAGTGAGTGTATTTAAATTCATATTTCAGGAGATAAAAGAAGCCTACCATCTTTCTTCCACTTTATGCATTTTTTGCTAATTTTTTTAAAAAAACAACATTTTGCTCTGGCATCCTGAAGGGTGCAATCTCATGAGTCAGGAGAATAAATAACAGATAAAAATAAACATAGTGCTCAGCAAAGGCAAGGTGAGTCCCTCGGGAGGGAGACTTCAATACACAGACAGCCCCCCAGCCTCCCCACAGCCCACGGGAGGGCTGCCCCAGAACCCTCGTGGGCACCCTGCCATGGACCTGTGCCCACAGAGGGCAGGTCCCCTCCCAGGAGAAGCAGCTCTGCACCCTCCGCCCCCCGAGGGCTACAGGCACCCAGGCTTGTGCGTGAGGGTCTTGCTTTGGGAGTTCCGACACCCAGGGCCCAGGGCTGCGGTCAGGAAGATGACGTGGGGAAGCCAGTGACCTTGCTAGTGGCAACTCCTTGGTTGTCACCACGGATGTGCCAGGCGGGTGATCAGCTCTTTGCTGCTTTACCTGATTCCCTCCTCCTCCCAGCTGTATGGAGCTGTGATTGACAGCAATCACGTAGACTTGAGAGTGCACTGGGTGTGGTGACACAGGTACACATCGCAGGAGCCTCCACCTCGAGCTCATCAGCACATCCATCTCTCCCATTCCGTCTGCTCTCCTTCTGGGACACCAACCACACACTCTCGGCAACTTCCGGGTGCAGGCTGCAGGGTGAACTGCAGCCCCCACCTGCGCGTCGGAGCCCAGAACCCACTCGCCCACTAACCAGAGCTTCACGCCCTCGGATCCCTGTCTCCCATCCTCCCAAGGTTGTCGTGCCTCTGATGCAGGAGTGACGTCTGGGCCTGGGTGACCCTGGGACACCTGAGGAGGGGCTCCTGAGGCTTCTACGTGAGGGAAGGTGTAGCCAGCGGTGCAGCATCGCCCTGGGAGCGCTGGGGACGCCCTCTGCTGATGTCCTGGAAGGACCCCCGGAGCGGGAGCCCCCAGAAGGTCAGGAGACGCTTCAGGAGGCGGCTCTGAGGGCCACCTGGAAGGGACAGAGCCCCAGGAGCCCCAGGGCACATGCTGTCCTTCCCATGTCCAAGCCCAAGGCATCTGTATTCAAGCAGGACAGCAGCCGGCCTTCCAGCCCCCCCCCCCCCCCACAGGCATGACTCTGATTTAGGGCTGAGCGGTGATCAGGAGAGGGCAGTTCTAGGGTCCAGATTCACGGAGCAATTGCTGACGGTGGCCAGCATCTCTCCAGGCTGTGCCCCTGCCCAGTGCCACCTTCAGGCATCTGGCAGGAAGGGGGCATTCTACCCTCATGTCACATTTCTGAGGTCATCAGGGGTTGAGAGCCTTACACGAACCCTGACTCTCCTTCCAGGACGAAGATGCTGCAGTGAGGGTCAGTCCTGGGCTTCTGGGGCCTCTGTTCAGGGCGGTGATGCCCCAGGACAGGTTCACTCCTGAAAGCGCCTCCCCCACTTTCTGTGGAGGACACACGGCCCAGGCCCACCTCCCTGTGTCCCACCTCCCAGTGGTGATCTGCCTCAGCTCAGCTTCTGCCCAGACAGAGAGGCCAGGCAGAGGACATGGCCGACCTAACAGATGCAGGTGACTCCGCCAAACCTCCCCCACAGAGCTGCCCCTGCCTGCCGCCCCGCCTGCTGCCCCTGGTGACCCTGGCTGGGCTGGGAGTGGGGCACTTGCCTCTCCCGGGCTGCCAGGGGACGTGTGTCCTCCACTGGGCGCTGCTTATGATTCTAAAGTGCCTCTGAGGCAAGGGGCTGGCTTAGGTCCCCCGGCCCCGTGGTGGGATGCCCACAGTGATGGGCAGGAACCCCTGCTGGCCCGAGGACATTAGGCTGTGGCTGCAGACAGGTCCCCAGGGAGACTTCCTGGAGCAGATGCCCAGCTCTGTCCCTGGGCATTGTGATCCACCAGCTGCGCGCTGGGCAGGGGAGTTGTTATTACTTTTGTCCCCTCTGGTAGCTGTGGTTGGCTGAGACTGCCCAGACAGGAGGTGGATTTGAGGCCACATTTGATCTGGGTCCTGGGTCTGTGGCCCCTGCAGGTGACGCTGTCGGCTGGCTGGGCCCCAGTTTTCTAATGACAAAGAAGGAGACCTCATCGAATCTATCCACTAGGCAATTCCGAACTCACTGGGGACCTGTATCTAAAGGGGGGCTGCAGGCCACCCTGCCTGGGACCCAGGGGCCCCAGGGCTACAGAATCCCGGGAGCCAAAGAGGCCACCTCGGGGAAGGAGAAGGCGGGAGGGAGGGCGCGGCAGGCTGCCTGGGGCGTAGGTGGGGCGTGGGCGAGGCAGGTTCTCCGGGTTCAGCACCCCACGGCCCGTCAGGGCACCCACGCCTGCCAGCTCGGGGGCGCCCTAGTGGAACAAGCCCAAAATAGAAGAAACCAAATAAGGTAAAGCCGGCGTTTCACCTTAGAACTGCCTGGAGATCAGCGACCTGCGTGCAGCCCGCACCGCCTTGGAGTGACAGCAGGCAGACAAAGCCACCCGAGCAGCCCTGAGTGGCCATGACCCAGCCGACCCAGCCACCCCAGCCCACCCCAGGGCTGGCCGAGAGTGTGGGCATCTGGACAGGCTAGGGCTAACCCTGGAAGTAGACTGGAGACCCAGTGATCAGCACCAGGGCTGCTGGGTGCTGGGTGGTGTTGCAGGGTCCCCAGGCCCTGCTAGGGACTGGGAGGGGTCCACTCTGCAGACCAAGGACAGTGTGTGCAGGCCAGTGTTGAGGGGGGCACACTGAGACAGATCTGGAAGGAAGTGATTCGAGGACCTGCAGGGTGCGTTCCCCAGCTAGGTTTGTGACCCTGACGGACACTTGAGCCAAGAGAGGCCACGGCCGACAGTGCTTGGGGCACTGGGGGCTGCGTCCACGCGTCCTAACCAGGGCTCGCAGCCCCGCACCCCCAGGTCACGTGCCCGTCGGTTTTGCTGAGAGCAGAGGCTTCGCCTTCCCGTTGGGAGATGAAGGATGGCGACTCCTCCTGACCAGCTCCTGGAGAGGACGTGGGGTCAAGCCCACGCACCCCTCAGGAAGACCGCAGGGCACGTCGGGAGGCTGTCAGACCCAGACTGTGCTCAAGTCACGCAGATAACCCAGCACAGGTGAGCCCAGCTCAGGTGAGCCCAGCTCAGGTCAGCTGTGGCACAGGTGAGCCCAGCACAGGTGAGCCCAGCACAGGTGAGCCCAGCACAGATGAGCCCAGCACAGGTGAGCCCAGCTCAGGTCAGCTGTGGCACAGGTGAGCCCAGCACAGGTGAGCCCAGCACAGGTGAGCCCAGCACAGTGAGCCAGCACAGGTGAGCCCAGCACAGGTGAGCCCAGCACAGTGAGCCAGCACAGATGAGCCCAGCACAGGTGAGCCCAGCACAGGTCAGCCTCGCTGCCGTCTGTCTGCACAGGAAGCAGCGCTGTGGGCCAAGCCTCAGCACTGACCTCAGACCTGGAGTGGGAGGGTGTTGAGAAGCCACAGGACTGGCTGCCGCGTGGGCCCTCGTCTCTGTGGAAGGCCCACTGCCCTCGGACCCAGGGACGGGGCGGGGCAGTTGAATTTTGGTGGGGGGTGCCCGAGGGAGCCCGGTCCTCAGAGCTGCAGCCTTCCTGACGCTGTCCCAGCCCGGTGGCCAGGGCTGCAGCACCCCGATCCACGTGCCAAATTTGGAGCAGACTCGTCCTTCCCAACGGCGTCCACAGCCTCTTCATTTTCCACATGGCCTGGGACCCCAGCAGGCCAAAGGCCGTGTGACTCCTGGGCCTGAGGTTTCCCTGTCCCCAGTCCACCCCTCCCCCTGCCCCTCTCCCCTCCCTTATCCCAGTGACCGTCACTCATCCTGCCTCCAACTGCCCGCCCCCTCCTCTGCACCTCCGCTGCCCCTCCCCCTCGCTCTCCCCCAGCCCATCTCCTCCCTCCCTCAGTGTCCCTCCCTCTCCTTCTCTCCTTCCCACCTGTGCTGGGTGGCCACTGCAGGGAGGGGCCCAGCGTCGGCTCCACCTCCCTCGTCTCTATCAGAAGCAGGCGCATCACTGCCTTCCAGTCCCAGAGCTGGCCAGTGACATGGGCATCACCCATGGAACTCAGCAGCACAGGCCATGGGGTGGACATGGAGCAGGGGCCGAGCCAGCATCCGCATCTTGCTGTGGCCACCAACCCATCCCTCTGCCACCAGCTAGGAGCCCAGAAACCACGGGGTATCAGGCTGGGCACCTGGTGCCAAGTGCAGGTGCAATCATCTGAAGCTCTTCCCCTGGGACAGGCCACTCCCAGAGACCACGTCCACCAGGCCTGGTAGAGACGAGGCAGCCACGTGGATGCTGAGTGGGGAGTCACAGCAGCTCCTTCTCCAGGTCAGAGTCCTGGAGTGCTGGGCCCTTGCTGGGTGCGGGGCCATTGGCTCGCTCCCCAACAGTCCTGGGCTCTTTTTCCTGTACACTGTGGCTGTGCCCATAGCCACTGCCCTGTGCCTCACATCGATGGTCATTCACACCAGGAGGTGCCCGGCCACGAGGGCGCCTGTGGGAGCAGCTCCCCAGGGGATCGGTGATGGCGTCCTCAGGAGCCACTGCTCCCTCGCAGACTCCAGGAGGGGTGGGCGTGACACGCCACCAACCAGCTGGACGCAGACGAGTGCGCACAGGTCTGGGCAGCCGGCCCTCCTCCTCTTAGGACTGATCAATGCTGCGTCTGTGTCTCCAAATTCCTTCATTCAGGTCTGGATCACAGCACGTGCAGCCAGATGAGGGGCCGAGTCCAGGCTTTGCCGCTTGTGAGCAGCGAGACCCTGGGAAGGGTGACAGCCCTTCTGATCAGGACTTCTTCATCTATGAAAAGGAGAGCCAGGTCCTCTTCTCCAGTCAGGCTCAGACGGAGAGGCCCCCCCATTGCACCGTCTCTGAGGTGTGTTCTGAAGGGACCCGTTAGGAATCGCTTTCCCTTGTCAATAACAGGGTCTCATAAGACAGTGTCTTAGACAATACAGGGGTTCATTCAATATCACTTAAAGAGAAGTCCGACTTGCTCACGCTGGTTCAGAGGCCCAGAGCTGAGGTCTTTGGCTTTCTGGGTCTTTCCCTCCTTGTTGACAAATGGCTGCTACTGCTCCAGGGTTCACACCCACGTGCCCAACAGCATGCCAGAAGAAACAACAAGGGGGGCATTGGCACTAATGTCAGGAGCTCAAACCTTTCAAGAGTGCAGAGGACACATCTGAAGACCTCGCTGGACAGAATGCTGTTGCTTGCCACCCCGCCTGTAAGGGAGGCTGCAGCGTGCATTCTTCACTCTCCCCAGGTTCCTTTGCCCAGCGGGAAAACTAAACGGGTAACAGAGGCTGGGAGGGTTAAATGAGCAATGGTCTGGGTGGGCAGGTGAGCGGAGGTCTTTCATGAGCAGGGAACCCAGGAAGGTGCTGGGAAGCCCAGGGGATCAGGCGTCCTTGGTCCTATGTTAGCTCCTCTGAGCTTGCAGCGTGCTGAGCGCGGGAGGCTCCAGTGTGCAGGGCGGCCCGTGATGTGACGTCCTTGCTCCCCCTTGGCTGCAGCACCTTCTGAACTGGGATCTTGCTGTGTTGCCCACACTGGCCTGAACTCCTAGGCTTGCCTGACCCTCCTGCCTCAGCTTCCTGGGTAAGTGGGTGTCAAGGTCTAGATGTGAGGTGTCCCCAAAGCTTGTGTGCAGGACGATGTAAGAGGGCTGAGGTGGAGTGACCTACTCAGTGCCTGGACCTCTGCTGGGACTCACTGGGCATGACTATGGGCAGGTGACAGTGGCGGAGGAGCTGGGTCATGGGGCGTGGCTTAGGGGGTTCGCTCTCTGAGCTGAGCTCAGTCTCTCTCTGCTTCCCGATGGCCGGGCCCTGAGCGCTCTCCCCTGCCACGCCCTTCCACCCTGACCTTCTGCCTCACCTCGGCACAGACCTTGGAATCCGGGGTCGTGGGCTGGGACCGCTGACACATGAGAGCCAAATAAACTTTTCCTCCTTAAAATTGTCGCAGGCCTTTGGGTCACAGTGGTGACCAAGCTGGCCACAACCCTGGGGCTGCTGGAGCCCTTCCCGGGAACTCTGCCTTCCCCTCCGGCAGGGGGCGGCTGGGAGCCCTTGCTGAGCTCAGCCCCCTGCTGGAGTTTGGGTCCCCCTCTGGGTCCACGTCTGCACCAAGAGCCTCGAGAACAGGTGGGATCCTCAGTGCCCGCCTGGAGACCCCGCCTGCAGGTTGGTGGTAAAAGATGCCCGGGAGCTGCGGAGCCAACGGGGTGAGGACTGCCGCCTCCCCACGGGAGTTTCTGCCTGGTTCTGACCTCAAAGCCCTGTCTGTCCACACCCCAGGCTACTGTGGGTGACCGGGCTGAGCGAGGGGACCACATAGGGGGTCACGAAGACCCGTGGGCTCCAGGTACAGGGCTGCACCTGTCCTGCCCGCCGTGCAAACCTGCCACTTACTGACTGCCACCGTGCTGCCTGTCCTCCAGCCCTGGGCACCCCGGGAGCACGGTCACGCACCATCAGGAGAACTGCAGAGGAAATCAGGCCCGCCATGCTGCCAAGTGACCGAGTGAGTGCTGTCTGTCCCCTGTTGGTCACCTGGCAGGCTCTGGAGGAGGCAGAACAGGGATACACAGAAGCACAGTGCCGGCTGTGCCAAGCTGCTAAGCTCCCCATGGAGAGAGCCCAGGTTGTGCCCAGGGCCAGTGCCTGGGGCGAAGAGGCCGAGAGCACAAGGAGGGCCTTGTCTGACAACGTGGCCAGGGGTCCCCTGACCTGACCCTAGCCTGAGCTTGGGCAGAGGAGCCCTGCAGACACGGAGCATTTGACCAGGAGAAGCAGCTGGGCAAATGCAAGGTCAGGCGCACCTCTGCAGAGGCCGGGAGGGTGGGTGCCTGCATCCCTGGGGGCCTGAAGCGGGCAGGGGGTCAGTCCAGTCCAGCCCTGCCACCAGCTCTGCCTGCCCCTGGCCCCAGACCCTTCCCTGCACTGATCCTCTGTCTGGAGAAGCCTCCATTCCAGGCTCCCATGACCTGGGGTCCTGTTCATCCGCTAAACCTGGTGGGTCTCTCTCCTGCTCCGATTTGCGCCTGAACACACAGGTGGTCCCCACCCTCGGGGGCCGCCTATGGAGTGGCTTGTGAGGACGACGTGGCCCAGAGGTCAGGGGCCTTGCCCAGAGCCAGGAGGGCCTGGAGCCAGGGCCACAGGCCTGGCTGCCTCAACACACCCCAGAGCCTGTTGAGACCGCATGGCACCCTCTCGGCAGGCAGGACTCCCTGGTGATGCTGTGGTCACCCCCGGCGGTCATACATGTGGGAGCAGTAGGCTCTCGGGGCCAGGACAGCACCCGCCTGAGTTCCCACCACACCCAGTGTGGCTCCCAGAGCTGCCAGGACAGCCCAGGTAGTGGGACTGGGAGAAGCTGCAGCAGGCCCCCTCCCCAGTTTCCTGCTTGGCCACGGCTTCTGCCAACAAGGGTCTCCTAGGCCAGAGCAGGGACAGCTGGCCGGGCCACCCTCCGGGTTTCCTGGGCGCAGCAGTGAGTGTGGGGTGCATGGGGAGCAGGCCGTCCATCTCCATTTCTAGCGTCCCTCTGTGGCGCTGGGCGGCATCTTCTAGGGCGAGCGCCTGTCTCGGCAGCGGCTTGGGTGAGGTCCAAGCAGACTCCCTGCCCTTCCGTGTTGCGGTGCGTGGCCAGATTCCAGGTGAGCGCGCAGCGGAGGAGAGAGGCTGCCCTTCCCTGGAGCAGGCCCTCCTCGCAGGCGGGCTCCGCCAGCCTCCACACAGTGACTCCAGTGCCACCACCTGGCAGGGAGACTGCCCAGGACACAGCCAGACACTGGCTGGAAGCCACCCTCCGCCCATGGCCTGAGGGGAAGAGGGATGACCTGAGCACGGGCTTTGAGCAGACCCCGGGCTCCAGACCATGTCGGACAAGTGTCCTCATTTAAGTCCCTGCCAGCTGTGCCCAGGACCCCGTCCTGGCAGACACACATCGAGTCTGAAAGCTGCCCAACATGGACGTGCCAGAGAGCTGGGACCGTTGGAAAGAAGCTTGGCCAACACTCCAGGCCACTGACTTCACAGGTGGCCACTGTAGTCCAGGGGAGGCAGCCTGGCCTCCAGACAGAACCCTGCTCTCAGGGCAGCCAGGGACCCCGAGCACCTACCTCGAGCTGCTGACCCCTTGGGTGCCAACAGAGCCGGGGGCAGAGGGTGAGGGGGTCCCTGCTCCCAGCACAGCCGCACTGAGCCTATGAGCATGGCCGGGGCATGAATGCCCAGGTCCACGCAGCTGCAGACCCGAGGTTCAGGTGCAGCCTCCAGGGAGGCCCAGGCCTTGCCCCTGACTGAAGCTACTTCTCTCTCTTACGGCTGGCAAGGCCGGCCAGCCCCTCAGGGCCTCTGCTGCTGCTAGTTTCAGGTTGATGAGGCTGTTGGGGAAACAACCCCTTGTAAGTGGGGCAGCTTGCTGATGGCCAGTCCACTGCTGTCGGAGGACGCCGGCCCCAATGCTCCCCACGGCTCCATCGGTAGGCGCTGGCCCAAGGCACCCCTGGAGAAGGCCTCTCATGGAGCCTGGTGTGCAGGCTCGGGGGAGCCTCGGGTCGTGGGCACCTGGCTCCTGGCTCTGCGGGGCAGCTGGCCTGCTGCTGGGAGAGGTCCAGGAGCCGACGAGCAGGACAGGCCCCTCCTGCCACCGTCCCCTAGTCACCTAAGCTGAGCCCTTCCCAGATGCAGCCTCAGCCTCCAGACCCTCCTGGCCCCAAAGGCCTGGTCTCCCCTGTCCTGCTCCATGTGCCCTGCCCCCACCACCGGGCCAGCTCACGTAGGGTCACTAGGGTGACCACCTGCCATCTGACCTCCTGGGACTCCTAGCTGATTAGCACTGGGACCCTGTCACCCAATATACTCCATCCCCATTGGGGCCACAAATGCCGTTGAAGGGTCAGCCTGGGGCCGTCCCACTGTGGACCCTGACCCTGCTGTCTGGACAGGACATGCACACCTGGGCAAAGGTGTGTGGCACGTTTGGTGGGACAGCCCAGATGAGTCACTCTGGGATTATGTGCCCTGGTCCTGGACACCATGGAGTTCCTGCCTTAACCCCCACGGAAACACCAGAGCCAAGGGCAGCTCCTGGGGAGGCCTTGCAGCCCTGACCACTGTCCCCACCACCCCTCACTCCCTCCAGCCCACAGGCCAGAGGTGGAGCTGAGGACAGAGAGTCATGAAGAGCCTGCTGTCAGCACCTGGCCACGGGCTCCCCTGCCAACCTCCACCCCCGAGAGGCAGGTGTGCCCATGCCACCCAGGCCCACCCTGGTCACCTGGCCTGGTTCTTGCCCTCCTCTGGCCGTGGGTTCTCACACTCCAACGTGGTCTTCTTTTGTTTTTTGCTTTTGGTACCAGGGCCTGAACCCAGGGGCACTTAACCTCTGAGCTACACCCCAGCCCTTTTAAATTTTTATTTAGCAACAGGGTCTCACTAAACTGCTTAGGGCCTTGCTAAGTTGCTGAGGCTGGCCTTGAACTCCTGATCCTCCCACCTCAGTCTCCCCAGTTGCTGGGTGTTCTGTTTTGCTTTGTCTCCTGGTCAGCTCTGGGATACCTCCCAGCCTGGACACCATGAGGGGGACTGACTATAAAAACGTGGGAATAACTACACCTGCATGCGGACAGGTCCCTCATAACCCCAGGGTGCAGCTGACCCAGGTCTGAGGGCCATCTCCTCGGCCTGGCAGAACTGAGCAATGGCTTCGCCCTGAGCTCCAGGGAGCCCAGGCTGGGACCTGCTTACCCTGTGACCTTGGGTCAGGAGGTCAGTGTCTGTGGGCTTCGTTGCTTTATGCATCAGAGGGACTGGGGACAGTGTCCTTGAGGGTGAGGGGATGGTGGCCTCACCGTCCAGAGCCTGGCCCATTGCCATTGCTCCCAGTATGAGCCATCGTCGCGTCAGAGGAGGCAGGACACCAGTTCACAGAACCAGGAGCCGTGGAGAGGAGAGAGAGCGGGACCTGGGGCAAACTGGGCAGGCGTGGAGGAGGGGCCCTGAGCTGGTCAGCAGAGGCCGCCCGCCTCTGGAGGGAGGGAGCACAGGGTCCCAGAAGCACTCCAACAGGGTCCCTGGAAGTCCAGTCTCTTAGTGTGCCTGCCCGTCCAGCTTCACTCAAGCCTGCGCTTTCCCACGTGACCGCAGGTGACAGCAGTTCATCTTCCCTGGCTGGGCAGCTGCCATGGTGTCCACACACCCGTTTCCTCGATCTGCCCATCTGTCCACCGCACCTTGGCTGTTGTAAGCCTGGGCCCTGGCGGCAGCAGCTGCATTGACCTGGGTGGGCAGGGGTCTCTGGGATGCACACTGCATTTCTTTGGGATATATGTGCCCGGAAGTGGGATCGCTGGGTCATTCGGGAGCTGCATGTGGAGGGATGCAGAGAAGCTGGGCCACGTTAACAGGGGAGGTTCTCAGGTCCCACCCCACAGGTGGGACTGTGTGTGACCCACATGTCCAAAGAGCTAAGACAGGATTTTGAACCGCATGATTGACAACTGATATTTAAGGTGATGGATATGCTAATTGTTCTGATTTGATCATCACACAATTTACACACATCAAAATGCCACATTGTACCCTATAAATACGCATAATTATTTTCTGTAATAAAATATAAAATAATCTTAAAAAATTGGAGTGGGCCTCCCTCCCCGCCCCAGCCTGTGAATGACTCCCATGGGGACTCCCATCTTCCCACAGCCCCCGGCATGCACAGGTGCAGGGTGGTGTGGTGCATGCTGAGCTGAACACAGGCAGTGTGGTGTGTGTGTTGGTCTGCACGTCACTCTTACACTCTGAACCTCCTTTCCAGTAAGTATGACGCTCTTGAAAAAATTAAACTACAGCCAGGTGGTTTGGCTCATGTCTGTAATCTGAGTGGCTTGGGAGGCTGAGGCGGGAGGATTGTAAGTTTGAGGCCAGCCTGGGCAACTTAGTGAGGCCCTAAGCAACTCAGTGAGACTCTGTCTCAATATAAAAAATATAAAAAAGAGCCGGGGATGTGCTCAGGGGTTAAGTGCCCCTGGGTTCACTCCCTGGTACAAAGAGAAAAAAAAAAAAAAAAAGGAAGAAAGAAGAGAATGTCTGCACAGCACTTCATGGTGGCACCACATGCCCGAATCACTTACCGGCTGCCCCCCAGCCATGGACCCGCACCTGGTGGCACTCTCCTTGTGATCTTGTTAGGGGACTGAGCCCTTGTCCTTGCTCAGGGGCCTTCACGTTCCCTTTCTATGAGGAATCTTTGCTCCACCCTTCAACTGTCTTCCTCTTGGGTTGTCATGATTTTCTTGATGATCGGGTGGTCATCTTTACATTTTAAGAGAATTTATTTTTTAGGACCGATGTTCTGCCTCCGCCTGTTGATAGCCGCGTGGCAGAGGTGCCCGTCTGGCTCTGTCTATTGACCTAGGCTGCATTTGGTGCCTTGCTGTTTGAAGTTTTAGGATTCAGTTTTTGCTGTTTCTTCTTGCTTTAAAGTCCGTCTCTTCGGAAAGCCTTTCTTACTCCAAAATCACTTCAAACCAAGTCCCTGCTTCCTCTGTGACCGGGACGGAGCCACATCTCCAAGAAGCAGGGCTCGCAGTGCACCCTCCCATGAAGAGGCTGAAAGATGAGGACAGAGCAGGGATCACCAGGCAGCTGGGGGTGGCTTGGGACATCCAGTCCTGCCGGCCTCACGGGGAGCTCTAAGTGCACCTTTGGTCCCCCCAGCAGCAAGGGGGACGCACTTTCCACTTTGGCATGTCCAAGGGCAGGTCCCTCCCAGGCGCTGCTGGGTCCTGCCAGGAGGGGCCCCTCCAAGGAGGGTGCCTGTGGGCAGGGCCCTGGTGCCCATGCTGGGCTGCAGGGGATAGCAGGGAGCAAGGGCAGCTGCCCAGGGCCTCAGACCCTGAGTCCTCCTGACCTGGGCTCCTTGGTCTTTTCCAATCCCTGGGAGCCCTGCTGACGCCAAGGGCAGGGCTCCAGCCTCATGGTCGTCACTTTTCAGACGGCTGCACTGCGGTGTCGACACGGCTGTCAACCTTCCTTCTTCCACCGCCTTGGGAGGACGCTCGTTCTGCACACCAGTCTCCCACGTGCACCACTGTCCATTTCGCCCACTGTATGGCCGCGTCCTGCGGGCTGCATGACCCACGCAGTCCAAAAGCACAGGAGGAGCTGGCGCGGGCCCTCTGTGCATTTGGGAAGCAACACAAACTCCCTCTCCACACGCATCTGGTAGCCATCTCCCTCTGGCGGGCCGCTTTGCACGCGTACGTCAGGAGCTCGCGCACACTCAGGAGGTGGAGAGGCCGGCACACGTGACTGGGGTGGTGCCCATCAGGAGCTCTGCGCCCTCAGTCCTCAGGGCAGCATGGATGGCTGGTGCACACGGCACCCCCAGGCTGCTCCAGGACCGCCCCTGTTTGAAGCTCACACCGTCTCACGCTCCTCCTCAGCTCGGGCTGGGCAGGGCTGCTCTGCGGTTCTCAGCCCGTGTGGCCTCGTGCTCCTGACGCACGCAGCGTGCTGTTTCCATGTTATCCTCAGCCTTTTTGCTGCCGTGACCTAGAGACCTGGCAAGAGCAGCCTCGGGGAGGAGAAGTTTACTTGGGGCCACAGTCTCAGAGGTCTTTGTTCTAGACGGGAGACTCCATTCCCTGCGACCCGGGGTGAGGTCCCATCATGGTGGCAGAGTGTGGAGGAGGAAAGCAGCTGGGGACATGGCACCAGGAAGGGGAGAGAGAGAGAGAGACAAGGACACACCCCCAGGGACCCCCTCCTCCAGCCAAGCCCACCTGCCCACAGTCACCACCCAGTTAATGGGGTCAAGTGGGTGGATACACTGATCCGTCAAGGCTCAGAATCGAATTGTTTCACCTCTGAACTTCCTTGCACGGTCTCACCCATGAGCTTTTTGGGAACACCTCACATCTGAACCATAACAGGATCTTTGTATACTGTTTAAATAGGATTTGTTGAGTCCCCCCAAAAAATGACAAATGGTAAGTGACATGGAGAATGTCAAATGCTGATGGTGACCAGGCTCGGGTGCCCACTGCCTTCTTAGGGAGCTCTTGGGAGCCGGAGCTCCCATGGGTTTCTTTCTGTCCCTCTGCAGGGCCAGCCTGACCTTGACCGAGCTTCCTTGTCTTACGGAGTGGGTCTGTCGTCACCCAGTAGACGGGCTGCCCTGTGCTTGATTCAGGGACCCCTGCCCCGGGCGCCCTCTGCAGCTGGCCCTGTCACTCAGCGAGCAGGTGGACGGGGCTGTGCCTGCCTGGCGAGGACTCCATCACCGCGAGGGGCTCTCTGGCCGTCCTCAGGCTGGGCTTCCTGCACCTGTGTCCGGCTCTCTCCACGAAGGTCTCCGGCGTGTGACCTTTGCTGGGTCGTGGGGCACGAGCACACTCAGTGTTTGCGAGGTGGAGTCAAGTCCCTTCTCACTGCCAGAGGACTTGTAAGAAACGATAATTGAGCGATCCAATTGCTTCACATATTTGTCTATAAATGTCAAAATTTTAAACATCTGTCACTCCCTTTGGACTGAAGCCTGAATCTGTCCTCGACAGATTCAGGTCCTGCCGTGCGCTCGCCTCCTGTGCTGATGGCTGCGACCCTCCTGACTCGCTCCCCAGGCACCTGCGTGTTCCGGGTGGGGTGCACCCTCCTGCTCCCCCTCCTCTGGACTTGGGCTCCGGGCTCTTCCATTCTGCGCTGCCTCCTCCCCACGCCCTCGACTACTCTGTTGGTAGTGCTTGTTCACTTAGTGACTGGTTCTGACTTACTGTCCCTTGGGGTGGAGCCTACTCTGTCACCAGAGTAGGAGGGAGCCACCTGACCCCAGAGGCCCCCTGACTTTATGGTGATTGGTTTTGATGAGGGAGGCTGATAAGGACGGATGAAAATGGCCGATGCACGTTCAGTGGATGGGTTCCATTAGGACAGGGGCAACAGCAGGCGGGCACAGGACTGAGAGGGCATCCTGGGCGTCTGCCCAGCTGCCTGGACTGAGGAGTGGAGCTGGAGATCTGGGAGAGGAGGCCAGGCATGCAGGAGGCCCCAGCAGGTGAAGTGGCCTGGACGAGGCCCAGCCAGAGACCAGGGGGCTTCAGGGGGACACCAGGAAAATGGCAGTGACAACCCTAAGGCCACCTCGAGTCCTGTGGGTCCTTCCTGTATCTGTTAGTCAACTGACTGTGGATCCAAAATATTTGAGAAAAAAATTCATGTCTGTCCTGGACACGTGCCACCTCGCCCTAGTCCTAGGCCTGAACAGTGCAGAGTGACCCTACTCACACAGCACAGCGTGGACACTGGCTTAGCACCTCCATCATCCAGAGGGGACTGGCAGTGGGTGGAGGCTGTGTCCAGGCTGTGAGCAAGCACACTGGAGCTGTGGGGGTCTCGGCTCAGGCGGGGGAATCCTGGACGGATCCTGGACGCAGAGGGTCAGCTGTGCTTGTTTTAAGGAAGGCAATGGCAGACATTCGATGCTTAAGTGTTCAACAATCTGATAAAAAATGCTGAACTCAATGATATATTTCAAACCAAATTGACAAGTAGAACATGCCCTTAACTGCCTAGGAATGTTTAAAGACAGAAATCAGCACCCGTTGCATCCTATGAATCATTAGGAGAGAATCAGACATGATATCACTGTGTTAAAATGGACACTGCCCACAGTGAGATGGACTCAGCAAGCCCGTTTCCACAGCACGCATCCTCACGGCACCATTCTGCATCGGTTTCGGGCTCAGTTCCCGAGTTCATTTGCCATGCAAATGTCTCAATGGATCGAAGACCTTTCTGAGGGAGGGTTCTCAACAGTGAGGAGACACCTGTTGGTCACTCTGGATTGGACTCTGGTGCTCCTCACTCCTCCCTCCTCAGACTCCCGCCCCTCATTCCACAATTCCGAGATGGTTTCAGGGACTGGCCTTTCCGTCAAGGGCCTGGCACCTCCAGTTCTTCTGTCTTCATTTCCCTCACATGTCGTGGGACCCCACGGTTACCTGCTGTCACTTCACCTGCTTCCTTTCTGTCCCATTTCCTGGGGAAGTCCCTGAACTGTGTAAAACCCCCACCCACACAGTGGCCGCAGGCCCCCACCCCGCCAGGCAGACCCTGCCAGTGTAGGATTCAGCCCTCGTCCAGTGAGCAAGCCCTCCGTCCTCAGCTCCACGAGAAGGAGCTCAACTGTGTTTTGTTGTTTGGACGGAGACCCTGGAAGGTCAGCCCCACAGAGCAGAACTGCTGGACTTGGATGACGAATGGGCGTACTCCTGAGTCCCCAGAGACCCTGCAGGGCCATGTGAAGAACCTGAAGAAGAGGCAGTCCTTCCTGGGTGCTTGCATGACCTCTGGACACCGTGGCTGCTGATGGCCTGTGAGCCCCTCTGGGCATGTGCAAACAGACCTGGAGGCCCAGAGAGTGTGTGAATGGTCACCTCCACAGCTAAGGCTGGCTGCTCTCACCAGTGATGGCACAACTTTCTCTCCCACTGGAAACCTATGGAGCATCCTGTGGGTTCACGCCCTGCAATTTTTATTTCAGGTTTAGCAAATGGCACCCACTTACTAAGGAGGCTGAGGTCTCTTCTACAGCTACGGGCTCGGTAAGCTATGCCTGTACACAACATTTGCTCATGTATTGTCACCTTTAAATAAAAACAAATTAAATACTCTAATCTATTCTTTTTTAATTTTTATTAGTGCATTGAACAATTATTCCCTTTTCTGAAGTCTAAAAGATATTCAGTTGTTTTTTTCCATGAGAAGATTTCCAGTTTTGTTTTGGCCTCATTAAATCATACATGTGGAGTTGGCTTATGTCTATGGAGTGAGGTAGGGGTTCATTTCTTTTCCATTCCACTTACCATCAACCCCATTTTTTCATATCTATTAAGATGCTTCTCCTATCATGATTTGAAGTTTCATTTATATCATGAGTTTGCTTCTAGACTCTTCCTTTTCTTTTTAATTTTTATATTCCCTTAATTGAAATATATATGACTAATAAAAAGGTATAATAAAATAAATATTTTTAGTCACATTGATACCATGAGAAATCCATGAAAACCATCCCAAATCATTCTGAACTCTTTAGCTTATGTCCCCCACCCCACCCCTTACCAAAATATGAGGCCTTTCTGTAAAAGTGGAGAAAAAGAAGCCTGTTTCCTTTCCTCATCCTTCTCATTCAGAATCACCCCAAACTTCCTTGCACCTTTACTTTTCTGTATGAATTTTAGAATCATCTCAAAGTTCTATTAATATCCTTTTTAGGGATTTTGGGAAAGTGATTTGCATCTAAAGATCGTATCATGTTGGAATGATTGACAGCTTTAGATAGATCTTCCTATCTGTAAGGAAGGCTTTTAAAAAATAAGCCTTTATTCAAGAGAAGTTCTAAAATTTTATAGAAAAATTGCAATGCTAACATAGCTTTCCTTGTTGTTAACATCTCGTACTAGTGTGGCATCTTGGTGACCATTCACAATCAAATACCAATACTTGATAATTAAATGCTGATTCAGATTTCTTGAGCTTTAATGTTCCTTGCTAAACCCTTCTATCATTTCTAATAATTCTCCATATGTTAAATTGATTTTTATAAACAAGTACTGACTCTGCAAATAATGGTAGTTTTCGTATCTCCTTTGCAACGTGCGTCTCTATTCTTTACGTTTTGATGGCTGTTCATTTGATTTGGTGCTATTTGGCATTTCAATATAACATTGAACAGAAGTGTTGTCACCTGACTCCTATCTCATTTTTTCCTACTTCAAGGGACTGTTGCTAAGGTGCTGTGCCTTAGATTAATTTTTTCTGGGTATTTCTAGTTTTTTGGTTTAATAAACATTCTTATTTGGGTAAAGATGCCCAGTTAATTTCTTGATTTAGAAAATGTTGACATAAAGGAGGGTGAATTGGTCCAGTGAAGTTTTGAAGTCTGGCATCCACTCAGAAGGTGGAGTGGAGTCTAGATGCTCTGCTGCATGATCCGCCACCAGGTGGGCACGCTCCTGTGACCGGCACCAAGGGCAAGATGCCACAGGTCCAGCAGGCTGCCTCCCCTGTGCGCCCCAACTCTGCCTCCCAGGGAAGCCCACTCCTGCCCCAGTTCCAAGAGGGTCTGCCAGCCTCTGTCCTTGGAGCCCTGGGTTCTCACCCAGCGAGAGCAGCGGCCTTGCTTCTGGGCATCAGAGGTGAAGGGCTCTCCTGCCCAGAGCGTCTCGCTGGGTGATTGCCCTGAGCTTGAGGCTGCCTTTCCATTATTCATGGACATCTGGGAAATGTGGAGTTAGAGCACAGTGAGAGGTGCTGGTACCGCCTTTGATGTGTCTTTTGAAGAACCTCTGCATGCACTTCTTTGAGGTGCAGCTGAAGAGTGAAATTGCCTGTGTAAGACGGGGATTTGTCGCACTGTGGAGGAGTTTGGCAGATGCTCTCCCAGAGCGCCTGCAGGGCCAGCTCTCCCACCAGCACGGATGAGGGTGGGTCTGTTCACTCTGCAGCTTTGTCAAGACCTGCTCCTGCCCATCGTCTGCCTTTGGACCTTCTGATGGGCGAGCACTGGCATTGAATGATGGATGGCTTTAACGCCATCTCTCTGATGACGGATGGGGTGCAGCCGACTCCCGTGGGAGCTATCTACGGTTGGATGTTTGCTGTCGTGAAGGGTCTCAGGTCCCAGGGCGAGTGATGAGTCGCCTGCCCTCTGACTTACTTCTACAGGCTCCATCCAAGCTCTGGCTGCATGAGTCACAGGGATTCAAGCGTCTCCTCCCCACCGCGTGTGTCCTGCACACCTGGGTCTTCTGGCCAACAATGCTCCCAACTGTGACGTGGTCAGACTGAGCCCTTCTTTCTCCTTCACGCTTTGCAATTTTAATACCAAGGTCAAGGTTACTTACTCAGTGGCTGTAGAGATGTCCTTCTATGTTTTGTGTACACGTTCAGGTAACCTGGGACATTTAGTGCCTGCTCCTAGTCCACAGTGTCTCTTGTGTGAGTCAGGTGACTCCCAGGTGTGGGCTGGACTCTGGATGCCCAAGCCTGCAGGAGGGTCCTGACGCAGCCTCTTAAGAACTCCCTGAGCAGCGTGCAGGCGAGGCAGCTCTAGCCCTTCAGCCTCTGGCGGCTCTCCTTTGGGGTCTGCATGTCCACACAGCCTCAGACTCAGGCCATGACTTTCTGTACACACAAACATCCTCTTGGAATTCTGATTTGGATCACATTAAATCTATTACTTAACGGACTGTGATTTTTATATTAATGAATTCGGATGCTTCCTTATGTGAGCTGGACTTTTCTGAAAAAAATCATGGTGCTTTCCAAACTGTTCATGAAGAACCAGTTACACTTTTTGTTTTTTTTGTATTTCTAATCTAATGTGTTTGTGAAAGAAATAAAAACATGTGGATGGGGTGGGGATATGGCTCAGTTGGTAGATTGTTTGCCTTGCATGCATTAAGGCCCTGGGTTCAATCCCCTGCACCAAAAGAAACAAAAAATGTGGTAATGTCAAAATCGCCATAAAAGTTTCTACATGCCTATGAAAATCCTACCTCATCACAAACAGGTAACAAATTTTCACCACCTGTGCTTTGTGTCGCACTGACGTGAAAGTCGTGTACATCTTTCGTTAGTTAATCTCCATGCATTTAGATGCTATCATAAAAGAAACCATTTAAAATTTTTTTTGTATTTTTTGATATGCAAAAATGTATCGAATTTTATTAATCATTTTACATTCTTCTTCTAATATTCACTTATTAATAATTTGGACTCCTTTGAGTTTCTAGACCTGAATCATATCATAAATCATATCACCTGAAATAGCAATTTTGTATCTTCCCTTTAAGCTCAGACGGGCTTATCACTTATTTTTCCTGCCGTATTGCACAGGCTGTGAGCGCTAGTGCGTGACTGGCTGTGGAGCCACAGGGTTTTGCTCCGCTCCGTGGGTGAGTTTCGGGGGGACGCTGCATGTGCCCGTGATCAGGGAGCTGCTCTGTCCTCAGCTTTGCTGAGCACTTTGGCTTTCTTTTCCTTTTCTTCTCTTTTCTCTTTTATTTTTCTTGGGCATCAATCAATGTTGAGCCTTTTTCTGAACCTATTCAGATTGGATGGATTTTCCTGGTGAAGTAAGCCTTTCCAAAATAATGATAAGCACACGCCTAACAAGCCCTCTCGTTAAGCTGATTCTGGGGCGTGCCGTGCCTCACACAGCACTCGTCTGCTTAATATTTGGAGGAAACTTTTCCTTTCCACCCTTGCCTGTGCTCATGCTTTAGAACTGTGTTTATACAATGCTTATATGTGGATTTTTGCAATTTAACTGCACTCAAATCTTTGTAGTTTAATCGGTGGCATTCGTTCACTTTAACTATTTTTGCTAATATTTTCAATAATTTCCAATGATCACCGTTTTGTCTTTGCCATTTATTTACTTATACATTTTTTTTCCTCTTTTTAAATTGATATGAACGTTTCTCCCCACAGGGCACGGGCCTCAGAGATTCCCAAGGGCAGCACCAAGACTCTGCGAGCGCTCTTGCCACCAGCCCCGCCCGGAGTCCTGGTCACTCGGGATGTGCTCTTCCTTCCCTCAGTCGCAGTCCTTCCTGCTCTTTTGAAGAACAACAAACTCTCCCAAGACACTGGATTGTCTTCATCTGAGAAACCCCTCCCACCTGTCCTTGTCCTGCTTAAACAGAGAGCCTGGACGCCTTCACTGGGACCTTGGTCGGCAGGGCTTCTGTGGCCTTGGGCTCCCAGGAGCAGGGCCTCTGCCCAGTTTGAGTGACTGTCCAGATCAAAGTCTGCTCTCTAACCATGAAGCACTTCCTTCAGTACTTTGAAAACACCACCTGAGCATCTTAGGTATTCATGTGTTGGAGTAAAATCAAAGTTAAAAAAAAAAAGGGCAAAGAGGGAATTTCAAAACTTATGAAGAGAAAGAACACCCCCTGCCAAGGAAGAGGTGCCACTGCCCGCCCTCCACCTCAACTCCAGCACGAGAGGCGTTCGCTGGGTGAATTTTAATTTCCTCATCAGCTCCTGTATTTTTTCTGTGTCCCTTGTCATCCACTGCGTTGCTGCCTTCTCTTCTCATTTGAAATTGTCACGTTCCCCAGGTACCTTCCCTCCATGTGAGACCCCAGCAACTCAGAGCACAGGCGGTGGCTGGCTTTCCAGTCGGGGGCCTCCTGTCACCAAGAGCACCTGGGTCTGCTGTGGGGGCAGCAGTCCTGGAGGTGGGTCAGACTGCACAACTTTTCTCAGCTGATCCCAGGCCTTGGGAGAGGTGGCCACCCTCAATCAAATTGCCCCCAGGCAATGCTTCCAAGCCAGTGTGCCATTGGGCCCCACTGGACTTTCTCTACCCCCACACTGTGCCTGTGCTTGCCAGAGCATGATCCTGGGACAGGAACCAGTCCCTGGGCTGGTGGGACCCTGATGAGGAAGTTGTGTCTTGAGGACACTTGACCCTGACCTCGGCCCACCTGCCACTTTGGAACTGCCCAGCACCTGCACCTGGGGATCCCCACAGCCTCTCTGACAGCACTGGGCTGTGGCCAGGGTGCTCTGCAGCTCCTGAATGCACAGAGCCTCAGACCTTGATCTGGGGTCATGCTGCCTCCCTGACTCACAGGAGGCCACCTCTTCCTCGGTATTCTGGGTGGAGGCCTCCCCAGAATCAGTATAGCCACGTGCCTTGGGCCTTGAGTGTCCAGTTAGGTCAGCTAGGAGTGGATCTTCTGGGTGGGGGAGGCAGGACCAGGTTGCAGGGAGTGGTGAGTGGTTTACAAAGGCCAGTGGGTGGACGGCACGGATCCCTGCAGATGGTGAGGTCCAGGCAGTGACCGGGCGAGAGTGGGGGCTCCTCACTGGGCAGGTCAGCAGCTGTGGGTGACTTCCTGGTGTTTCAGGACGCCAGTTGCCTTACAAGTGAATTGAGGTTGGGAGGAGCATTTTAAACTTTCTTATTTTATACCATCAAGTCCTAAGAATGCTCCAGACACACCCTGGCCTACGTGGGGGTGTGGCAGTCAGAGATCTCTCTGGGACGTTGCTAGATTCCCATCAGCACCAAGGATGTGACTCAGGCAGGTGATGGAGTGTCGGGGTCTCCTGTCCCCAACAGTACCATCCCAGGGACCAGTGCAGGGTCACGTCTCGGGGTGACCGGGACCCCCTAAGCCTCACCTCCCTCCTCTGGGGGAAGGGTGCAGTGAGGACTGTCCCCGTGGGGCTGCCTGGGGACCCGCTGAGAGCGCCTGGCGCAGCCGCCGTGTCCTGGACGTCGGCACCCGCCACCTCTCACCTTGAATCATCGCCTAACTTTTGCTTTTGGGTTTTATCTCTCTTCTGGGGCCAGTTAGGAAACATGTCACTTCCCAACTATAAAATTTTACAGTCTACCAACTGTACGAATATTGATTCTCTATCATAACGGAGCAGGTCCTCCCGAGTGGCCTGCGCGATGAGGGAGTCATCCATCTTCCCACTCCAGGCCCGGCCTCGCCGCCCTGGGCCTTCCTGGAGGGCGGTCTCCGCCACTGTCAGACAAGCTGTCCCCGCGGGTGTGCTGTGAGAGCGGGCCAGCGGACTCAGCACACTGGGCGGCTGCAGACCTGCCGGAGGAGGGCACCAAGGCCAAGACCTGGAGCCCAGAGACGCCCAGGAAATGGAGACTTCTCGGCAGCCCATCCTCACCCGCAGGGGTGTGAACGGCGTGGCTCCCCATCCCCATGGCGAGTGAGCTGCACGTGGAAACGCGATTGAGATACATCACAGTCGGAAGAGAGGCAGAACTCCTTCACTCGTTCCTGCAACGGAGTCTGGCTCCTCCTGCTCGCCAGGCTCGGACGAAGCAGTGGGGCCTCCTGAGAGTGGAGTCCTGGCCCTCGGCTGCCATCCGTTCATTCAGCTTGCTCACACGACTTGTTTTACAAATGACGTGCTGAGCTCCCACCAGGAGTCAGGAAGTTGGAGGGCCTGCGTGATCAGCAGAAAACCCGGCGCCCAGAGCTTACTCTTAATTAATTTTACAACTAGTGAAGAGCTCCAGACCCTGAGCCTGGGTGGCAGCTGGGGTGACGAGGAACAGCAGAGGACGGGGCTGAGTCAAGTACTTGGCCCCCTTGAGAAGCTTCCAGAAGACGTGAAGGGCAGCTTGTGGGTGCATGAACCACGTGTGAAGTGGCACCAGGCGTCCCCAGCCCATCCCTGACAAGGAGGAAATGCCCACATTCAGATTCCACAATGGAGCTTGGATGGAACTGCTCCTGTGGGGATTTGGAAGCCCAGGGAGGATGGAAAAAAACGTGGCGTCAGAGGATGTGTGGGCTCCCTCCCTCCTTCCTGGGGCTCCGCCAGGCGGGATGCCCTTCTGACCTGTGTCATCAGCCTTCCCTGCCTGCCAGTTGGAGTCACAGTCCCTCCCCATCCAGCTAAGCAGGCCAACTCTGATGTCAGTCTCCTCGATGAGAAGCAGGTCAGGAGGCCGCTGGAGGTGAGCGTGGTGCCGTCTGCACATCAGGACGCAGCTCTCACGGCCTCCATTCTCTGTGTCTGGTCATCGATCATCTCCTCCTCCTCCCGCAGCACATCCCACGCTCCTGTGTGGTTCCGAGTGGACTGAGAGCTGGAGGAGGAGGCAGGGGCAGGCTGGACCTCTGCCCAAGCCAGGCATGGACCCCCTAGTGGGAGGGAAGGAGCGGGACACATGCAATGGAGGTCCCAGGGGGCTTGCAGGGCCTTGAGGAGGTGCAGCTGGTGGTTTGGAAAGTGCTGGCACCTTGCTGTGCCTTCTAGTGCAAAGGTGGGAGGGAGGCCAGCCCGTGGCTCAGCAGAAGCTCTGTGAACTGTCCCAGATGCAAGGGGGCCATGGCCCACGGTGCTCTGGAGGTGGCAATGCACCAGGGCAAGGGAAGGCTCCTTGTGCTACAATAAATGACAGGGAGCAAAGAGGTCGATCCTGGTGGGACAGCTAAGCAATGTTTGTGGAAGACTCAGCTTGGCCTTAGACATGGCTCAACTTCCAGGAGGTGGAGCACATAGGGAGTGTCCCAGGCCAGAGGCCACCACCCACTGGTCTTCAGGGCCGCAGGGCAGCCAGGACCTTGATGAACAGTCGAAGGCTCTGGTAGAGATGAGGGGGAGAGGGATGTAGGGGATGTGTCCAGGTCCAGAGGCACAGGGTTCATTGCACAGGAAGAGGGATCAATTGAAGGTTTTAGAGGGAGGCAGGTCTTGGGCAGAGCCAGTTGCTTCATTTGAATTTTTCTTCCAAAAGTACGCAGGTAGCAGAAGCCCTTTGATGGATTTGCAAAGTTGTGCTTATTGCTGAGCATAGTGGGCACCCATCGTGAATAAACTGGGGATACAGAAATGAACCCTAGTGAAAGAAGGGTGATAGGAAAAAGTGCCAGTCCTCACCCCAATGCCTCTGCAGACGTGGGGCCTGTTCCACCCAGGCTCTCCCTGCCAGGCCTCGCCAGACTGGGTTGTGCCAGGGCAGAGCTAGGAGGCTGGGCGCTGTGTTGCCCCAGAGAGCAGGAGAATGGAGTGTTCCCAGAGGAAGGCGGCGGGGAACAGCTGGGCGGGAAGAAAGGGGCCAGAGCACAGGTCTAGCTGCTGCCACGGCCCCCACGCTCCTCGGCACTGGTCAGCTCTGGCCACGCTGCTGGGCGCTTTAGTGAACCAGGATCAGGAAACTCCGAGATGGCGGACGCTCCTGGACTCAAGAACCATGAACCAAGAGGAGTCAGGAAGAGCATGCCCTGGACTCGCTGGCCATGTTGGGAGCCCTGGGCATCGAGATCCCTTGCTGTCCAGCACGTGGGTGACAACAGTTAGCACGGGTGTCAACTGAAGCGAAAAGTCCAGCAGCAGAGTCTTTATAGACAAATAATCCATATACAAGTTAGTTTTTTGTATTTATTCAAACAATGACCACGCACCATCTCGTCTGAACCTGGGTGTCCACGGCCCCGCCCATCGCCGTCTCCCTCGGGCAGTACAATCCAGAGATGATCAGTGCTGCTTCCCATCAAATTTGAGTTTGAGAAATGTGGGTCCTCCGACTTCGTACCCCTCTTTCAAGATTGCCGTGGCTGTTTTGGTCTTGTTTCATATTCATGTGAATTTTAGCATCAACTAAACTTCTACAAAAAGGCATTTGGGATTTTGGTAGGGATTATGCTAAACTCATTTATCAATTTGGGGAGTGTGCCAGCCTAACAATATTAAATTTTCAGATCCATGATTATGGGATATTTTTCTCTTTAAGTGTGGCTTAATCTTTTTAGCAATGTTTGCACTTTTCAACGCTTTTTAAAATGGTCTCTTTCCTATTTTTTGCTTCTGGATGTTTGTTTCAAATGTCTAGAAATACAATTTATTTTACATAATTATCTACACCCTGCCACCTTTCCGGTCCCCCTTCCTTCAGCAGTTGTGTGCTGGGTTCTTCAGGGTTTTCTATGCAAGATCACAGCCTCGGTGAATAGAAATAGCTTGATTTCTTTCTTTTCCAATCTGGATGTTCAGAAATTGCTTTTCCTTGTCTAATTGCCTCACTAGATCCTCCAGTAAAACGTCAAATACAAATGGCGAGAGGAGACCTCAGAACCCAGTTCCCAGCATCAAGGGGAAGGAGTCTCCAGGTTAAGGGCCACACTGGCTACCAGGTTCCATCCGTGTCTCACGGAGATCAGGATGAGGCTTCTCGTCACATGGCCAGAGGGCTCTTGTCATGGAGTGTGCAGGACCTTTTCTTCACTGAGATTCCATGTGACTTTTGTCGTTTTGCATTGCTGTGCTATATGACCTTGACTCTCCATGGAAACCCCATCTGGTCGTGGCATAGAATTCTGTTGAAGTGGCGGGTTTGCAGCATCTCACTGAGGGTTTGCTGCCCTGTGCTCACAGGGAGCAGGGCCGCAGTTCTCCGGTGATGACGGTGTCTGGTTTACTTACATGGTCTTGCTTGTGGCCTCGGTCCTTGTGCCCAGAGTCCGGGTTCCTTAGGGACAATTGCCCTTGACTTTCTTTCCCCTTTCGGCATTGTCACACTCTTCTGTTTTTTATGTGATTCATGGTGTTTTTAAAGGAAGGTTCTCTAATTTAAATGCTGTACTGTGACAACGCTGGAAGCCAGACTGCCCTAAGCCCAGGCATTCGTGTGGCTCCTGCCGTATGTTGCTGAGCGACTTTCCTGAGTGATTTCCGCGTTTCTATTTTCTGTGTTGGGTGTGGCCTCTGCCATGGTCCTTCGTTGGTGCTGTTGTCAGCTGAGGCCTGGACATGTCCTCACTCAGCACATGGCCCTGGTCTGCTGGGGCTCTGCCTGTCTCCGTGGAGCCTTCCAATGCTCTGACAGCAGGGCACCGCTCTGCCCAGCCTTCGCTTCCTGCTTTCAGAGCCTGAAGGTCAGTCAAGGGGAGGTCGGACCCTCATCTGGTCCTTCTCAGAAGTGTGCACAGCTGCATGTGTGTGGTCGTCTAGGTCACCGGGAATATTCTCGGAGCTCACTTTGGACGTCCTGCCCCGGGACTTTCTCTACCATGTCCATTCTGCCTCTTGTTTTCTCCGGCTGGTGTCCCGACTCAGGAATGTTGAACAGTTGCTGATGATTGATTTTGACAAACACTCAGGGTGCACAGCTTGTGTTGCACTGAATGAGCTGATTGAGATAAATAAAGGTGAGGCCTTGGGAGCTACAGGTGAAAGGCCCGAAGCTGGAGTGGTGATCGTTCTCTGGTGCGGAGCATTCTGATGGGCTCCAGGCTCGTTCTCTGCTTCCCATTGGCTCTGGGATGCACCCAGTGGTCCTGAGGTGGCTTGCTTCTGCCACGGGTGTGGATGGATTCTCTGCCAACTGCCCTGGGCCACAGGGCACTCAGACATTCAGTCACAGATGACCCTGAGTGTGTCCTTGTGTCCATGAGGGTGTTCTGGATGAAATGAGCCTTTAAGTGGGCAGAATGAGTAGGGCAGGTGCCTTCCCAGTGTGGGGACCTTGTCCTCCTACAGGAGGACCGGAGCAGAGCGCCTGATGCCTGGCTGGGGAGGTGGGCGGTGGTCTATCCGTGTTGGGGATCAAGCTGAGAAGTCGGCTCTTCTTGAGTTCTGATGGCTTTCAGAATGGAACTTACACCCCGGCCTGGCCGGGTCTCCAGGCAACTGCACAGGTTTGGTTTCCTCAGCCTCATGATCTGCGGGTTCCTTCCTGGGGCGAGGAATGTGGAAATAGATAGACAGCACACCCCTGCTGTCATTTCTGTTTTTCTGGAGAACCTTATCAATACCTTGGGACTGCTGGATTTCTCAGGCTGCCAGGGAGCTGGGCAGAGGGAGGAGGGGCAGTGCCCGTCAGAGCACAGCGGTTCTTGCTGCTGTTGCTGAAATTCGACATTTCCTGAACCACGAAATGCTTCCTGGGTGGTTGCAAGGCTGTTTCGTTCAGAGCTCTGAGCGGAACGGCTGGCCGTGCCCTCGTTTCTGTTTCAGCAGAGGGTTTGCAGAGGTGCCTCTCAGCTCCAGCTTCTTCCTCTGCCTCTCTCTCACCTCCCGCTGTCCCGCAGGACGCGCCCAGTGGTGGCGTATTCCTGATGCAGGGAGCGATGCGGGGTCCAAACGAGCAGAGAACAGGGAGCCGCCTGCAGTGGACGGGCTGTGGGCCATGCAGGCCTGAGGTGCCAGCCTCTGTCCAGGTTAGTGGGTGGGGATGGGGACCACCTTGGACTGGGTGGCACTGGACATGAACAGAAGGACCATTGATGGCCAGCTGCTGGCCCAGGCCACAGAGAGGCAAGGCAGCCTGTGGTTCTGAACGTGGCATCTGGGAAGGACCCTCCTGCTGACTGAGGGCGCCTGTGCACTGACGGAGCCTGGACTGGCAGGAGCGTCCAGCGAGGGTGCGCCCCTCAGCGGCTCCCCAGTGTAGCCAGTGCCGACCAGGTCCTGGAGCTGAGCTGAGGCTGCCGGCAGGAGCGTCGCAGGGCAGCGCACTCCCCCACAGGCCTGGCGAGGCGGGGGTGCAGGCTGCTCAAGGTCCTGGGATCTTGAGACCAGCCAAGGCAGCAGGAGAAGCAAAGGCAGGAGGAGGAGGGAGGGGGAGGGGGAGAGGGTGGAGAAGGCACGCAGGGCAGCAGCCCACCTGTCGGGCTGGAGATGTTGCTGTAGGGCGTGAAAATATTCCTCATCCTCCTGGGGCTGTGGCGGGGCAAGGAAAGGCAGGAAGGAAGGAAGGAGGGAGGGAAGGAGGGAGGGTGGGTGGGAGGGAGGGAGGGAAGAAGGGAGGGAGGGAGGAGAAAAGGAGGGAAGGAAAGAAGGAAGGGAGAGAAGGAGAAGGAATCAAGCAGAGGTGAGTGGGGAGGCCAGATGGGGAGGCTGGGTGGAGAATGCAGGGTGCCCTCTGTGGGGACAGGGAGCAGTGGCCCTGGTGGGCTGCAAGGTGGGATCAGAGGGCACAGGGGCTTGAGGGGAGGTGTTCCTCACAAGAAGTCCAGTGTGGACGTGGACACCATGACCCCTGGGAGGGGCGGGGGTCAGAGCAGGGCCAGGACAGAGCCGAGGCTGGCAGAGGCTGGGACGTGTCCTCCACTGAGGACGGAGGTGAGGCAACCTCAGGCTCCCAGGAGCCATGGTGGCAGACGTCGGGCACATCAGTCTGTTTGTTGTTACTACAGCAAAACACGACGCCTGAGGCTGGGCATGCTGTGAGGAGAGAGGGCGGCAGCTCCCAGGCCTGCCGTCCAGGACGAGGGGCGGTGCCCGGCGACGGCCTTGCTGGCAGAGCAGGACGTCACACACAGAAGAGGAGCTCGGTCGGCCCCAGCTCTCCCTCTCCTCCTCAAGCCGCAGTCCACTGGTCTGCCTGGTCACCGTCACCACCTCAGACTCAGTGGCTGTCCTCTCCGTGCCTCGCCGTGGGGTTCCACCCGAACACGCCCACCCCGTAGCGCGTGGAGACAGATCCTGGGGGCAGGCACGCAGAGACACGTGCTGTTGCTTTAAATCGAAGGTTCTGGTTTTGCAACGCACCAACTGCACTCTCAGTTTCGGTGAGCAGCACCCAGCTAGCGACCATGCGAGCTGGCGGGCATTTGGCCCCTGCAGGCAAAGCGCCTTCCTTGAACTGGCTGGGCAGCGCTTCAGAAGCAGAGGCGGGGCCCTGGGTTGGGGCGAGGAAGCTGAGTGGCAGGTCAGTCTCCCATCCAGGTGCGGCTCTTCCTGCAGTCAGACGCAATTGGCAAGCGGCCAGAATTTTCTAAATCGGCCATTATCCTTTTACTTCCCGAGCACCCTCTGTGGGGCCACACCTTGAAAGGTGCAGGGACATGGTGCAGAGCACGACCCTCGGGGCCTTCAGGGTGGAACCCACTGAAGGTGGGTGTGTGGGTCCTTCTTCCAGCCCTTGGTCTGGTTTGCGTCTGTGGCTTGGCTGGGTGTGGGTCAGGGAGCTGGCGTCTGAGACAAGCAGGAGGAGCACGGGGAGCTGGCCGGCTGGCGGGGGGCAGCTGAGCATGGCTGCTGTGGCCAGAGGAGGGTCTGCAGAGCCCGGGATGGGAGCCTGACCCGCCCCCGGCGCAGGGCGGAGTGGCGCCTGGTGAACTGTCTGCACAGTGGCCAGCGCTGCCCCGGTTCCAGAGGGAACAGCTGAGCCACCGTCTCTACAGCCTGCAGGGTTCTGTGCTCTGGTCACCTTCTCAGTGTCCCCACCCACCCTGCCCAGCCGCACGCGGGTGTGGGGCACAGCGAGGAGACTCGAGCAGATGTCCCTGGAGAAGGCTGTGAGGAGGGGCAAGGGAAAAGCCTCGGGGGACACCCCGGGGGCTCTGCACCTGTGGAAGGGCAGCTGCTCCCGCTCACCTGCAAGGGTCAGGGAGGAGTCGGGGCAGGTGGCCATCCAAGCTGCCACCACGTCCTCTAGGCTCCCCTGTGGCTGTCTCTCCTATCTGAGCACCAGAACATGGACCTGGCCTCGCTCTTGGGGTCCCTGGGCCACCCTCCTGTCTGTGCTGCTGGCTAGCCATGGGACTGGGACAGCCCCCTTCAGTTCAGGTCAGATGGTCCCATCAAAGACTCTGTCTCTCCATCCACAAGCCTCAGGGACTGTCCTCTGGCCAGGCCTGGGTGGGGACTGTGTGGCAACTGGGCTCCTGAGACTTAGCTGGCAGGCGGGCCACGTCGGCCAGCAGCGGAGGTGCCCAAGCCGTCACCGTGCACAGCTCTCGAGCGAGCAGAAGCGTTTCTACACCGCCTGTGGCAGAGGAAAAGCTGGTCCTGACAACAGTCTGTCAGCAGGTCACGCAGGCAGGTGCCACGCCAGGCCTGGACTCTGGCACAAGCGACGGCCCCTCCCTGGGCTCCACACCCCCATCAAGAAACCTGCCTCCTGCTGCGGCCCTCCAGCTATCCCAGAGCTGTGGGGAGCTGGCCACAGCAGGACACTGGTTCTGGGGTCACACCATGTCCTGGAGGACCTGGCCCTGCCCTAGGGAGCCTCCAGCCCCACAGGGAGACTGAAAGGTCACCTGATGTCAGTCCAGGCAGGAGGAGAGACCCCTGGGGCCCAACCAGGGATGTCCAGCTACCCAAGCATCCCCGACCCTGAAACCCAGAGCCTTGGTCATCTGGGGCTCTCACTGTCACAGAAGTGACCAGGACTGCAGAGAGACAGGGTGGGGGATCCTGTGCTGCCAGCATGTGGGTTCCCCAAGAGCAGCCTGACCCAGGTTTGTCACTCTAGGTCCCGGCCCTAGACAGAGCCCTACGTTTAAGCTCCTGCTCTGTCACTTCATAGCTGTGTTGCCTCCGGCAGGGGACACCATGGGCACTACATGTTCACCTACTTAAGAAGACGGGGATTCCGACCTCACATTGTGCAGTAACCTGCTACCCCAGGCTGTGTGCAAGTGTGTGTCCATGTGTGTGCATGCGTGTGTGTGCATCCATATGCACGTGTGTATGCTCATATCCACGTGTCCGTGTGTGCATGTGTATATCCATGTGCAGGTGGGTATCTGTGTGTCCATGTGTGTGCATGTGTGCATCTGTGTGCATGTGTATATACACGTGTGTGCATGTGTCTATACACATGTGTGCATGTGTCTGCATGTGCCCATGTGTGCATACATCAGTATGTGTCCATGGAAGTGTGCCTATGTCCATGTGTGTGGTCATGTGTATATCTGTGTGCATGTGTATATACATGTGCATGTATGTGTGTGCATGTGAGTGTGCATGCATCATGTGTGTCCACGTGTGCATGTGTGCAAGTGTGTCCATGTACCTGCGTGTGCATGCACATGATGCCTCTTAACTTGGAAGGACCCCTGGCGTAAGGGGTGTAGGGCCTTCACTGCTGGCCTGGGCGGGGCGGGGTGCAGGGGTGCAGGAGGCAGAGGAAGGAGGGGAGAAGAAAGAAAGGGTACGGATGCCATCCAGCCAGGCTCAGGCGGCTCCCTTGTGCCCGTGAGACAGGCAGCTGGCACCACTCCTCCCGACCGTGGCCCTGCCTGGTGCTGGTTGCGGGTCTGCCTGGCTCTTCCTCAGATTCGACCCTGTTTGGATCCCATGGCCTCTCTCCCCTTGGAGTGAAGCCCAGCCCTGTGCCTGGCTGGGCCCTCCCCACTGCTCAGCCTCCCTCCCTGCTGCACCTGGGGACCCCACGGCCCACCTCCCCTGTGCCCTGCAGGCCGGCTCTGCGCCTCGCGCCTTCCCTCTGCCGCCTGGCCCCTCCTCTGCCGCTCTTTCCTGTCTTGTCCGCGGTGCGCAGTTACTTCACTGACGGTCCTTGCTTGTTCGTCTCAGGTGCATCGGAGTCTGAGACGGCGGGCCTTGAACTGGGGGTGCAGCTCCAGGGCCTTCCTCTCTCTCCTGCTGGGCCGGTTCCCTTCGGGAAGGCCAGCAGACTTTTTTATGTAAAAGGCCGGTGACCACATCTTTCTTGCCTTGCAGCCCGGGCAGGGGGACCTCCCAGCTCCTGGTGTGAACACGGCCTGGGTCACAGGTCAGCGCGTGAACGTGGCTCTCTTCCTATGTGACTTCATTTACACGCCGAAGGCTGGATTTCATACAATTGCTTGGCATCACGAAACACCCTCTTAACTTTTTCCACCCTTTCAAAGTTGCAGGAGAGCAGCCTTCTCTCACGGACCACAACACCCGCAGGCCACTTTGGCCGCCGGTCACTGACCCCTGCCTTTCGGGATCCACGTGAGAGCGTGCAGATCTGACACTAATAGCACGGGTGAGGACCTGGGCCCCACCCCGGACGTGGGAAGGCCAGACAGGTGAAGGAGAGGGGGCCTCCACCCTCCTGTGCACCTGCCGCTCAGGTGTCCAGCGTACTGCAGAGCCGCCGAGCAGAGCAGATGGCCCAGCACAGCCACGGGGACGCGTCCTGGCACACACAGCCGAGGGGCGCCACCCAGGGGAGCAGTGAGGGAGAAGCAGAGCCGTTCCACAGAGTCGGGCGTGGCGCTGGGGGACTCGCCCGGGGACACCTGGGCCCAGGCTGCTGTGAGGCCCGGCCAGGCTGGAGCCAGCAGTGCAGGAGGCTTTGGGACATCTGTCCTCTTGTCAGTGACAGTGGACGGGGACACTGGGTGAGAGGCGGCTGCAGTCAGTGAGGCAGGACTGCCGGACGCAGTGCCGGCTGCTGATCCGTGGATCGATGTCCAGGCAGAGGAGGCCTTCCGTGGCATGTCCTGTCCTCGCCACGTCCCTGTCCTACAATTCTATCATTGACTTGGCCTAAGGCCTAACAGGCCCACTTGTCAAATTTGCAGATCCAAGCTTGGGCTGGCCGATGCGTGGATGACACTTGGGTGCAACACCCCGTGACCAGCTGGGATCCAGCAAGGCACGTTCCCAGAGGAACCACCCACCATGAGCCTGAGGCTGACTGCCCGCATGTGACCACTGCTGACCCAGCTGCCCAGCTCTGTGCCTGGGATCATGACATGGGCCGCCCCCTCCAGGGCTCCCAGGTCCCTGAGGGGAACCTACCGGGAGAGGGTGGCGTGTGTTAACTCTCCACAGGATCACAGCCAGGTCCAGTGTTACTCCTCCTTCCAGGGGAGGCTGACCATGAGGGACATGTCCAGGGACTGTGTCTAGGGCAGAGTGACCAGCACCACGTGTACCCTGGGAACAGGTAGCTGACACCCTAGGGGAGACAACAGGCAGATGTTCCCAGAGTCCCTGGGCAGAAGGGACGGCGAGGCTCTTCTGACAAGAGCTATTGAGCCAGGAGTGAGCTGCCTCCTGGGGACATGGCCTTGATGCTGCCGTGACAGGCAGAGGCTGTGTGGCCATCTGTCGGGTCCCCCAGGGATTCCTCCCTGGCAGACAGAGCCACAGTGAGCTGCTGTCCAAACTCTCATTTTATAGACGGGAAGGCTGAGGCCTGAGGGGTTGAGGGGCCTGAGGACAGCCATGGTGACCAGTCCAGCTGCATTCTGGGTGCTCTGAGTGCCTGGGGATTCGGCTTGGGGATTCGTCCCTCGAAGCGCACAGCAGGGGAATGTGAGCCTGCAGGAAGGGGCTGGCTGTGGGGGAGGCAGGACGAGATGCACCTCTCTCCCCAAGGTGACGGTCAGGAGAGCCAGGACAGGGGACAGATGACAACCAAGCACATCCCCAAATGGACTGGCATGGGCGCTTCACCATCTCCAGGGACCCAGAGGGCCAGGGACCAGGGTCCACCATGTCCCCTGTGGTCCCCGGGGGGCCAGCCCTGGGGTCCTGCAGTGCTTCTGCTGCCTCCTGCACTCTTGTGGAGAAGTGGGTGAGCAGGAGGCCAAGGTCCCTCCCAGAACCTCTGGGGGCAAGCCCCCCTTTCACCCTGGTCTGCAGGAGATTCCTACAGCCTCACACCAGCTGTGGGCTGGGAGTCCAGCAGGCTGGGAGTCCAGCGGGTTGGGCACGGCTCCCTCTGCCGAGTCCTAAGACTGGCTCAGAGGGGCTGAGGCCTGAGCCACACGTTGGAGCGAGATCCCCCTTGGTGGGCTCCAGGGATGAGGACAGGCCTCTGGATGAGCCTGGCGGACCCAGACACTGCTCAGGGTCCTGTTCATCTGAGGCTCTGTGGGCTGTCACCACGAGGGACCGGTAACCTCATCGTGGAGGAGCTGTGGCCGTGAGCCTCGTGGTGGCCGGGTCAGCTCCTTCACTTGGGGAGGGGAGCCGCCTCCTCTCCGGGCTTGTAGAACTGGTTACTTTCGACACAGATTCCAATACAGAACACCCGTCCTGGATGCCAGGGTGTCCAAAACCCTGGAGAGCTGGCCCACCAGCTCCCAGCCAGCTCTCCGGAGGACAGGAAGCTGCTGCTGGGCAGGCCAGGCCCAGCCTTTGTCTGCTTCATCCTTGACACTCGGGCCTGCAGGGCAAGGGCTGGGGTCCCCCTGAAGGACAGAGGGTGCTGGGGTGCTTCCAGCTTCCTGATGGTGGAGGGTGTGGGTCGAGTCCTTCCCCCTCCTGCCCTGCAGGGGTCTTTGCTGGCAAGGCCTCTGGAGAGAGCGGCAGGGGGGTGGACTAAGAAGAGAGAGACAGACTCGGGCTGGAAGCAGGTGCCTTCCAGGGGAGCCTGCAGGCCTGGGGAGGCAGCAGGGGTGAGATGGAGCCACATCCAGGGAGGGACAAGGCTGGGCCCAGTCCTGTTGGGTGCTGCTGGACAGGACTATGCGGCCAGGGCAGAGTCTCCTCAGACCAAAACAAGCCTGAGGCCTGGGAAGCACACTGGAGTCACCCGAGATGTGCCCAGGAAGGCAGTGGCGGTGGGTAGGGCCCTGGGCTGTGGAGGGCAGCAAGGCACCAGGCCTGCTGGTTATGGAGAAGCCGGGCTTTGAGGTCAGAGTTCAAGGCCTCTGCCCGAGGCCCAGCCTCCGCCTTGCGGGAGGAGCAGTGTGCCCGACCTGGGAGGGCCCCCAGGAGGCTGCTGGCGCAGGACTAGGGCGGGAGCCAGGGCATGACAGGAGGGCCACCAGGCGCCATTGCTCCCCAGGGGGAGAGGGAGGTGTGTGGCCTGCTCAGAGGAGCCCTGCAGCCTCTCTCAGAGCCTGTGGGACGGGGACGCACAGAGAAGAGGGTGAGCATGTTAGAAACTGAACGTCAGGACGAAAGAACAGGAGAGGAGTGGGGGGAGGGGCAGGCGGGGAGGGAGATGGCTGGACAGTCCCGCTGAGGATGTGCAGGAGGACGCGCCTGGGTGGGCACGGCCTCAGGCCACAGAGCGGGGTCAGAGCCTGGGGAGGGAGAACGGTGGGTGTCATTTCTTCGGGCTTTCATTTAGAAGAGTGAGGAGATTCCACTTGGATTTTATTTTTTCCCTGGAAATCTAGTAATGGACGGTCATCACTGGCCTGAGAAGCCCGTGCACCCCGTTATCAGGAGAGCACACTGGGTGGTCCCCAAGACCCGCAGGGCCTGGAGGCTGGGCAAGTGGTGCGAGGATCTGTCCACTGCAGCAAGGCCCGTGTCTAGCTCCCAGGTGTCCCTTCAGGCCCTGCTTTGACCTTCTGGACGCAGAGCTGACTAGCGGCAAGGACTGCAGCGGACACTCGGGGCCCATGGCGCATCCGACCTGGGGTCCCTGGGCACAGGTGGGGCTCCTGGCTCTGTGCTGCTCCGTGTCCCAGCCTGTAGCTGCCTCAGATTCAGATCGGGGACAAGGCAGTGACAGCTTGCCCACCAACGCTAGTGACCAGAAACCCTGTGTGCTGAGGGGGGTGCCCCCGAGGAGGCTCCAGAGCAGAGAGCGTGCCTCCCCAGTTCTGGGAACATGGAGACATTCGATGCCCTCTCTGCCCTGGGCACGGCCACTCCAGGACGAGGGGCAGCCAGGTGCCAAGTGCTGCCTGTGGGCGGTGTGCAGGGCCTGCGATGCTGGCATGAGCCATGCCTGGACGCGTCCACACTTCCAGCAAATCAGATGAAGACCAAGGGCTGATCACCTGGTGACCCAGCTTGCAGGTGGCTGCGTCCACTCCAGGTTAACATAGGAAAGTGGCAACAGTTGAACAAAAACCATGCAGAAAATGCAGAATGACACCGTCCCCTTCACACGGTCCAGAGGTAAACAGCTGTGTGTCTCCTCACCTCTGAACACACACTTCATTATTACTTTTGAATGAAGTAGTATCTAAACCAAACCAAACGCACACAGACTACTCCCTTCCCTTCCAGGGTCACGTAGGCCACAGCAGCCTCTCACCTGCCATTTCAGAACCCCCCCCTTTTTTGGAGGTGCTAGGCTGAGCCCAGGGCCTTGTGCATGCTGGGCCACACTCCACCACGGAGCCGTGTCCCCAGCCCTTGTTATGTGTTATTTTGAGACAGTTTCTTGCTAAATTGCTGAGGCTGTCCTTGAACTTGTGATGCTGGTGCCTCGGCCCCTGAGGGGCTGGATCACAGGCGTGCACCACTGTGCCCGACCGTAATCCATGGCTTGCTCACCTTTTCCCCGTTAGAATCCTTGCTGCTGTCGACGGGCTTCCGCATTAACCTCGAGCACTTGGCGCCTGTCCAGCTGGGCTGGGCGCAGCGGGGCCTTTGCAGCACTCTGCGGCCGCGAGCCGTCAAAGCCTGTCTCCGAGCATCTGCCTTTCTGCTCCACGGAAGATCAAAGATGCGCTGTTCCCCGTGTCCTTTAATGTTGCAGTGCTTCTGCTCTGGGCCCTCGTGACAGAGTGGGATCCTATTTTGCTATTTAACCCGCATAGACCTGCTAATGCTCAGGTTCCATCAGGAGCTTCCCCACCCCGGCTGCACAGCCCCGCGAGCAGCTCACCAGGAGGGCCTCGCATGGATGGTTGGTGGCAGTAGTGATATTAAGGACAAAGTGCCCCTCCTAAGACCCTTCTGTGTTTGGGGAAAAGGGAGCACCCCAGAGCAGTGGGGCTGCTCTTTCCAGAGACTGCTGGGATTGAACCCAGGGCTCCGGGGATGGCGCCTTTCCCCAGCACACTCCATAGAGCTTCCTGCAATTGTGCTCAAACGCGGCTTCCCAGGACCCCCTGGCCTTCCCTGTGCACAGTGCCTGGCCCTGCTCCTGGCCTCTGCGGCCCTGAGGGACATGGCCTGCACCTGCCCCACCCCACTTCCCTTAGTAGACCTGCTGTCCAACTGGATCTGCCCAATGTCAGTGCTGGGACAGTCCTGGGGATGTCACTGGCTGGGGTTGGAATGGAAGGCCTGTGGGTCTAGTTTGAAGTAGTCCCAGGTGGAAGGGCCAGGGCAGGGGCAGCAGGGGTGGTGGGGCTGCTGATTCCCCTGGAGACTTTGGAGGCCCCAATTCCCAGGGTTATACACATCTGTTCTGGAGTCCCGACTTCAGGTGGGGCCCCTGGGGCAGTGCCACCAAGAAGAAAGCCAGGGTGGGGACAGTGTGGCAGCTACCTGGCATGAAGCTGGCCGCAGGGTCACAGAGGTCATCATCGGCGACAGCTCCGCCTCTCTCCATCTCACCGGCAGAAGGGGTTCTCAGGTCTGCGGCTCGGGAAGGGTGTGGCCCCAGAGCCTGGCTGCAGCCAGGGCCCCCACCCTCCACCACTCTGGGGTCCCGGGCTGCAGGCTGCCGCCATCTGCGAAGTCCAGGAGGGCGGAACAGGACTTTCACCTGCTTCACACACAAAGTAAAGCAAAGTAGAATTTCAAGACCAGGTGGCAGGTGGCTGTGGGTGGCCACCCAGAGCAGCGGGCGGGCCAGGAGGAGCAGGTCTGCTGCTGTGTTTCTCTGACCCAGAGAGCCCTCGGGGACCCTGACTGACCTCCATGACGTCCCAGGGGCTGGTGCTCAGAGCTCCTTGGCTGGTGCAGACCCAGCAGGTCTCCTGGGCAGGGTGGAGGAGGCAGGGCCCGAGCCGGCAGAGATGCTCAGCCTTGTCTCCTCCTGGCCTGTCCCCCTGCATGGTCCCAGCTGCTGGCTGTTCCTAGGTGACACTTGAGCAGCATCCAGGAGCGGCCCGCATTACAGGAGGCCCAGCAAGGACTCCTCGCCAAGCCCAGCCTTCCGCCTGGCCGGGCCTCTTTCTGTCTCACAGAAGGCATTTGTCTTCCTGGAGAAAATGAAGTGTCTGACCTGGCCTGCTGGTTCTTCCTCACCACAGGAGGCTGCGTCCAGGCCCTTGGCTGTGTCCTTGGGAAGGAGGCTCGTCCTCCACGGCTGCGTGATGCTGCCGGCACTTATGGGAACCCCCGCGGCCCCAGCCAGCACCTTCCGGCTCAGGCAGGCCAGCCGCGCCCCTCCTCACTCCCACCTCCAGCCTGTGCCCGGCTTGGAGGGTACCTAGACTCGGAGCAGAATGGACTTTCATCGAGAAACAGGAAAAGGCCCGCTGGCGGTTTTACTTAAGCCTGGAAAGGAGGCGACTCCTTTTCATCATGATGATCGTTCTCTTTCCAGAGGAGAGGCAGCTCAGCTCGGCACGACCTCCGGGCTCCAGTGACGTCTGGAGTCTGGGCTCCTTGGGGCTCTGAGTCCTGGTTGGGCCTGTGGGAGTGTCCGACTGCAGATAGAGCCTCGCGAATCACAGGTGCCAGCTGTCCTGCCACACGTGCCTGGGGCGCTCGCTTGACCATGCGCCACTGAACACCAAGAAGGCTGTGGTCACCAGGCCCCCAGGTGCAGCTTTCCAGCAGGTTATTTCTCCACATGAATTTCCCCTTAAGCCCCAAGAAATGGTCACTGTGCGTGCCAAGGAGGAGGGTGTGGGGTCCTGCATGGGAGGTCCCTCCTCTGCCCTTTGACAAGGGGGACTTGGTGCCCCTGACTGGGCTCACCTGACCAGACCCAGCGTCCTGGCCTTTCTTGAAGTGTCCTCCTGTATTTGATTGTTTGAACCAAGGCCTGCTGACACCTAGGTCCGTCCCTGGGGTTGGTTTGGCCTGGGCCAGTTCCTGCTGCCTTCTGGGAACTTTTTTAACCCATTTGGCCTCAGAGTATCTCAACATGTGAGGTCACACGGCTTCCTTTTCCTATTTAGCCCCGCTTTCCAGGGAGGGAGGCCGTTCTGGAGACGGGGCCGCCGCTGCAGGTGGTGGGGGCTTTCCTCCCGGCCTCTCAGGAGGCGCGGCAGCCACTGGGCCCTGAACAAGCTGCCCCCGACAGGCCCACTGAACTCCCTCCGTCAACGCAGCACCTCGGCCACGTGCCTTGTGACAGTACCCTGGTCCCTCCAGCTCACTGGAGCTGCAGAATGGGGACTTGGTGACTTTACCATTCTTCCTGAGTTCAGAAGCCAGCATATTTCTACTTAAACCTTTCCTACCAACCATCCAGCAACCCGCGCTGTGCCTTGCCCGGGACAGGGCTCACGCCACTCTTCTGCCTCTTCCCGTCGGTTTTCAGGTGGGCGCTTGCCATCAGAGAGCCCGGGGAACGCGGATGCCCTCGACCAGCGGGTCCTCGTCCTGCTGCTGCTCGGAGGTCTCCTCAGTTCCCCACCCCGAGACCCCAGCTCAGTGGCCGGCCCCACGGGGCTTCTGCAATTTGCGAAGGAGGAAACTCCTCAGGCCTGCCGTGCGGAAACGGAGCTCCCGCCCGAGGAAGGACTTCGCTGGAAGCTGCAGAGCACGGGCTCCAGGGGCTCAGGACGCCGCCGTTTCCGGCATTTTTATTGCCACAAGCAAGCAAAGGCAGATAGGCATGTTTCCAGGGGAAACGCAGCATGAGTCAGTGCCGGAGTCGCCCACGTGGATTCTCCCGGGTCTCTTGGGCTCTTCCGCAGCTTCACACCAACCCGCTGGCTCCCGCTTCCTCTCTTCGCTGCTGTGCTTGCATCTGTTTTCCATTAGGCTGGAAATCTCGCCTCCCAATGACATCGATGTAATTACAATTTGTTTTATTATACAGATCTGCATAAGATCGTTTCAAAATAACGATGTCGCTCCTGACACCCCGGCTCAGAGTGCCGGCCTGTTATCCTTTGGATGAATTCCTCGGGGAGGTGCCAGGGGGGTATCGAATTCAAAGTCCAGTAGAACAATTCTTTTTTCTGTGTGTGTAGGACTCCAACTTTCAGGCTGCTTTCAAATTCTCATGGTTCTATTTCCTTTTAGATTCCATCTCTAGCGATGCTTTAACGCCCGCACGGTTCCAAATCAAATCTGAAAGATCAGGTCTGCTCTGAGCGCTCTTCTCTGCACCTCCCTTTCCCACGGTAACCATGTTAATTCATGTTTTATTTATCGTTTCATTTGCTTTCTTCCTCTTTTTCATTTCTATAGGAAAAAAGAAACCATTTCTGGAGTATCCTTCTGTTGGTGATTTTATTTTGATTTAATAACCTTGTGCTGGCAACAGCTCCCCGCTGGGGAACGGAGCGCTGCCCCTGTTTTCCGCACCTGCATGGCCCTGGTGTGACGCAGGGAACTGCAGCCCAGCCCCTGGGCCTCGGGCACATTCCCGCCCCTGTTAGAGTTAGCAGCGTCTCCCTGGATGACCGATGACCGGAAAGCGTGTGTAAGAGAACGGCAGGCACAGCCTGGCCTCAGGTGAGGCCTCGCAGTCTCGCCCTGCAGGTGTCCTACGCTGGGGCACCACGCAGTCCAGCCAGGACAGCTGTGCTGCAGACAGAGCATCCCATGCAGGCTCCCCAGCACTGAGGAGGTACCTACCACCCAGGCCACGATGGAAGGACTGCTGTGGGCCACAAGGACCCTCAGTGTCTTCTTCAGACCACCTGGGTCAGACGTAGAGTAGAGAATGGAGATGCCTTGGACAGGCTGCTTGGATTGCCATGCGGGTTTCTTTGGGGCACTAAAGCAAAACCTAACAAATGGCTATTCCAAAAAGGCCTGTTGCCATGGAGACCGAAGCTCCGCCCGTGACCTCTCAGCACCCCCTGCATTGGAAACGTACCCAGGGTGGGTCTGCGAGTGCACAGCGCTGGGTGTTGTGACACACACATGGCGATTTGGAAGCTGTGGCTCCCAGGATCCTGCAGACCCTGAGACACAGTGCAGTGGTCAGTGGTCAGTGGTCAGTGACATCACAAACCCACCTTTGGCCTCACTGCTGCCTCTTGGGAACGTTTCTGGACAGTTTTGAACCAAACCTTCAGCATCGTCCCCTGCTCCACGGGGACTTGAGCACTCCGAATTCTCACCTCGCTCCTGACGTTCAAGTTGCTCAAACTCACTGCCAGCGTCCCTCGAAATGAGAGGCTCGTGGTCTTGACTTTTAAGAAAATAAAAGTGAGATGCCCTGAGCGAATGGGCAAACCTTCAGCTTCTCACTTCCTGGCCATCACGGAGCTGCCACCTCCACCACCCCGGCCCCCGTGACACTCTGCAGGGCCTCAGGCCCAGAGCAGGGCCGACTGACCACACAGAGGACCCCGAATACTTGAGCCGGTGTGAACCTTCTCTGGGCTAATCGCCTCAGGAGTTTCACGCCACAGTCCCCGGCTGACCCGCAGGTCTGCCCTTCTTCCTGCTGCCCTGCCCCTCTGTCCCCCACTGGTCCCCAGGGGCCCCTCACTTTGTTTAGTTGGGAAGAACCCACACACAATAACGTGCACAGATACCTAGGATGTGGCTCAGTGGGTTTCTGCCTAAATTCTTTCAGATGAAAATATCCCATGAGGGGAGCAGCCAGTGCTCTAGCTGAAGCTGCTGTGTGAGCGCTCACCCTTGACCCGCCCAGTCCCCTGCGAGCAGCAGGACACGGGGGCACCCGGCATGACACCGGACATGGAGGAGGAGGAGACCCCAAGGCCAGAATTCACAGAACCAGCACTGCTATGCCTTGTCCAAGACTCTCGTAAGTGAACGTGATCCTTTCCTGCCCTACCCTGTCTGTCGGTCCACCTGCCAGCTGCCCACCTGCCTGACGGCGAGTGTGTGGCATGAAGTGTGCAGAGGCCCCGTGCCCTGGGCGCCCATCCCGAGCTGGGGCTTTGCACACGGTGCACATGTCAACAAGCGAGAAAGGAAACAGCTTCCTAGGTTGTGAAAAGAGTTTTGACCTCAGGAAAACCCTGAAATTTTCTCTGGAGCCCCCAGGCATCCACAGAAGACCCCTGGAGAAGCCCTGCCGTAAGTGCTCCTGGACAAGCTGAGCCTGGCCAGCTCTGCCTGCAGCCCTGTCCTGCTGGGCCAGCGGGCTCCTCCCCTCCTGGGGTCACCATTCCATTCGGCCGCGTTTCTCCTCTCAGGAAGCCAGGCTCCTGCCTCCCCAGCAGCACCAGCCTCGCAGAGCTTGTCCCTCTGAGCTGGACGGACACTGGCGACACCACCGTGTCCGGGCCTCTCTGCCACACAGCAGTGTCCAGTCCCACTGACCCAGGCCCCGCCCATGGCCACGGCCAGGCCCAGTTCTCTGCGCACTGGCTCTTCTGCCCAGCACCCTGCCGTCCACTTAGAAACCCACATCTGTACTTGAGCCCCCGCCCTGGTGCTGGCAGGGGATCGGCCCAGGGGTCATGGAGGAGGTCAAGACGAGCCTCGGGGGCACTTCCTGTCTGGTGAGAGAAAGCTCAGGGACTCGAACTCCACTCTAAACCACAGGTACAAGCCCACAGGAAGGGACCCTGGTACTGAGCAACGTAGGCACTCACGCAGGGGCAGAGGAAGGAGGCCACTCAGAGGACAGCATCAGACCCTGCTGACAGACTGCTCAGGTGGGCATGGGGTGGGGAGCGACAGAGTCGGGTCCACGCCACCCACATGGATCCACCCTCCTGCCTCCTCCAGGGACAGGAGGTGCCACATCCCTCACCACTGGTAAGGGCTTGGGATCCTTCTCCACCCTCCGCTGGCCTCTGATCAGGTGCCGTGTCCACGCCCCTCCCAGGTGCACCCCACGCCTCTGGAGTGACTTGAGCCACCTGAGGGGAGGGGCTGCTCCGCCCAGTGCGTCCAGCCCAGGGTGAGGGGTGGGGGTGAGGGGTCTGCGTCAAGTGCCCTTCCTGGTCACAAGGTGCAGCCCCTGACCCTGCTCCCTGATGCACAGAGACCGCAGGTGACAGCAGCCATGCCAGGAGGATGCAACACTTCAGGAAGGGGGACACGGGTGGGAGAGGCAGCAACCCGTCACTGATGGACTGACAACGCGGGCACACGTTCTGTCAAATGCCGGTGCGTGCAGGGCGCTCCACTCACTGCACGGGGTGCCACCAGGAGGAGGGAGGACAGTGGGCATGGACGAGCAGAGCCCGGGGGGCTCCGGACCTCAGACCCCATTCAACCATCCTGAGCTTCCAGCAGCTCCCAGAACAGTCTCTGACCTGGAGAACGGGGTGTGTGGACTGCCTCCTTTGCTTCTTGATGTGTTTTCCTCTGGTCACAGGGAAAAACGGGCATCCTGACCATCTGTGCTGTTGAATGCCCGGGTCATTTGCACGTCTCCCGTCTGCCTGCCTGAGGTCCCCTTCCTGCACCCCATCCCTCCCTCCAATTCCACTTGAACACATCTTTGGGGCCTCTTCTTGGAGGGAGTCCCTTCCTGCCCAGCCCTGCCGGGCACCTGGCACACCTCAGCCCCTGCCGCCTGCGCCAGCCTCTCCCTCCTGATCCATGGCTCCCTGCACCTGAGCCTAGCGCCCCAAGGTGTGGCTGCAGACCTCAGCCTGGACTCAGGGCCTTTGTGGGTGTTCTGGTGGTCTGACCATGTTCCAGTGGACATGTGCAGGAGGCCTTGGCTCCCTGCAGAGGTCATGACTCGCTCCTAGCCTCTGAACTGTCCTGTGCCACAGCCTCTCCTGGTTCAGCCTCCCTGGGGACAATGGCAGGATTCCAGTAGCAAGGGTGTTAGAAAAGTTGAAATGCAAAATTTCAGGATCACTGTGGACCCCACTGGTGGGCAGCCTGCCAGTCAGGACACAGGGCTGCAGGGAGGCTGGTGCAAATGCCTGGGCTCCAGCTGACCCGTTCCCGCCCCGGCACAGACTCCACTGGCTGTGCCCATGTGGGAGTCCTCCTGCCCTCAGAAGGCTCCGCTCCTCCTTCCGGGAGGGCTGCTGTGGCCTGGGGTAAGCGGTGCCCAGCTCAGCGTGGAGCGCCTGGTCTCTAGGGGACACCTGCTCAATGCCTGATGGTGAAATGTGCTGTTTTAAGCAGCTCTTCAGAACTTACCCTGCTCGGTCGGATGTCTGCCAGCCTCAGAGCTGGTTCCACCATGCGCTCCAGCCTGGAGCATCCCCACCACCGGGTGGTTTATTTCCTGTTTCCCCCACATGTATTTATTGATGCATTCTCTTTGAAAAATTGAGATCCATTTGGTTTAGGGCCAAATAATAACTTAGCCGAAACTGAACGTGCTCTTACCATCACGATGTCCAGCAACACAACTTGAACTCAATTAAGCTGTTTCTAGGACACCTTTCCATTGGAGCCTCATAATGGAGAGTGGAGTAAATGAAAAAGCAATCAGTGTAAATATGTGGAATGGACACTCTCATCATCATCCGATCACTGCTGGAAATTAAAAAGCCAGCGCCCAGGCCCACTGCCTCCCTGTGATATTGTACCAGGCCACACGGACTTGGAGTGGGCACTAATTAAAGCTGGGCAGTAATGGGATCGATGGGGTGTGATTACCTGGCTGAATCTGGAAGAGACGCTACTGTCCTCATGGCAATGGTTAATTTTCTTGTTGGAGTTCAAAGGTAGAGTGACCGGGGCTTTTATTGATAAATGGTCAGATGCTACGTGCACATTAATTTCCACTGGCTGTCCCAGGCAAGGTGGAAATGAATGCACAGCCATGGACGGAATTAAATGCATTTTTCATCATCCGTGGACCTTGGAAGAGAAAACAGCTTTCAAGATTTTAATAAGGGAGAGAGGAACTTCAGGGCAGCCCCGTCCCTCACAGTGGCTCCGCCCAGGAGTGAAGGCTGGAGGCCTGGGGGCCAGTGGTGGGCCCAGCCCTGGGAAATGCAGCGAGCTGGGCGCCCTCAGACACAGGGCTCCAGGTCGAGGGGTGCCCTGGAGGCCCCCGCAGAGGGCACCTCCCCTGGCTCACCCAGGGGCACTTAGAGACCTCACTCCCGGGCTTCCCACCATCGCTAGGCCGGCTAGGAAAGGGCTGCATGCAGGCGTGAGGCCAGCAGGACGGCCCTGGCCTGCATGCCCTCCCAGGGGGAGCACCAGCCGCTGTTGCTGTGGCCCTGACTGTCCTGACACACCTCAGTGGCACCACCTCTGGGAGGCGAGTGGCCCCCGTCTCTGCAGACAGAGAAGAGGCTCTGCAGGTGTTCGGCCGGGACAGGTTCAGAGACGGCCCGAGTCCCTGGCTGGTGGGTCCCATCGCCATCGCAAGCAACCATTCCGTGAGACATTTGCTGTAGAGACGCGCTATTAGTCAGAGTCCTGGCTGGTCATCAGGGATCGTTAAGGATCGTTAGTGTGGCCTGCATTCACATGGGATGAAGGGCTCTGGGATGCCGGGGGAGGGGGCCCCCAGGGAGCAGGGAGGGCCGTGCTCCGAGGTCGTCGGAGAGGCGGGGTGGGGGGGCCCCTCCGGACCCGGCAGAGTAGCTCAATTGTAGGAGAACCCAAGGGCAGGGCTGCCCCCGCCTAGAGGGCCACGGACAGCATGGCGGCATGGAGGGGCTGTGGGGGCCCTGCTGGTCTGCGTTCAGGGCTGCAGGCCCTGGAGAGAAGGGCCCCAGACTTCTTGGCTTCACTTTAACTCTTCAGCAAACTCCTTGACAGCCACTGGGGGTCCAGGAACCAAGAGTGGCAGATGGACCAGGTGGGGTCCCAGGGTGTCGCTGCAGCCCAGGGGGGTGACTGGCTGTCCTGACCCGACGCTCCCCCTCCTCAGGAGCCTCGTGCAGTCTGGCTTAGACAGGAGAGCTGTGCCTCCCCTAACCTTCCTCCTTCAAATCTGAAGCCACGCCCAGGTCGGGGAGCCCGTGTGCCCCCACCTGGGCCCCAGTGATCAGCATCACCGCCCCCCGGCTTCTTGCCCTCCCTCCCATCTGCTGAGACATGTGAGTCTCTGCTCCAATGTCCTCTCCCTTCACCTCCCACACTGGCCCCGTCACCCTGCCTGGACCTTACCCTGGGTACAGTGCCAGGCGTGTGCCCTCGGGTCCGAATGCCCCCTACTCTCTCAGCCTGCCGGGTGCAGCTGCTTCCTTTTCTGTTCTTCAGTTCTTACAGCAACGCAGGATTCACTCGAGGACCTGGAGCCTGCCTGCTGTCCTCTCACCGGTCGGCACGAGCTCCCTGCGCGGCAGTGACAAGTGAAGTCCACCCTCGCAGAGTCCTGCAGGCCCACTCCTGCGGTCAAGGTCAGAGGCCCCTCCCAGAGGCTGTGAGGCCGTCCTTTCTCTCCCTGCCCCGGGGCTGGTGGTCCTCACTGCTCTGACCTAGCATGGGTCTCGTTGTGCGCCTGTGAGCCACCCCTGCGGCCCTGCACTCCACACTCACCTGGTCCTGCTCTCCTGCTAACTACGGGTGGTGACCTTCTGGTGGGGGACATGCTGTGCCCCTGCTCCCCAGCATGGTTCCCACTCACCACTCAGGTGGCTGTGGGTCCTGCTGGCTGATGCTGAGGTTGGCTTCCTTCCAATAAGTGTCCACATCCCCCTTGACCTGTCCCCTCCAGTGAGGGTCCATGTCCCCCTTGTAAGGAGTGGGCTCTGCTGGGATCCCTGAGACCACGCGTGAGGCCCGGGCGAGGCTGTCGGCCCCCAGCCGTGGTGCTCACCGAGTCCGAGCCCCTCCTGCCCCACGTCTGCCCTGGGAGCCGGCCCCGCCCTGTGCCCACGGAGCTCCAGGACTCTGGCATTCTTGTTGCTCTGCAGCCAATTCTTCTTCTTGAAGTCCAGCTTTTCCCAAGCCTGGCCAGCGTGCCCCCTGTTACCTGGGCCTGATGTCCTTCTGACAGGTCCCCATCTCTCTGGGGCCCTTCCTGGCTCGGGCACCCCACAGTGTCCTGGGTCCTAGTGCCCACTCCGTCCTGTGCCCAGGGGCAGCCATTTCCAAGGGGTTCCAGCACCATGGTGTGGACTTGGTCTGGGAGCTGGGTCCTCGCTGCTTCTGCCCCTTCAGAGGACATGGCCAGACTCCCTGATTTTATTTTTCGTATTTAAAAAACCTGAGTTAACGAACACCTCCAGCCAGCTCTGCCCACTCGGGCCTCCCCCAGCTCCCACGTTCCATAGCTCCATGTTCGTTTTCCCCCAGGGAGACCCCGTGCCCACGGTGGCTCTCCTCTGCCGCCCCCTCCACCCTCCCACCCACCCACCCACACAAACGCACACGAGGAACCTCGGCGTCCACGAGGACTCCCAGCCTCCACAGGCTGATTGGTCACTCGTGTTTCTGAGCCATTCCTTTTGTCCATTTGAAAAGTGATGGTGGAGGTCGCTGCGTGGACAATGTCCACTCTCAGAACAGCTCTGTCATTCAGCAGTCACCTCACCTTTACCCCCCAGGGTCTCATTCCCATCCCACACTGTCCCCCGCCATCCCCACGGCCTCCCATGCCATCTCCCAGGCTGGCTTCCTTTTTAAATAAGCAAATAAACAGGCTCCAGCATCTGGGGGAGGACAAGCCACAGCCGTGTCCCCTGGATACACTCCAGGGACCTGGCAACTCGTTCTTCTAGGAGCCACGTGGGCAGCTGGACCCTGTGGGCCTGTGGCATGCCCTGCTCTCCCCAGGGCTGTGTGTCCGCAGCCGGCTGGTCCCTGGGCTCTGTCCTCCTCAGTGTCAAAGTGGGGCTGCCCTCCAGGCCACACTGCAAGACGTCTCCTCCCTCAGGTCTTGATCCAGGTCAGCCTACAGCCATTCATGTGCCTATAACACAATCCCAGAGCCTGGGTGACTTACACCCTGTAGGAACTGACTTCTGGCAGGTTTGGAGGCTGGGAAGCTTGGCAGTCGGCTATGAACCTGGCACCCGGTGAGGCTGCTGTCTGCTGCTCTCTGGGTGAGATGGTGCCTCCCTGCCACAGGCTGCGCCGGGAAGGGCCAGGGGCAGCCAAGGGCCTTGCTAGCTCTCTCCAGGCCCTGGACAGGGAGCTGAGCCCATTTGCCACAGTCACCTCCTGAGACCCCCCTCCTAAGGCTGCCACATGGAGGGTAAGTGTCCATGTGGATTGGGGAGGATATTCAGGCCAAAGTGATGCTCAAGGGACCAACTGGGCCTTGCTCAGAGGCGTGCTGGGAAGTGGAGGCGGGCCCGACGAGGCCATGGTCTCTTGGGCACTTTCCGAAGCCCTGGCTCCCACTTGAACCATCTCCCTTTAATAAGGCCGTGGGGGTCAGCCTGACAAAGCAGGGTCTGCTCTGCTGCCTGCGGGGGAGACCTCGACATGGCCTGCTCCCTCTGCCCTCGCTTCCTGGAACAAGTCCACAGGTCCACGTCAGGACTCACTGCATACACCAGCACAATGAGCCCCACAGGACAGTCTCTGAGCCCGTCAATGGGGCGAGACGCCCTCAGCAGCTAAATCCAAGCAACACAGGGCAGAGGGCAGGACCAGCAGCCATGGGTCTCTGCGCCTTCTCTCCAGGGCCACGGCCTGAGGAGGGGCAGGGAGGAAGAGCGCTTCCTCTGCAGTCTCTTGTTCAGATCGCGTTGGTCCCAGTGGGACACCAAGTGGGACACCAGGAGTCCGCTTCTGGAAGACAGAGTAAGGCCCTTGGCTCTGCCCAGACCCCTGTTCAGAGACCTGGCTCTGTAACAGATTTGGGTGGCTGTGAAGAGCCATGGGTCCCCTAGGCCTTGGTCACCTCATCTGCAAACAGGGCTCCTTATTGACGGCCTGTAATGTCCTGATGGGCACATGGACACCCAGGGCCTGTGTCTGGGCCAAGCTGGGTCCTTATCAGAGAGCAATTTCTTCACCTGGCCTCTCGTGCCCTGTAATGGGATGAATGTGGCTCCCAGCAGCTCATGTTCCATGACAGCCTTATTTGGAAACAGGAGCGTGGTAGCTGTAGCTAAAATGAGGTCACAGTGGCACATGGTGGGCCCTGAATCCATCGACTGGTGTCCTCATGAGAAGAGGAGAGACACACACAGAGGGAGAAAGATGGGAGGAGCCAGCGTGGAGGCCATGGAGGAGGAGGCCCAGGACCCCAGACAGGGAGGGAGTGCGGGCACTTGTGAGCCCTCAGTTTTAGGCTCTGCTCTGACGGCTGCAGGAACTCGCAGCTGGCATGGTCACAGTTGTGCATGTTGCTTTGTGTGGGGAGCAAGGAGGAGGTGGTCCCTCCACACAGGAGGGTGGTCCTTCTCCACCGAGACTGCTGGGTCATCTGCAAGGCCCTTTGGGAAACGTCCCCTCAGATGAGGGCCCCTTCCCAGGGACATCTCCTATCCACCTGCTCTTCAGGGCAGCCAAGCAAGGAGTGTAGGGCAAACAGCTGCTTCAGAAAATGCAGACAGGATGCCCTGTGGGACTCTGGGTCAAACTTGCGCTCAGACGTTATCCGTGTCCACCTGGAACTCCAATGCAACCATGGGACCTGCACTCAGCCGGAGGCCCGGAGGGAGGATGTGGAGGTCGATGCAGCAGGACCGGGGTCCTTGAAAGCTCCTCTGGCAAGGAGAGGTTCACAGCCCCTCGATTTCACGGGTCATGGAAAGAAAGCAAGAGCAACGCTGACAGTAACTAGTCCCGCAGCACCGAGTGCAGACACCCAGGTGGAGTGGCAAAGACGCAGGCGCTTCCCCAGGCGAGGACCCACCACGAGCTGCCCCTGGAAGGGGGCACTGCCCCTCCTCCACGGCCCCTGCCCAAGGTCAGCGCTGTGCCCCAAGTCCATCTCTTTCCAGAAGGAGGCCACCGGGTCAGGGTCCCGGGCCTTCCCTGCCCACCCCACCCCCTCTGCTTCAAGGAGCTGGCTGGGGGCCTGAGCCCGGGAGGGCCTGCTGCCCTGCAGAGTGAGCGTGCCTGAAGAGAGCCACCCTGCTGGCCGCACCAGGGCCTGGCCAGCCTGCCTTGATGGCTGGCTGTCTCTCCAGCCTCATCCTCCAGACGTGCACTGCCCCCAGGGAATGGCCCAGCCTGTCCAGGAATCCTGCCGGCTGCCTCGAGCCAGTTCAGGGCTGCCAGGTCCAGACTCTTTAGATGAGGCCCAAAGAGCCGCTTGCCCTGGAATGGCAAGGACAAGCGCCACCGCGTCATCTGGCAGGGCAGGGTCCTGGCACCAGCCGTCCCCCACAGATTCTTTGATTTGGCATTGAGGACTTTTGGGAGTGGGCCTCAGCCTCCTTTCCAGCAGGTTTCAGCTCTGGGCTTGGTGTCCTGCCCCAGCCATCACTCCCTGGCCAAGATGCTTTAGGGGACAGGACAGCATATGGTCACCAATCTGACTGGGGACACAGCCAGGCATCCCTGAAACTGGGCTGCCAGGACGACCTGATTAGGCAAGATGGATGGCCCACAGTGCCCCACGCAGGACCCGTCCTGATGGGCTTCAGGCTGCCCTCTGCTGAGAGCCTCTGTCCACTACGGCCTCTGGAGCACCAAGGTCCCAAGGCCAGCCTCAACCCTGTTAGCAGGCAGGGCAGCAGCTGGCAGAGACAGTCGGCTCCTGGCTTCTGGGACTGCACCCCCGCCTTCCTCTTTATGCCACAGAAGGTTTTAAGGCAGAGAGGAGCCAGGGCCTGGAGCAGTTTCCAGCCAGAGCCCCAGGAGGGCCCTGTGGCACCAGGAAGGGTGGCCCTCGGAGGCAGACGTGCTGGAGTTTGGGGGCAGCAGATCCAGACCAGAGCCCGCCTCTGCTGCCCAGCAGCTCCGCGGCTTTACAAACGTCACCTCCCCTGAGCCTCAGCTTCTCCATCTGTAATGGGGACAATGACTCTTCCCCGAGAGACTGGGCATGGATCAGCCCACAGGCTGAGCAGAATATTTGGCAGAGGGAAAGAATATTCCTTTTCTCCCCGTCCAGATACCCGTGTGAGCTTGGGCAGGAACCCTAGCTGCTTCTGGGAGCTAGCTTTTGGGGTCCCCTTAGCATCTATGCACCCCACTGAGACTTTACCCAGAGCTGGGCAGTAAGGTCAGCCCTTGGGCAGGGCGGACGGCACGGCTGCTCCAGTGCGGGCAGTAGCGGCAGGCTGTCAGTGGAGAACTTGGAGGCCACCGCATTGCCGAGGTCAGCAGGCATCACTCTGCAGGTGTGGTCAGGAGGCGCTCCTGAGCCAGGGACCAGACACTCCACTCCTGGGGAACACCCTGTGGCCCAGGGGCCCGAGAACTGTCCCTTCTGCTCTTGGGTTTTAATCAGTGAGCGTGCACACGCCTGCCTGCTGGGGTACCTGGACGTGAGGGCCGGTTCAGATTGAACCTCGGGGCGTCTGAAGGCAACGTCACGTGGGCCGTGCCCGCGATGGTGTTTCTGAAGGAGACTGTTACCAGAGCTGGTGGGCAGGACAGCCGGTCCCCTCCCCATGTGGGCGGTGTCATCCAGTGCACCGGGGACCTGAATGGAGCCAAAGGTGGAGGAAGGTGACCCCGATTTGCTTCCCGCCTGCCCTGCTGGGATGGTGGTCTCCTGCCTCCTCCTGGATTCACACATCCCATCCGCTGCTGGTTGGCACCCTGCAGACCTGAACTTCACCCTGCGCCACCAGCTGCCCTGGGGCCTGGCTGGCAGGCAGTGAGGCTCCCTGGCCTCCGTGATGGCAGGAGCCAGCTCCTCACAGTCAGTCACAGCCCTCCCCGCCTCCTGTTGGTTCCGCAGTGATTAGCACAATGCAGATCAGCTCCCTCACCACGCAGGCTCCAACAGGAGCTCTGCTCTGCTCTGCGTGGGGTGGGTTTTAAACCCCCTCCCCAGAGGCCCATCCCCGAGTTCATCCCGAGTGAGCTGCCATCTGTGACCCTCCCACGTCACAGTCCTGCTCACCCTGTGCAGCCGAGCTGGACTACGGAGCCCAGCGCAGGGAGGGGACGAGGAGTCCCTGCCACCTGCCCTTCCGTTGGAAGCTCTCGTCTGCATCTGCACCTGGAGCCGGGGCCGCGCCCCGACCCCATGGCGCCAGGTTTATTCTGCAGGTGAAGTTTTATCTCACGTGTCCCATCGATCGTTTCACAGAGATCTTCTATCTTTAAAATTGAAGTTAATCAATTGTTCTGGAACTACGGAACGGGCCCAGAGTATAGCTTGGCTACTCCACGTGATCTTGGCATTTCAGGGCGGGTGTCAGCTCGATGCGCTCTGGGGGCAACCTGCGGGGTACCTGGGCTTTTAGCTGTGCAAGAGGGACGTGTGCAGAGGAAGGGGACTTTGTGCCCGGCCAGGTAGAAAGCTTTCTGTGGAAGAACACCTGGGCAAGGCCCCAGGGCTCCCCAGACCTGGGAAGTGCGTCTTCTCAACAATGAAAATGACTAATTTGTTAATTGAATAAACTGATAAATGACATTCATAATCAAGACAATAGGGGTGCTGGGCATGTGCGGGGTTCACACTGGGTGGCCTCCCTCTGGGCCTCTGCATTCTCAGCAGACCAGTGTTCCAAGGGCTTTGTCTCCAGAGAGCTGCCCAGCGCCTGAGGACAGTGGGTCTGTGTGCCCCCTGGAAGTGTGTCGGGAGGGGGACCCCAGGAGCAGATGGCTCTGGCCACCAACATCTCCTGACCTTGTGGAGAGAGGCAAAACTGGAACTGGGGGTGCAGATGAGGCCCAAGGTGGGGGCTTCTCCTCTCATCTCAAATACATAATGAGGATTTGTAGTTTACTTCTGTCCCATGCAATATTTGAGACTATTTCATGGACTAAATGTTCGGATCCTTCCTCAATTCACCTGTCAGAGCCCTGACCCCCGGCCCAAGGTGACTGCATTTGGAGGCAGGATTTGGTAGAGGCAAGGGAGGTGAAATGAGGCTGAGCCTGGGGCCAGGCCTCCTAAGAGAGACCCTCCCTTGTCTCTCTCTCCTTCTCCCTGCACATGAAGAGGTCCCACGGGCCCCCAGTGAGATGCCCATCACCTGGAAGCCAAGACTGGAGTCCTGGGAACGGCACCTTCCACTACAGCACCCTGATCCTAGACAGTGGGCTTCCAGAGCCGTGAGACATGCATTCCCCTGCCTCTGTCCTGTGCAGCTGGGTGACCCATGCAGACTGGTCCCTGTCACTCGTGACTCAGGGCCCCTGTGTGACTGTGTTCTTTCAAACCCAGCAGCCTGGGCTGAGGCTGGGGTCTGGGGGAGGCAGGTGGCATGTGGGGACTTCCTCAATCCAAGGTGTCATTTCCAGAGCTGTCTGCACCAGGCCTGTGCCAACGCCACTGTCCCCTCCTGCCAGCCGTGAGGTGGGCGGCTGCACCTGGTGCCACAGGGACGGCTGGCCCCTCGCGGACCCCTCCCTGGAGATTTCTAAGGAAGGGCAACCCACGCTGTGCTCACGGGTGCCACCAACCAGCCCTCAGCCCTGTCTCCACCCTGACTGGCAGGTGGTGAACCCAGGTGCCACTTCCCACCCTGTGGTTGCTTTGGAGGGTGCTGTGGGCTCCTGCCAGGAGCCTAGCTCAGGAGCAGACTTGGAGACAGGGCCTTACGGAGGTTAAAAGGGAAGCCACGAGTGTCGGTCCTGATCCAACAGGATGGGAGTCCTGACAGGAGGAGGCGTGGACCACAGGGCACGACCCTGCCAGGACCCAGGGAGAGGCAGCCTCCACAAGCCCAGGAGAGAGGCCCCAGGAAGGACCAGCTCTGCTGTACCTTGACCCTGGACGTCCAGCCTCCAGACTGTGGGAGACTGGGTTTCTGTCATTCAAGCTGCCCGGGCCGTGGTGTTTCACTGTGGCAGCTGAGGACAGGGTATAAGAGGTGACAGCCTGTGGGAGGAGTAAGAACGCAGGGAGTAAGGGAGTAAGAACGCAGCACGCTGCCCGGGGAGGCTGCCCAGCACCTTCCTCTGCATCACGGCAGACTTTCTCACTCTGGCGTAACGTGACAGTGGTCCCACCCGAGTGCGTGCGCGTGTCCCCAGGAGCAGGGAGGCTGCACTGCACGGAGCGCGAGGGGAGAGGGGCTCAGCAGAGGCCTGGAGGTGACCTTGCTTGGAAGCACAGAGTCCCAGCACCTCTGGGGGTTGGTCTGGGACCCCAGGAACCCAGACGCTTGGACACTCAGGTCCCACGCAAGGTGGAGAACCCAGGTGCTGGCCCCAAGGACTTCAGGTCACCTCCAGGTGACGTTAACATCCAATAGAAGCGAATGCCGAGGGCACAGTGCTGCGCGAGCTGTTTAGAGCCGTGACAGCGTTCAGCGCAGGTGCGAGCACCCGGCCTGCCTGGCCCACATCAGCACCCATGCAGCCGCCTTCCCACCAAGGTGGTTCTTCAGGACCCGTGAGTCGGGGGCCTGCTGCAGACAAGGCTAAGGATCTCCAGAAGAGATCATCCTGGATTGGAGCGAGTTTAAATCCACCACAAGAGCCCTTAAGGAGGAGCTGAGGGGGACGAGCAGGGGAAGCAGAGAGGTCGGGAGAAGGCAGAGGCAGAGCCGGGAGGGATGCAACCACAGGCCAAGGACGCCTGGAGCCACAGGAGCTCGGTGGACAGGGAAGCCCTAACCCGGGCTGCCAGAGGGAGTGTGAGGGAAGGCATCCCTGCAGCCCGAGGCCACCAGCTCCTGGTGACATCACAGACGGAGCTCATGCAGACGGCAGGGGCAGAAGTGGGTGCTCACTGCTCTCTTCACAGGGATGGGGAGGCTGAGCTCAGCCATGGCATCTCTGGGGAGGTCACAAAAAGAGAAACAAGAAGGAAGCCAGGATTCCCTGGGCAGTACCAGCGAGGCACAGGTGAAGGACACTGGCCCTGGTCCTCGCTGAGCCGGGAGCCGCCATGCTCGGGGATGGGCAGTTCTCGCTATCCCACAGGACACTCACACGCCCAGGAGCAGTCCGTTTTCAGTAGCTCGAGGAGGACCTCCTGCTCCAGACGACCCATCAGACTTCGTCTGCAGTCGGGATTTATGGAGGTTTGGAAGCGGCTCTGTGTTTTACGGGCCATCTGCTGCGCGTTAACGGTGGACGCAGCAAGTCGGTGGCCAGAAAGGGGAGGCGAGGGGACTGGGGGAGGGAAGCTGAGCGTCCTGAGGCCTGACCCTGGGGCACAGTCCCGTGCAGATGGGGGCACGCAGTCACCTTCAGGCAGGAGGACCTTCCTTCACACGGTTCTCCCCTGTCCAGGCAGCTGAGCAAGCCGTTCCAACAGGCCCGCTGCCCTGGTCATCCTCAGACTCCTGTGCAGAGTCCAAGTGCTCCTAGGAGAAACCAGGATGGCAGTGGAGACCCAAGGCCCCTCCTGGACGTGGGAGACCTGGACACAGAATTCAGAGACACGAGGGCCACAGAGACATGAGCCCTGCTGGATGGCCACTTTCCTCCTGGATCAGTCCTGGCACATCATCTGACTGCACCCTCCATCCCTGCGGCGATGTGGGTGGAGAACAGCCTGCGGATGGAAAGCTCAAGGGCAGGGAGGGAGAGCCTCTCGGCCCATCGCCACACAAAAGCAGGCTCTCCGGAGAGGGAACCGGCGCTCTGATGTGGCAGGGGTGGATCAGGGAGGCCTCCACCACAGAGGACATGCAGCCTGGGGACAGGGCCACCTCCTCCCCGCAGGGTTGTGTGAGTGGCAACTGCTGTGTTGGGAAGAAGGCGGCCCTGCCCTTGGAGTCCTCCCATCTATGATGCTGAGGGCTGGGGCCACTGGCCTTGGGCAGGTGGAGACCCCACCCAGCACAGGAGCGCTGCCCAGGACCCCTCCACAGTGGGAGGAAGCACTGCTGTCCCCCAGCCCTGTTCTTCCCAGGGGCACAGGTGGAGGAGACAGAGTGTGTGAGTCCCCAGCCTCCAATCCAGCCCTGAGGGTCATCTGCCCCGGCACAGCCAGGGCTGGAGGTGTTCCCTTGAAGTTGCAGTTAAGAGCACAAGTGACAAAGGGCCCCAGGCTGAGCAGCCAAACGCGCTTGCCCTCCTGGGTCTCCTGGATCACGAGGTCCAAAGGCAGACTTGCTTCCCAGAGAGCAGCTCGAGGTGCTAGCTCGTCCCTGCAGGCTCCTCGAGTCTCCTGCCTCCCTGGACTCCCAGTGGCCCTCTGGCTGGGCCTCCTCGCCTCCAGTGGGCCACAGGGCCTTGCTTCAATGTCATGCTGCCACCTCTTCATGCCTCCTTCTCTACGGACCTGGTGACATTGGGGTCGCACCAGGGCAAGCCAGTGTCCATTTAGCCACATTGGCAGAGTCCCTTAGGCCACGTAAGGTGACATACACAGGTGTCTGGAGTCAGAACCTCCTTGGGGACCATGGTTTGGCCCAGGACGAGGCAGGGGAGGGGTGGCATCACACTGCCTGTCCCTGCAGAATCCAGAAGTCACTCGACACCCTGAGTGCCCATCTGGCCTGAGCCACACTAGGCATGAGGTCACTCACTAGCGCCCATGCGGACTCTCCAAGGAACGCTCTGTCCCAGGAACCTGGGCCCCACCAGAGTACTCAGTGAACAAGGGAAGGCCAGGCCTGCCCTGGGAGCTGGGAGCCAGGGGGACGGTCTGTGCCGAGGCTCCGGGACCAGGCAGAATGGAGCTCACAACCCGAGGCCCTGGGCAGACAAGGGCCTGCTCCAGCCCCAGGGGCTTCTCCCAGGGCCTCCAGGAGGCAGAGATGGGAGCTCGGCCAAAGGAGGGTGCGGTTTCCTGCTGCAGTGGGAGAGGGGGCCTCCCTCGGTGAGGCCCCCAAGGGAAGCTCGAGAGTGCTGTGTCCCCCACAGGTCGGGGAACTCTCCACGGCCCTCCTCCTCCTCGTCCTCCTCCAGCCATGTGGCTCTCTCCCCACCCAGCTGCTCGCTCCCAGGCATCCTGAACTGAGCTGCAGCCTCCATGCCAGGTGCCAGGCATGGGTGCCTCCTCACAGGACACTGCAACAGCTGCTCGGGGCCAGCAGGGCAGCACAGCCTAAGCCTGTGGCCACTGAGAGCCCAGGAGCAGGCTGTGCCCCGCCCCGCACTCCCCTCGGCCTCCCCTAGCCGTTCCCTGCCCTGCCCTGGCCCTGGACCCTGGGAGTCCTGCTGTGATCTGTGTCTATTCATCCCTCCCTCTTGCCATATCCATCGTCAGCAGGGCTCTTGGAAGCTCCTGGTCCCCAGATGCAGGTGACCTTATGCCTCTAGGACACTTTATCTCACACTGAACCTGGGAGCAAATTGATGGATGCTTTTTCTCCCGGACGTCTGGGTACGAGGCTGACCAGCCTTCCTCCTGTCCTGCTGGGACACCTGGGCTGCTCCCAACCCTCTCTGGTCATCTTCAGCTTCTAAAGAGAAAAACATCTTTCTGCCCCCCAAACAGGCATTGCTGAGGGAAGCCCAACAGGGCCATTGCACCTGGGAGCCCAACAGGGCCATCTGGCTTCACGCTCACGGGACCAGGACTCCCCCCAGGCCTCCACGCCTCCCCTGCGGGTCCCACCTGCAATGCACTTGCCACCTGCTCTCCAGGGAGATCTTCCCAAACCTCTGTTAGGTCCCTTCTCCCTCTTCAAGTGCTGCTTCACAGCTTCCCGCGGAACTCAGGGGGAAAACCAACCACCATCCTCAAGAGACATTTTGATATTAAGTTGGTGCCACGAAGGGGAAGGAGCTTCGTGCTGTCGGGTGTGATTCTATCTCGGCTGGACGATGGAAGCTGCCAGGACCGCAGGCCGAGCCGCAGGAACCCGGCCTCGGGCCTCGGGGCTCGGGGCTTTCCCTCTCTGCCAGCTTGGTTCCCCCCAACCCCTCTCTCTCTCTCTCTCTCTCTCTCTCTCTCTCCAGCTTTTCTGTGGACTGGCCCTCCAGGGCAGGGTTGGGGCTTGGGCCTGTTTCAATGGCCAGGTTAGGGGCCCCATCCTAACCAGGAGCTTCCCAGGGCACCCCTCTCACCTAACCCCAGCTGGCCCTGCTTTGGGACCTTGCCTGGGGGTCCTCAGGCACATGCTCAGCCTGAGGACGGGTGGGGCCTGTCATTGAAGCGGGAGGTCGGGGCAGGTGCCCACTGCCCGAGGAGCCCCGGAGCCCCCGCTGGGGCCCCACAGGCCTCCCAGGGGGAGGACAAGAGCACCCTGTCCCGCACCCCTCCAGCCTCCTCTCCCGCACAGGGAGACAGTAGTGCCGCCTGGACGGAGGTGGCAGTGGTGGGATGCCGAGGGGCCGTGCTGTCCCCAGCCACTGCTGTGGGCCAGCTCTCTGTCAGCGGCATCCGCTTGATGCTCTCCAGCCCCAGGTGCTCTCCCTGCTCTGGGCCGTTGTTCTCCCACCACCCTCGAGCCTCCCCAGATGCTCCGGGCCTCGACGGCGGGTCTGCCTCTGTGAGCTGACAGGGGTCTGGAAACCGAGGCGGGACTGCCCACGCCCCGTGGCGGCTGGGTCCACCTGTGCCATTCCACACGCTATGGGGATTGCCCTCAACTCCTGGCACAGTGCACGAGGACCCTAAGCCCAGGCAGTGCCTGGCCGGTCTCAGTCCCCTGGGTGTGGGTGAGGGTCCGCATGCTGCGCCAGGCCTGCTAACTCTTCTTAGGGTGTTCGCCACCCCAGGAGCTGCGGGCTCAGAGGTGGCTCTGCCAAGCACAGGGCCTCCTCCCTCCTCAGGTCAGAGCCCGAGCTGGGGCAACTAGACCATCGCCTGTGTGGTGCTGAGGCTTTAAGGGAGCTCTGTACCCAGGACCCTGCCAGGACCAGGCTCACAGGGTGGCACGCTGAAGCTCCAGGGGTCCCAGCTACAAGGAGCTGCGAAGTCACATCAATACAGAGAGCCCACAGGGTCAGTGGCCACACCTATAATCCTGGATGCTCTGGAGGCTGAGGCAGGAGGACTACAAGTTCAAGGCCAACCTCAGAAACTTAAGAAGACCCTGTCTCAAAGTGAAGAAA